>CM049321.1:15697978-16065478 GCA_026874595.1 Sipunculus nudus
GGCTGAATCACGCTTACCACCACAAACGGCTTCCTGCTGCACCTGCCAGTCGTTTTCCTCCTCCATCTACACGAGAAGCTGCATTAGGGATATACCGTATTGTCATGCTTTTGCGCACACATTATTATTTTAATTATTATTTTTATTTTTATTATATATATATTATATATATATATATATATATATATATATATATATATATATATATATATATATATATACATGTATATAAAGGATAGACAGAGAAAGTGAGACAGACAGAGGTAGATGAAGAGTAAATTCTGTTTAACCAGAGAATACTCCTACAGTTTCATTTTAATATCATTTTTATATAATTTCCATTTCTATCATTTAAGTCGTTTTTCTTCATTATAGATAACAACCGACTATTGGACCGTATCGTGTCTACTGTCCAGCAGCTCTGCTGCAGTAGTTTCTAAGTTCTATCGAACCAATCAAAAAGGGGCAAGATATCAACTTTCCTTCCAAGCGTTTTTACGCTAAAAAAACTTTGATACCTGACAGGTTAAATTATTGATTATCTATATACATGTAGTTGGACCGTCCATACGTGTTCGGCATGCCGCGGTTAATTTATCAGATTTTTTTTTTTACATTCAGAGGCGTAAAACGCTCGATCGCCTGATAATTAACAATGATCACAAATTAGACAGTACAGAATTCTCTGTACGTTGATTGAAAGCAGGCCTTGGATACCCGTGGTCCAGACCGCACCTAATCAAATAAAGAGGTTTGGTGATTACAGAGGAAGAGTCGACTGCTAAATAATTAATCCCGTGACATTGCA
The DNA here is from genome assembly GCA_026874595.1 of Sipunculus nudus. Lineage (NCBI taxonomy): Eukaryota > Metazoa > Annelida > Sipuncula > Golfingiida > Sipunculidae > Sipunculus > Sipunculus nudus. The sequence goes on from CM049321.1 coordinate 15,698,787, forward strand.
CTGACGCTCAGCGATTTGTGTCCGGCGTAATCTGAGCTTACCGCTGCCTTCTCACAGCATAACACGGGAACGGGGCAGTCTAGTGGTAAAACCCTCGGCTCTCTCCACTTGTGACCCAGGTTCCATTCCCGACGTGGCTATGAAAGTAGCTCCCTCAGGTCTAACACAGTACAAAACCATAAAATACATTTTTTCTGCTCTATTTTTTTTCTCTCAATTATTAGTCCAGTGTGGCAGATTTTTCTTCTTTATTTTCTTTTTTTCCCCCAATATTAGTCAAATTTGAAAGATAGTGCATCTGATATTTATTTTTGACATTGGTCTAATTGTCAGGGTGGCACGGCCCATAGTCGACTCCCTATTATCGCTCAGTGAAATTTGTGACCCAGATCTAATATTTTGCCTAAATTTAAGCATTTGAAAATCATTTTAAAAAAATTGTAGATCTAGAGCATACAAAATGATAGAAGAAAGAAGAGTAATAAAGAAAAGAGCTATGGGGCCCCAAAGTACCCCCCAGAAAAGTCAAAAATTTCATACAAAAACTTCAATATCTCATTAACTACTTGACTGATGGTCATGATTTTTGGCATACATATTGATCATGAGATGTTCCATTAATTCCTGCAGACTGGTGGCGCCACCTGTATTTTTAGATTTTTGACAAATTTTTTCTTTATTTTTGAGACCTTTAAAAATGTGAACATCTGTTAACAAGGCACAAATCGTAAAGACTGGACCTAAAATCTTAATTCCTGACACACTGAGAGGCCCATGAAAAATCTTCTTGGAAACCAGAAATCAGGTCTCTGTTACCCATATCCTTTGAGCTATGGGGCCCCAAAGTACCCTCCAGATTAGTCAAAAATTTCATACAAAAACTTCAATATCTCAATAACTACATCACTGATGGTCATTATTTCTGGCATACATACTGATCATGAGATGTTCCATCAGTTCCTGAAGACTAGGAGCGCCCCCAGTATTGTTTTTTTACGATTTTTCCTCTATTTTTGAGACCTTTAAGGATGCTGTCATCTGTTAACGTGGCACAAATCGTAACGACTGGACCTAGAATCTTCATTCTCCACACACTGAGAGAACTATGAAAAGACTCCATGGAAACCAGGAATTAGGTCTCTGTTACCCATATCCTTTGAGCTATGGGGCCCCAAAGTACCCCTTAGAATAGTAAAAAATTTCATACAAAAAACTTCAATATCTCATTAACTACATCACTGATGGTCATGATTTTTGGCATACGTATTGATCATGAGATGTTTCATCAGTTTCTGCAGACTGGTGGCGCCACCTGTATTTTTCAATTTTTACGAATTGTTTTCTCTATTTTTTGAGACCTTTAAAAATGTGAACAGCTGTTAACAGGGCACAAATCACAAACACTGGACCTAGAATCTTCATTCTTGACACACTGAGAGGTCCATGAAAAGTCTCCATGGAAACCTGAAATAAGGTCTCTGTTACCCATATCCTTTGAGCTGTGGGGGGGGGGGGGGAACTCCCAATAACCCCCCAGAATAATGGAAAATTTGATAAAAACAAACTGCAACATCTCATTAACTACAACACTGATGGTCATGATTTTTGGCATACATATTGATCAAGAGGTGTTCCATCAGTTCCTGCAGACTGTTGGCGCCACCTGTATTTTTTTCAAATTTTCACAATTTATTTTCTCTATTTTTGAGACCTTTAAGGATGTAGTTATCTGTCAACAGGGTAAAAATCGTAACGACTGGACCTAGAATCTTCATTCTTGACACACAGGGAGACCCATGATAAGTCTACATGGAAATCTGAAATTAGGTCTCTGTTACCCATATCCTTTGAGCTATTGCACTCCAAAGTACAGCTCAGAATAATGGAAAATTTGATACAAAGGCTGAAGTATCTGAACAGCTAATGCAGAGATCACCATAATTGTTTGCATGGATATAGATCATGGGGTGTTTCATCAGTTTCTGCAGACTGGTGGCACCACCTGTATTTGTTCGGGTTTTTTACGAAATTTTTCTCTATTTTTGAGACCTTTAAAGATATGAAAATATCTTTACCGGGTTCCTCCGCCACTGCCACGTTCATTTCCAGAGAGCTCCTCTGAGACTAACGGACCGATTTTTCCGAAACTTACACCAATTATCGGGTCACATGTGAACTGGTGCCTAACCAATTTGCGATGATCTTTCCTCTCTATCCAGCGTCCATTTGTGCGTCTGTTTCCACACATAAATCCTCATATCTCGGGAACCGTTTTACCGATCAGGAAATAAAATTTATACAAATGTAGCCCTTGGATAGCTCTATAACATACACAAAAAATGGTGGCGCCACCTGTAACCATGTTTGCACAGTATCCATCTGTTCATCTGCCTTGGGTTAAAATCACTCATATCTCTGCAGTTAATTGACTAATTCACCTGAAATTCGGCATGCGTATACATCCAGGATAGCTTTCTTGATTTTATGACAGGTAGCGCCACCTACATTCTAGTTAACGCAACCAAGCTCAAATCTCAGGAACCATTTGACCGATTGGGCCAAAATTGTGCATGTGTTTAGATCTCACATAGGTCTTTATCATACACAAAACTGGAGGAGCCACCTGCAACCATTTTTGCACAGCGTCTGTCTGTTTGTCTGCCGTGGGCTAAAATCACTCATATACATGTAGTGGTTTGACTTTTCTGCCTAAAATTTTGCGTATGTAAACAACTTGGACAGCTTTCTGGATTTGTGGTAGGTGGCACAACCTACATACATATTTAGGCTGCAGACATCCATGCTAATATGCAACATACCTCACTTTATTTCCCCTTGCCACTCAATCCATGCCTCACTTCACCCGTTCCACTCTGATTTTGGCGGATAGATGTAGTCACTTGTCGGCTACCTGTATTCTAGTTTTTAAAGTTTACACATTTTTTCTCTATTTTTGAGATATATAAATACAGACTTAATCTTGGCCTGTTGGTTAATCTGTTTGATGCTTCAGTTGAATGGGTATATACTACCATTCTGATGATAAAATTTCCTTTTGCGTATCTCTTCCCAGTCAGCTGAGCGTCATGACCCATGGGTCACTTGTTTTATAAATCAGTGCGGGCGGGCGATTTTTTATTTTTATTTTTACCTTTTTTGTATGTTTCGATAAAAATGTCATATGATCAGGGAAAACATGATAAAAACAAAACTTTTTTGCTCAACAGGTAAAAACATTACAAAAAAGAACATCTGTATCATTTTATCTTCTTGAAAGATAAAACCAAAATAAAAAAAAAAAGAGGGGGGGGGGGGAATTGACGCGGGTGGTGCCTGAGAACCATACTTTTTTGGCCTTAATTAAGGACCACAAAATACGAACAAGGATTACTTTTCCATCAATGGCCTCTCTCAATCCCAAATATTAGCTTCACTTCTTCTTAAGCTAATGAAATGGAGAGGGCCTTTTAGTCAGTTAAAACGTTTGGCCAGTGGGTACAGCTGACGCCTCATAAAACAACGTCATTAGTTCAAACCCCGGTACATCATTCTGATTCATTATCTTACAGAGAATTGTTTTTAATGATGTAAAAATTTTATCTAATTTGTTTGGGGAGTTTTATGCCTTTCTATTATTACGTAAGTTTAGTTTCATTATATTGGCCTGCATATGTAAAATATATTTACTCAATGAATGTGCAAAAATATATCAAAATGCAATTTTCCTGTTAAAAGGCCCTTAATTATTTACAAATGTGAGCACTCTCGTCGACCTAAAGCTTGGTACACGTATCTCAGTTATTATGCTTACTATGAATAGACTAAAATATAAATTGTACTGCGATTTATCCTAATTCATCTATAATGGAGAATAAAGGTTTGTTGACACCGGGTATTCATGCGATAAACAATCTATGTCTTTTTATACTTTCCTATTCCGAAAATAATATCAAATTTTATGCTCCGCTGCGAATTTAAGTCCAGAAAGCTCTATTGAGCAAAACACTCGTAACTCAAGTAGAGAGAATTTTTACAGTAAGTGTGGTCCTTTCAGAGGTCGAGAGCCTGCGTTGGGCTAAATTTTCCCAAGTATCCTGTTTTCAGGCGCTTGATTCTAAGTACCTATATCGGCCTTCGGATAAAATGATTTGGTAAAGTACTTGTTAATGAGCGTTGTTTAATCATCATTTAAAATTATACTCCTAATTGCGAAAACATTGTTATCTGTGAAGTGTTTTCTCTATATATAGCCTGTTTACGTGGAACAGTAGCGACAGCCTGCCACCCCAAACGTCGATATTTGCTGAACTGAAGACGATGGGCCCGTCAGTTTATTTCAAAAGCCTGAGTGTCATGTTGTCATGGCTAATGGAACGGACGAGTCGTAGGCGTAATGCATTTAAATGGTTAACCTGAAGGAAATGCATGCTTTAAAAATGGTAATCATAATTTAAACTTTTCTTTAATGATGCTAAATGTTATGATTCTTTGTGTATTTTAAGTAAAAAAAGATAAACGTTAATATATGTTTAAATAAAAATAAATGAAAGGTTCCATTAAAAATTGCTTTTATCTAAATTAATTTTTTTTGTTTTAAACTACACAGTGGAAATCATCAGAAGGAAAATACAGATTCTACCTGAAAAAAAGAATGCATGGGGGCACCAAAAATAAATGTGATGTTAATATTATTGAATCAGATAAAAAAAAAGACAAAAGAAGTTGTAAAGCGCGTTAAAATATCATCTGGGTCAGGTGGGAAATGGTGCGTCTTCCTGTAAAATGTCGTCTGCCCGAGTTCACGACAGCTGTAATCAAACCCAGACTCCTTCCTACCAAATTAAAGAGAAACACTAAACCTTATGTTTCCGTACATCTATGGCCTTTTATCTCCTTGCGCTGTTGAGGGATGGCCACCAAAGACGGTTGGATGAGAAAACAATGATAATTTACCCGGTACTTTTGCAAACCATACACATTGATACATTCAGATCATGTCGTCTTATAGCTGTGTATATCTGAACCATTAATAGTTCAAAGTAAACTTCAGTTGAACTTAACCAGCAGACGATATTTAATTGCTGAATTTTACTCCAACACTTGATATATGAAAAACAAGACTCAATCTTAACACTGAGTATTAGTAATATATAGAAAATTCATTCTCTCTCGATTACTTATATACTCATATGTATATCTATGTATCATGAACGACCAAACCTCCATTAGACCAATATGCCATTTTAGCGCGAATATTTGGCTTCACGGGGAATGTTTTAATACCTTTATGAACCGGCCTAGAAAAAATTACAGGAGCCTATAATCATTAACAATGCCGCATACGCCAATGAAGCGCCGGAGACGACATGACAAAAATATCATTCTGAACATTGAAGAAAAAAATTACTAAATCGTTCCTACGACATGCTATCTCGTGCGCATGACATACTAACTCGTTCCGAAGAGATACTTTGTCGTGCGCACGACATACGTACTTATTCGTTCCCAAGAGATTCTTTGAAGTGCGCACAACTTAATAACTCGTTCCCACGACATACTAACTCGTTCCCTAGGGATACTTTGTCGTGCGCACGACATACTAACTCGTTCACACGACATACTATGTCGTGTGCACGACCAACTAACTCGTGCGCACGACTTAGCCGACCAATCAGGTAAAAGCTGATTTCCAAAGTACTATCTCGTGCGCGCGACTTGGCCGACCATTACCAGGGGCCACTATGTCACTCCAGGGAAACTATGCGTTGAACTTGTCAATTCAGGTCTGTTTTTATCCAGCAATCCCTGTTTACTTTGGTGTAAACAGTAGTTTATTGAATCATCAATAAGGATCGGAAAACAGGGCATATCCCTATATTAATTCCTCTCCTAAGATACAAGATATATATTAACATGTTTCAAAAGATAATGGTACAATGCAATCAAATACATTTAAGTGACAAAGAAATCCCTACTATTAACGTTTTTAAGGTCCTTGTGTTCTCAGTATTCATTGATACTTAAATAATTTACTTTCACGATATTCATGCATAACAGCGCGCAGAAAAAAACCGTCTCTTCTTTACATGATTCGACAATGTTACATGTTTAAAAACCGATCTGTATATTTATTACTCTTATAACCTAGTTATTGTTAGGAGTTTGATTTGAAGTAAATGTAGAGATAATCCGGACAAAACTTGATTGTTTCTCTGTCAGCAAGCATATATTCTATTAATATGCTTTTATTTTGGACGAAGATCTTTGCTATGTGTTTATACATGTACACATGCTACATGTGGATGACTGCATGTTCGTCGGAATTTCTGATTTGCGAAATTTACAAAAACTAAACACTGCATAAACTGCCCGCTGAACACAAGTGAAAAGTAACTCGATTGAATGATGTGTGTATGGTCGTCACACAAAGAAGCATATATCTGGTTTTCTCACTAATGTAATTTAAAATACCAAAAAAAATGTGTTTTAGGATTTCGAAAATACTGTATACTATGATGCTTTCTTTGATCCTATATTAGCGATCTCGAAAACAAAGCCCTAGAGAATCATTAATAAGGAAAAATTAGGTAAAGTTGACATCGTGAATATGACGCCGACTACAGCATCTGCAGATAAAAACCTTCTAATTGTCCTCATAGGCGCGTCAGGTTTATTAGTGTAAAGTATTTCCTGGCACAGGAAATAATAGTATTTATACTAATATTGGGGCTGCATGCCAAGTTACTCAATTTAAAAAAGACGCGTTAGGGTGTACTTGCTTTACAAGTAAGGGGCGTAGCCAAAGCGCCCCCTCCCCCCAGCATCCAGTACTTACCATCCTCCCGGAATTTCACTTGATCTTATGATAATTACATTTTATAGAACACTATCATGAAATCCTATCATGAAATCCACGGATACGGGATATATAGTAAATATAATACATTGCACATGCAGTAATAAATGTATTGTTTATTGATAATTTAGGTTTTATCCTGTAAATATGCTACTTTATATTCAATCATCTTGTAAAACTGATATTTCTAATTTCCAACCAATGGAACTTTTTTCTTGCATGCACATAAAATTGACCCAAATGGTTCCGTCTGACACAGAAATAACTCGCGTTACAGTGCCGAGACACGTATAATTAACTATTTAATCAAGCACAGCGGAGCATTGAGTACCTGTCTTCCCGACCATTACCGTCGACGAGGCCCTAGCAGTTTCCAACTGATCGGCGGCGCTCTCATTGGTCGGCTATGATAACCAATCTCACGATGGGGATCGGAAGCCGCTCGGGTCTCGTGTACGGGGCTTCATATGCGCCTCATCACAGGGGACAAAAAAGTAAAAATTTTCCTCTCTTGTTCTTAACAATGTGAGCTTTAGTTTTACTGAGGATTTAAATTAAATTCGATTACCATTTCAGTTCCATTGGTTTATACCGAACCGGTTTATCACATTTTTAAGTACTGTCATTTCTATCAATATTTGCAAATTTACTGAAGGTACTTTATGAAATAGTAATATTTAAGTTAACACATTACATTGAAAAATATTCATATTCATATATGATTTCTTGTGCGTAGTTAAATTTTCCTCAAAGTTTAATTTGTGTTTTATAGCTTTCTGAATGCTCTATTGATCGTGTGCGGGCAGTGGTTCATACAATATAACAATATACACGCGTGTTATGGCACTTTTAACTCGGATTAAAACACTTGTTCATAATAAGGGGCGTAGCCAAGAGGGGGCCGCAGGGGCTATCCCCCCCCCCCTACATACACACATACATCCAGTACTCTCCGTGTTTCCTGAATTGCACTTAGTCTAATGATTAAATTTTCTAAAACACATTATAAAGCATTGCACATGAGGTAATTAATGTACTGTTTATTGATAATTCTACATTTCATTTCATTTGTCCCTGCAAACATGATATTTTTTTCTAGTATTCATCGTGTACAATTGATATTTCTAACTGGAATTAAATCATGCTAGGTGTTATATATATATATATATATATATATATATATATATATATATATATATATATATACCGTGGAACCCCTCAATTACGGCCTACTTAGGGACCTATCAAAGTGGTCGTAAGTTGGGTTGGTCGTATTTGTGAAATGCTAAGCGACCTGGATCATATATGCGGGACCAAGAAAAGTGGTCGTAATTGTGCGGATGGTCGTAATTGTAGGATGGTCGCAAGGCGGGGTTCCACTGTATATATATGTGCTTCAATTGCCTTCGCCAAATATTTTGGCCCCCTCCCCTCCTGGCTACGCTGCTGAGTTCATGAAAGGTGCTTTTAATCCCCTGATCTATCAATGACACAGACAAGGTCTATGCTTTGCTCGGGTGTTCTCAAAGCTGGGCTAATATTTCTTGCACTTAATGACTTCGGGAGCGCTATTTTTAAAAATAAGCATAGGAGACAACCGGATACGTGTTGTATTAGATCAGCAGTCAATGATTTCCTTCGGTCTTTTGGTTTCATTTTATCTCCCAGTGTCGGGGCGTCGGGAGTAATTCCACGGACCTTTGGTGTTTTTTATGCGTATCAGCGTCTGTACCTGCGGGAAGCGAGGTTATCTCCCGCTGCCTATCGAATGTGACAACTGTTAGAAGTCTCATATCCCCCGTACAGTATACATACGTGTTCACACATACGAGCGATTCCTTGAAGATAGGATTCATGGTAGCCTATCTTCCTTAAGCAGGTTTCCCAGTTAGTCGCGTCGATCATACGTGGCTAAATGTATCTTATAAACATCTACAAAAGTCCTGAAGTCTGGGCCTCTTTAGTACAACTTCAAAAATAAATGTTAAAAACTCTTTGAAAAAAAGCGGCCTTAGGTAGATGTCACATTCATGAGTGTTAGTTCCTGTATATATCTTGCTGTGTTCCTTTTATCTTTCTGGCATCAGTCTGCGGTTAGTTGAGCCTCGGTTCTGACCTATCCTTCTCCCAACCTTGTTGGTTTATTTTTTGCACTTCCCTCTCTCTCTTTCTTTCTCTCTTCTCTCTCTCTCTCTCTCTCTCTCTCTCTCTCTCTCTCTCTCTCACGTTAATAGATATTTGGGTTTGGTACTTCTTTCTCTCAACCAGTTGGGGCATTCTCTCTCTTTTTCTTCCCCCTCTCTCTCCCACTCTCCCTATCTTTTCTTTCTTTTTGTCTCTCGCTCTAACTTTCGGTCTGTCTCTCTTTCTTTCTTACTCTCTCTCATTCTTTCTCTCTTGTTCTCTCTCTCTTTTTGTCTCTCGCTCTTTTGCTCTGTCTCTCTCTGTCTCTCCCCCACCCCCCCTCTCTCTCTCTCTTTCGATCTCTCTCTAATATTATTATGTCAAACATATTATTATGCAAATACCCATATTCTTCCGCTGAAAAAAAAATGCAAATTAATGTTAACCTGATATAATACGCGAATCTTTGTTTTATTTTTGCTCGTATCAACCTTGTCTGTCACTGCCCTCATCAAGCAGCTATATTTTATAATCAATTCCGTACCATTTTTGAAAGGCGAAATGGTTATACCGTCATATACATTTGATAAGCAAGGAAATATTTGTTCCAGAAGTTGAAAGATGTAATGTTTTACCTACTGTGATAAGATCTAGTGAAGTTCCGCTACCCGCAAGAGTCAGTTTTCCGATGTAGTGCCAATATGCATTAGGAAGCAATAAGATATGGAGCATAATACCCAAGCAAGAGTAACTTCAGTCTCCAGTCAAATCAACTGGAAATCCGTAGTCTGTAGGGCCTGTTTCTTCTCTATAAGCATCTTCTGACAAGACCATTAACTGATCCAAGTTTACGGTACATTACATTTGTGTAATACAACGGGATGTTCTCATCAATCACTCGACCCAGACTTACAAAATAGGTTACAATATAATCTGTCTGAAAATCCATTCACAGTGACAAAGAAATCATTGGTGCATGGCTGTCATTTGTTCAGACGGTATCTATCATGTTCTTACATTTCCAAAGGAAATTAATTTATATTCTCTCAGGTCTTTCTTTTTTTTTATTTATTATTTCGACGGAGGTATGTAATCGCTGCACATACACACAGACACTCGAATTTTAATATATATATATATACCTTCTGACAAAGCGTTCCTGCTATGCATTTAAATTATTGTTATTTGTTTGGGCGAATTGATTTAATAAACATTAGAGCCCATCACTTTCAGAGTTATGACTATATTTAAGCTTCAGTGAACAGGACTTCAATCGATAGTTTATGGGCCTTCTTCTTTTAATCAAGATTATTAATGCAGCCGACGTGGACCTTTCCCATCCGGGATTTGTCAAATGAAACAGTTAAATAAATAACAACTATTTATTCATCGAAAGTAAATACTGAATGTCCATTACAGAAATTTATACGTTTATTTTTTCATCAGAAATATTAAAACTGTCAAAGGATATTATTTTAATATTACGGCATTCTACTAGCATAATGGTTTTGTTTTTCTTTCGAAATGAGTCCTTTTCAAATAAATTTCAATTTAGATCTTTTGATATTTATTTTTCATAAAAATAAAGATTTTCTTCTATGGTGTTCGCTGAGCATTCGAATATAAATTACTTAAGCCTGTCATCGTAACGTGTATAAACTTGATAATGGTATACAGAGAGTAAAAGTTCATGCAATTTCAACTGACGATTATATAAGATTTTCTTTATTTTTTTCTGTGTACTCATATTTGCTCATTAATGTTTTTCAGATCTTGCCACTGCGTTCGGATCAGTGATGATAGATTTGATCTGGAGACTGGTCGTGGGATGGCACGTTGGCCTGGTCATGTGTAAACTCGTCAAATTTATACAGGTAAACATATACACGCTGCTTGTACACGTTTACAGGTACATCAACACATACAGCGAAAACCGCATCACTCCCGTTTACTTACGATTCAGGTGAATGAATTCTTGCTGATAAAAATAATAAGGCCAAGCAACAAGAATATAATGGTTTTACGGACCCTCGGAACAAAAGGTATGCTGTGAGAGAGTGAATTTTGTTGTCTTTTTGACATTTTAATATTCGTATATGTTAACAAAATAGTTCCCCATTCCGCTTCCCCCCCCCCCCCCCCGAAGATAAATATGCGTCACTGATCTGTCGTTAAAATATAAGAACTGAGTTTCTTCCCATGATTCACCATTTTTCCTTGGTTGCAACCTTTTCTTTATCATCTGGTGAAAAGAATACGCGCATGACTGTCCTCTGAGACCAAGTTGTATTTACAAAGAAACCAACTATTAAATAATCATAATCAGACATGATGGGCGTGATTCGGAAGTCGACAAGGACATAACCACGCTTACGCACTATTAAAAAACACTTACACTTACACACATTTACATAACAAGCCATACATCCCAGGAGAGGTATAATAAGTCTAGAAAGAGGCATTTTAAAAGTCCCTGGGTAAATTATAATTTCCTGTGAGTGTCGCGTTATTTAGACCGGCTACCTATTTACTCAATGACAGGGGCCAATACAACGCATGCTAAACCTACGTTTGCAGTGGTGTTCCAGCATTTTAACATGCTTGGGCGTCCTTTCTTAGACGTCTTGATGAGGGTTTACAGTTCTTCCAATCAATACAGAGTATCTTTTTGGAGGTGAGGAGAGAAATGCCAGACACTCACGAGGCCCCTGTGGACATTTTGCTTCAGTAATTTAAGCCCTTCTAGTCTAGGACCACTTGTCGCAAATTACGCTGTCTGAAAACCACGTGACCTGTAGCCGGATGAGCTTCAAGGTGACGAGATGACTTATACGTCGTACGTCTTGCACCATTCTCCCTCATGACCACATACTGTCAGATATATATCTCCAAATACTACAAACTGACACGTTTTGTTAGGGTTGTAACAATACCTTATCTGACGCTACCTTATATGTCGCAAAACGTATTTTGGGCCAGAAGAGTCGACGGTAAAACGCTCGGCTCTCCCCACTGGCGACACGGCTTTTTTTTTATCTCTTGCGTGGCTATGAGAGGGGTTTAGTGGCCCGTGCAAGGCCGGTGGTTTTTACCGGGTTCTCCAGTTGTCTCCGCCTCTCAGCATTACCACAGGCCACAATCTGAGCCACAGATAGCACCTTATATTAATTTAAAAAAAAAAAAAGTTTGTTCAATCCATCTACAGCTACCAGGTAGCATGCTCAATGTTTATGACTTGCAACCCTAATCAAACTAAGTACACTACTTACTTCAGCACAGGAGTAAGCAAACGAACGGATCTGGAACAGAATAACGGCATATATCATAATAGTTTAAGGAGAAAACATAATATTTGGTGTATATTTAACATCCCTGGTAAGTGAACAGGTCCTTTACAACTGTAAATTATGGGCCAAGGCGAAAACCGAATGTATAATGGACTCAAAACAAATTTTCATACCATAATGTCTGTGGCAGCTAGCTCGCCTTCACCGACCATGATTCAGCGAGCCGTTCTGGCGTCTATTTCATAATGAACAAGGTAATTGAACCAATCATGTTTAACATGGTCAACGGCGCATGCCTAATAGTAGTTTTATCCAAAACTTTTCAAGAAATTTTACCAATCAAATGAAACTAAAAAAAAAGCTATCCCTTTTTTTTCATGTATCCTGGTTAGACGGTGCGTGAGCAGGCTGTTGTTTCCATTTTGGTTCGTTGGATTTTACGATAATAAGCGATTGTAATTTCTGTCCGAACACTTGCAGGCTTGTTCATCTTACATAAAATAGGCGTCAGAGCGGCTCTCGGAATCAAGGTCTGTTAAAGACTTGATAGTATGAAAATGTAAATACAGTGAAACCTCAAATAACGCCCACCAACGGGACCAAGTCATTGGTCGTCTTCAAGGGGTCTCATAAAAAGAGCAAAAAAAAAAAAAAAAAAGAATTGGGACCTTGAAAAATTGGTCGTTATTTTGATGTGGTTGCTAAACCGAGGTGGTCGTTACGCCGGGTTTTACTATACATAAGCAAGTAGGCAACTGCGCGATTGGTCAATATATAAATATCCCTCTATTACAGTCTGTGGTGACGTACGCCTCTACTTTCGTTCTGGTCGCTCTCAGCATTGACCGACTTGACGCCATTGCCAGACCAATGAGTTTCTCTGGGAGTGGTAAGATTCATCTGAATGTGCTTTTTTCTCTCTGCTTCCAACTCTTTTGTGCTGATAAGTGGTTTGCCAATTAATGGATTACATTTGTGATTGGTAGTTTTCTTTCATGATCTGTTCAATTGAATGCCTCTGTATATAATTGATCCAAACGAGTACAAAATCGACATATTATCTATAAGTTTAATAATGACAAACCTAAAAACAACAGCGAATACGTGTTTACAACACGGCAGTTACCTCAACCTGACTTTTCATCGGGATCGTTAGGAAGCATGATTTTAAGCGTGATCGTAAGCATGCCTCTTGTAAATTCAACAATCCTCCGTTATGATTATCTTACCACGCGCATGATTACTACAATAACATGATATATCAAATGTGTACGTGAATACTGACAAATATTATTATTAGCATGAAATCAAGTATGAACTTAGGATGTTACATAAAATGATTCTTTTAAAACAAACAACTTGTATGTCTTTCCTCGCAATAAATTTTTAACAATTTCACCCACGCAGGACCCTGCAGCGGGTAACCATATTTGTTACCCCCACCTTTTTGTCAAAGAGTATAATAATAAAAAAAATATATTTTTTCAGTGGTGGATTGGGAAGGTAAGCATGTTCAATGAAGCGCGACTGTTGAGGGAGTGGATCAGCCGAGGGTGCTAGGGTGACCCCCCCCCCCGGGTGCTGTGTGGAAAAAATTGAAAAATTTCCCGAGAACTATAAGCAATTTTGAAGTAATTTTTAAAATAAAAGGAAATACCATTGCTTCATACGCCAAACAGAAGTAATATTTAATATTTCTTGAATAGAAAGTCTTATTTATGAAACCCTGTATGAAATGATTGAGTATTTAATAGTTGGAAAACGAAGTCGTGAATATGGGTGACCCATGTCATTGTATCAGGCATTTTGGTAATTTATTGCTATCGGAAAAAAAATCTTTGATGTTTTAGTTAAATTGCAACAATGTGTGACACATTTTATGGAGGGGTTGGGGTGTGGTACCGTTATAAGCCCCCCCCCCCCCCCGTTAAAACAGTGCCACTAAATAGCGCAAATGAATTTATTGTTTGAGGTTAACTTATTAATTAGCCTAGATCATATCTCCAGTAATTAAACCTGTGTGTAATATACTTGTTGGTTGATTTTTTTCGGTTGCTTGGTTTACCTGTCACCATTATTAATCAAAATTTAATTTAAAAAAATATATAAAATGTTTAAAGGTTAGGACTAAACTCTAGGAGCAACCCGTTAAATTTTTCAGGTAACCTGGTACACCATATTATGCTCTGTCAGAATTCTTCAACATTATGAGACCAAGTTGTTCATCCCGCTCGGAGGCCGAGCCATTCACTGGTATAAGGGACCGCCTTTGTTCTCGTCAGCAGGACTAACCTGTGATCGTGAAGTTTGTGGTTCTTGACACATTTTTTGCATACATCATAGTTTGTCTAGTGCCCTATCGAAGATATATAGATGTATTTATTTATATGTTTTGCATTGAGCATAGTTTGACTAGGACCCTATCGAAGATAAATAAATGTAGTTAGTCTTAAAATAACTTTCTAGTTCCGACTGAATTCGAAAGAAATTCATCCTTGGCAAAAAAAGAAGGTAATATATTTCGGGATGGATTGAGGATAATTCTTAAACAAAAGGGCACCCCGTAAAGTTTGAAGATATGCCTATTTTAGGCACAATCTCTTCAAACTAATATCCTGGGACGATTATTATTAATCTTAATTTCATAGTAATGAAAGGCTGTTTACATTTAATAAAATATAAAAATAAAATGCAACTTAAACAAATATCTTTTCTCTTATATTCATGGAATCGTACCACAGAGCCTTTATATTAAATGACTGAAATAGTCAGCAAATGTGCTTATTTTTATTAAAGTTTGTTAATATAGCATAAAGCAGTATGTATGCATTTCTACATGCAAACGGCCTCTGATAGCCTACTCCCTTTTTTACGACTAAAGTGAGGGGCTTCTGTGTTCTTTGTGTAGAATACAGGGCAAACATCTGGAGAAATGTGCACGCCAATATAATTCTTTATATTGTATATTGCTTTTCTTTTTCAAACTTTATTGGTCACGGTTAAAGTAAGCCTTTCTCTTATGTCACGCTTTCGGCAAATCTAACAGAAAGAATGGGTCTTCTTCGAGAAATATATAATTATACAATAAAGTTCATTTACGACATCATTCTTTACTTCATAGTACTTGCCTAACCTCCCTGTGACCGAAATGTTTTACGCAACAGCTGTCGGTTTATTTGCCCCTTGACGTCACAACTACTGTTTGGCCGCTTTATTAAAAAAAATACAGTATTAAGCCCTTGCGTCAATGTAAATTTATTATCAACTCACATTTGAGTTAGGCGACATATGTCAGGTATATTTGCGTCACGTCGCTAACTTGAATATTAGTGATCTGTTTATTGCAAACGAGTCAATTTATAACGAATAAGCGCCTGTCAGATCTGTTTTATTTTCAACAGATGTTTATGATTTTAATATTTCTGTCAATTTGGGGTTACCTCAGTGGACAGCTGTCTCAAATATTAAATTGACCATTATATATATTACAATAACAATTGATCAATTATGCAATTAGTATATTAATTATTCAAATATTAGATTAAATACTCTCGCTTGTCATTGATATTGTTTTTCTTTCTTTCATATAACAGTCCCTTTCTTTATTTCTTAAAGAACCAGATATTTAAAGGAAACGTGTTCCGTATTGTCCGTGTTTTCATAGAAGCTGATCAAACAAGAGATCTGTCATCTTTAAGCCATCTCAGGTCAACACCCACAGCCAACTTGTGCTGGCAAAGCACTGCCCTTCTCCTGTTCGACTTGTCATTCATATGTCTCTGTTGCCATCACAGAATATTTTAAGTCAGCATATTTGGCTCTGGATATTAAAGCCTATCTTAAAATGTATTTTACCAATCCATGCCTTATCTACTATAAAAAGCATAGTGTAGGGTGTCATATTTTATATTACAAAAGGAGCTTTATTGTATGGTGTTAGATATAACAAAGACAGCGAAGAAGAGAAAACCGGCTTCTGTAGTATAGAGGTTGAGTACAAGGCTCAAAGCCGGGAGATCGCGAGTTCAAATCTCAGCCGAGAGGCGGGGACTTTTCTCACGGTCGGTCCCTGACCAGGGTTATCGAAATACAGGGCTAATGGGAAGACGTTCCCTAACGAATGCACCTTTGGGGGTTCCTCTGTGTTTTTACCAAGCATTGAGTTTGCTTACACACCCAGAACCCACCGTTGCGGTAAATCGATCCTATAGTTATCGCCAGATTAAGCGTGTGGTACTATCCGTGCCCGTAGTCAGAAGACGAAATAGAAATCTGCAAATTGTATCTACTACTTAGTTAAGTCAATATTAGCAAGACGGAGGCTGTTACCTCCACCATAACATTTAAATAAAAGAAATAAAAATAGAAGTGCGAAATGAAATTTTTCTCTATACCAAAGAGTTGAATGACATTTTGAAGAAAATAAAATGGCCACCTGTGAATAATACAGCATGACGCTTTGACAAACAGCTTTTCGAAATTAAGACAACTATCCGCTGAGGGAACGATTATTCAAGACCCAAAGATAATCTTTTGGCCTGTAAGGGTGGTATCCCAGTGTCCCCTGCATACAACAGCGTTCAGCAGTGTTTGTAGAAACCAGATCAATGCGACGTAATAAGTGCCAGGACTGACATGTATTATTTCTTTTATAACTTCCTCGGCGTAAATTAAGTATATTTCATGTTATTTTTAGCACGGGGCTCTCAGGCTATCCGAGAGATACATCGGCATACTATATTTCGTGCCAGACAATGGATTTAAATAATAAAAAAATTCTAGAGACGAATGAACGTATTTATATTCAAGATGATTTGATTAAATTTATCTTAACAGGACCTAATTGCATTTTTAAACATGCACTACATAAAATGTTTCCCTTTCTTCAACTTATCAAGGTAATTACCATCACAAATGTACGGTGTGGCTTTAACAACGTGTCGTTAGGCATAGCTATCTTGCCGATATTTTACGATGAAATTGATCAACAGCTTATCCCTAACACCCTGAGATTAGGGGAGAAGTAAACTGAAAGGAAACAGGCACAGTTTTTGTATCGCATGAAAACTTGTTCATTATTTCATAGTAAGGTACTTCAAGGAAGCACCTTCTGTTTGCATTTCAAATGCGCATGCTTACAGAATATTACCTAATTCAGTGCAAGTTTAATACAGCTTAAAGACATATTGCCACCTTTCCGTTAGAGGTGGTATCTATTAAAAACGACCCTCTTTTTGTTGGGCACACTAGGACGATAGGGACTATTTGTCTAACATGGCAAACTTTAAAAATGAAATGTGTTACATTTCAAGGACCCATATTCTGTTTTCATCTCACACGCTAACAAAATATTTCCCATTCCTTAAAGTCCTAACCACAAAGCACCCATTTTTCATACGGGTAATTTGCCCTGAAACAATTCTTACACCACGTACGAGAACGGACTACAAGGTAGAGTGACCTATTTCCGGGTCCGGTCAGGGTAGGCCCATTTTGTGGCGTCCAGAGTAAGCGAGCATTAAAAATACAAGGCGGCAGAAAATTTCAGAAAAAAAAAACTATTTGAGGGTGCATACAATATTTATCGCAGGTGGGCGATAGGAGAAATTTAATAAATAAAAAAAGAGCAGGGTTGGCCTTTTTTTTGGTTATGCTGGAGGGAATTTAATGCTGTATATATTTCTGAGAATTGACGTGAGAGGTGGGGACATCAAATGGCTAGTTTTAGAAGCTGTCGCTTTTTGTTAAATACCGTGAAAATGAGATACGCAATCACCTGTTTTCCTGGAACAAAATAAAAGTACAGGAGAAGAGCTTTATTTTGATGTGTCTCATGATGCCAAACACTCGAAAAAAAAATCCCAGTTGTCTCAACATGTGCAGCTTATATGATAATATAGGGACTGGAAATACGTCCCTCTAACCTTCATGACCCTCTTCACCTACCCCGCTGGGGTATTTAGAAGACCCGATGCATTGTGAGCCGTAGGTTTGAAAGCCCCAACCCTAACTAGCAGAGGTCTACTCTTGTGTGTGGGATTCTGCGCAGTACGTCCCTGTTACATCCCTCATTAATTCGTGGATAATAGATGCAGTTCTTCCTCAAATATCGCTCATTTAATTTTCTGTAAGCTTTTCCAAACAAAACATTTATTTAAAGTTCACATATTCTCTTACCAGTTTCCATTTACCAAATATCGTTATTTGTAACTAACGTTCCTGATAATCGAAATTATATATATTTTTTTTTAATTTGCCATTCCCACATTTAATTAATGAAACAATATCTCCATTTCCTTGGCTCAGTTTATTTTTCTGTAGTATGATTGGAGAAATATCACTGCGGAACAGATACTTCAGTGTGGAATGTAATTATTGTTTTTTTTTTTTTATCTGAGTCGTGCTTCCTATTGTAAATCTATCCTTTACTCTATTTAATGTGGGCCCTGGGATGTTTGCGGTAAGACCGGCTGTCGTGACATCGGGCAGAGTAATCAAGTATTTTTTTAAGGAATAACATTTATCTTTAACATTATTAGTATTAGGCTTATATATAACAAGGTTTTATGCTGATATCCCACAATAACAAAAGGTACTTTAAATGGATCATTTTTTTTCAGTTTATATAGGATTTAATGGGTAAAGGACATGTTAAAGGGGTTTTCTTTCGGGAATGATCGGGGCATTATTATCTCATCCTACGACTCCACCCCACCCCTTTTTTCTACCCAAGAATTTTGGAAATAGAAAAATAAAATCCTCGCTTTATACTGAAAAGCTGTTAGGGACATTGCATCATGGTGTTACATAAGCGTCCCCTTTCATGGCCTTCCCACCATCTACACTCTATTATATATCCTCTATCCGGCCGCGAACGCAATTCTAAGAATCGTTTCTAAATGGACGATGTCTGAATATGTTCCTATCTTACATTTTGGGATAGGACCTCTGAAGAATCCTTCGCAATTTCTTTTAATCATCAAAAATAAGATATCCCATGATTCATTTAGACCTTTTTTTACACAGACAGGCTGTTACGAAGACAAATTGCACAGGGGAAATACTGGGCCGTTCCGGTATTCGAACCCATGACGGTGGCGCACATGTCCGGCGTTCCAACCGCTTCGCAAGAAAGCAAGCTTCACGAGCGAGACAGTTCGGTCCGATTTATGTCACCCCTTAACACACTCCCTCTTAAGAGCGTTCTGCTATCAGAACGAAACTATCCCAGGAGTCACACCTTCGGTAAACTAGGTGGCGGTAATTTCCTAATAACTTCCAATCACCATTCCCCGGGCCACAAAGTTTGCCGTCACGTTGGACGAGCCCCTAATTGTTACGACGACAAATTGTTCAGGGTAAAAAAGTGGGCCGATTTGGAATTCAAACCCATGTCGGTGGCGTACGTGTCCGGCGTTCCAACCGCTGCGCCAGAAAAGCAAGCTTCACTAGGCATACATATATAAGTTCATAAAATATTTCGTTCACACTACTTGGCACACTTCAGGCGACTCCATGTAGATTGCCGTGTAGTGTGCACGAAACATGCGGGAAGTTACAATAATTGGTGTATTTCACGAACTTATACAGAATCTTTACGTTTTAGATATCGAGCATTTTGATGCACAATGACAGGGTGGGGTACAAAAAGATGGGGAACAAAAAAGGTCCCCCCCCTACCCTCCTGTTTATTTAATCCATTCAATTTTACATATGAACTCCGTTTTCGGTTTAAGATCGAAGCCGATTGTTCTGCAAAAAGGGTGCTCCCACTAAAGAATAGACTGGAAAAGCGGAATGCACTGAAACGAAATGGATACAATTTGTGTCTGCCTGTCTGAGTGCTCAAAATCATGTTTTCGGCTCGTAAGTCGCAGAATATAGGTTATCATGACCTAATTTCAGGTTTCCCATGAGATTTGCCTGTGACTACCCTGAAGGTACAGTTAGAAGGTTCTGGGTCAAATGGTTACGATTTGTGCCTTGTTAACGGCGGGATGTACGGATCGCTATAGCTTAGTTGACCCACAGCCAGCTGAGCCAAACAATTTACACGAACATAATAAGCAATTTGATAGATCACCAAGTTCCGTCGCATCCAAGGCGAGTGCAGATAAGTCAATTTATCTTATCTCCGGAATAACATGCAGGAACAGTTTGCCATTTAGCAGATATGCCTAAATGACAGGTTTCAAATCAACAATGGAGGCTACACCGATGACTAATGTGTTTCTGTAAAAATCTTCTTTTTTATATACAATATTTCAATGTTTACAAATATACCGTCAATGTTTCGTTTATTTTCTTATAAAGACATTCACCATGTATGATAAAAAAGTTTAATAATAGATAAGGCCAGGCCTATCTTTGCTTTCCAGACATTAAAAAAAGACTTAGCATCTCAAACGCATTCATACACAGTAATAAGAAGCTTCAAGCGTTCGATCATGAAAAGTTGATGGTCGACATTACATACATCATGTATATAAGAATACTGGGTTTTTAGACATAACAAATAAAAAAGGACCTCTCCAATGAAACGTTTTTATATTCAGGGTGCATCAATAAATAAATGTGGATTTCTTTTATAAGTATATTCACAAACACATAAAATTTCCGAAATCAACTAGCCTACAACATAAAAGTGATATTTATGTTTGATTTTATAATTTTAATGAAAAGCCAGAGAATATATATAAATGCAAAAAAACTGAATAGACTTCCGGAACCAAACGTTACGCTTTCCACGGTCTTACATGCGCTTTAGGATGAAAGGAAATAAATATGAATTTTTGTTATTTCCTTAAATTCATGGATATGCATCGTACTAAATATCAACCTGTTATATTTGGCCGGCTATTTTGATATAGTAGTAACCAAAGTTTTCCAACACTCCTGAATTTTAATTTCAAGCATTTCAATGGACCCAAAGAATCCTGTCCAACCGAGGCCCGTTGGACTCCCCCCGCCAGAATAAAACCTATTTGAGCTGGCTAATACAATTTAAGACAAATGAGACTTCTTCGGCAAGCCTATTTTTGTGTCCTAAAGTAACATAAAGTAACGCCCAATAATAAATCAATGTTCCGTATTAACAAGCATTTCCTCATTTTCAAGTATTTTCTGGTATCTATGTATATGAGACTCCTGACAGAGGTCCCTTGTAAAATGCCATGTTGTCGCACACCTTAATAAAAATCAAATGTTTACTGATAAACAGTTCGCATACCTACCAAATCGATCAACTCATTTAGCCTTACATACACTAGTCGATGAATGTCTTACTAACCTTGATAATAATAACATTACAGCTGCGTGCTTTATGGACATAAGGAAGGGTTTTGACAGCCTCGATCATTCTATACTGATCGAAAAACTCCAGACGTATGGAATAGAAAATGTAGAGCTCGCGTGGTTCAATTCTTATTTATCCGACAGGCGCCAGTTCCTTTCCTCCTGTGGTTCAGTTTCGAAAACTTCTACCGTAAACATCGGTACTCCCCAAGGCACAGTACTAGGGCCTATACTATTTCTTATTTATATGAATGATTTCCCGAGCTATATGAATAACAAGTGTATACTTTATGCTGACGATATCACACTGCTTACCTGTGCTGATTCCGCGGATAATGCAATCAGCCATTTACAAAGCAAGATTGACATGGCCCTAAAATGGTTCAGAGTAAATTATTTATGTATCAACCCTGTTAAATCGAGTATTTTGATATTTAGCCATAACTCTAATTTTACCAAAAACATTAATATTAATAATGTTACATTAATTCCCGAAAATAACACGAAACTTTTGGGTTTAATCGTCGACTCCCGCTTAAAATGGAAGGATCATGTAGATTATATTTACGATAAAATTATCACAAAATTACGTGTCCTTTACCGACTTAGCAAGTTTCTTCAAACACCAACTCTAAAACTTATATATCATTCTCTTATTCAAAGCCATATTGATTACTGTATTTCTGTTTGGGATGGATGCTCGAAAACGTACAAGTCAAAAATCCAGAGACTCCAAAATAAAGCTGCCCGTATTGTTACAAAAAACTTCGATATAAATACTTCTCCAGCATCATTAATAATTCAGTTAGGTTGGATGACCGTGGAACAGAGATATCGCTATTTAGTAAATCTTTTAGTTTTTAAATGTTTATTTGGTGATGCACCTCCTACTTTTAGACATGGTCTCAAATATGCACGTAACCCATACAACACACGACCAGTGGCAATCTTGTCATCATAAAACCTAGAACTGATAGATTTAAATCAAGCTTTCTTTACTCAGGCCCGCATTATTGGAATCAACTTCCCAATAATTTAAGACACGTAACTGATGTTAAGCGTTTTAAACAACTATATAAATCCTTTTTATGACGATTTCCATGTTTTAAATTTAGAATTTGAGTTACTCGACCTTTATAATTGTATATGATTACATTTGTGTCATATGTAGCAATCTATATGTTTTAAATATGTGTATGTTTAGATCGTTGTTTTAAACATTTTATTTTATTTTCAATGACTATTTTAATATGAGTATGTAATGTATATATCTTTGTCAATGTATATTTCTCTGTGATATTTCCAGGACCCCATCGAAAAACAGCTGAACATGCTGAATGGGCCATCCTGGTAAAATATATGTATAAATAAAAATAAATAAATAAATTAAGCACCTTCAGATCACTCCCTATTAAAAAAATATATATAAATATATATACTAAATGAAAACCTAAATGAGATTTCTGTATTTTCAAGCATTTTCATGGGCCCTATGGTAAATTCCTGTCCGGCCCGGGCCCCTATGGTCCCCTGAGGTAACTCCCAATTCAAAATTCCATATATACAATTTGTAAATGTCAAACAAAACTATTGCATTTTGAGCATTTTCTTTTGCACTTTAGGACACTCCTAGTCAATCCTGGCCCTCTCAAGAACTCCTAAGTAAAATTCTTTAAAGCTAAAATAACCTAAATGAGACCTTTACATTTTTAGACATGTTTTTGTCCCATATAGTCCAATCCCACCTTGGCCCTCCTGGCCTTGGAACGATGTACCGACTGACCTCCTATCTCAATGGGCCTGCACATTGATGATCAACACGTGAATGCGCCATTTTCGCAACTAAGAGTGCTTCCAGGCCACCGATCCTATTCTCTCTAAACTACAAGACTCGAGCCGTAACTCTTTGCGTATTTTGCCAGAAAAAAAAATGATTATGAAGCAGATCCGACAAAAAAGTATGGTGATTAGCGATTTTTATTAATATAACTGTTTGAAATATTCTGTAGAAATCAGAACGTTCGGAGTAACGGTTAACGGTCTATCCCGTATATCAGTGCAAAATGTGGCCATCTTAATCTGGTCTCAATACTAATATCAGAGCACGTATTGTTAATACTGGGTCTACAAACTCCAATTTGACTGTCTGATAGGTTTATAGATACGAACTATATTTAGAGGGAAACTTGTAAAAAACGACGGTGGCACTTTAGCCGTTGGCCAACAATGATTATTTATAATAAACAGTGACCTTTTTACTGGAGATATTCTTCGTAAAATATAAATTTTGGTATTGACGCCAGCGGATCCGGTTAGAAAGCGTATTTTTTGTTAGTTACGGGCACGTGGAACTAATAAACAAGTGATTCTCCTTAATCAAAGTTACCACATTTAATTGAATACAACATTTAATTATTTTGAGCCATATGGTGCATGTAGTTAAAGTTGCAGTTATACTGTAGTTATATTATTTGTCTACGTAATATAAATTTTATATTACCATTTTTTATGAATTACATTGATATGTTTTAAGTTTAATGTTACGAATTTATTAAAATTCGTTATCTGTGTTAACAATGCAACGATGCTAAAGGCCATCAGCTAGTGTGCCTTAATAAATGTAATTCTTAAATATATATTTATAATTGTTGCATTTATCATACAGGCAGCATAAAACCTAATGTAGCCATAAATATGTA
Organism: Sipunculus nudus; assembly: GCA_026874595.1. NCBI lineage: Eukaryota > Metazoa > Annelida > Sipuncula > Golfingiida > Sipunculidae > Sipunculus > Sipunculus nudus. The sequence continues at coordinate 15,723,047 of CM049321.1, forward strand.
AGGCCCCTTGACTTCAAATATATATAATATAATATATATAAATATATATATATATATATATATATATATATATATATATACGCAAAGTAAATGTATGTAAATTGCTATTTTATCTTTTACAGACAGGAAAATTTCATTATAGGTAGTAACATGTAAGCCCGTAGTATATCTTTTTTCAATTAGTTAATTCTTCATGTCAGGTTTCTATCCTGATAATGTTATTCTTGCGTATTTTTTTCAACTCACTCTATGAGTAAGTATTTTATGGGGCATAAATAAAATTTGTCATGACGAAATTAAGTATTTAAATGTATGAGTAGCCAGAATGCATTTGAAAATATCCCTAATTTAATAAACAAAAGAGGTTCTTAAGACAAAATTCTGATTTTCTTTCGACTCACAGTCTGAATTATGCTTTGAACTGGACCGGATTTTGCTCCATACCAAATCACGATCGAGATTTGGTCCGGCCTAAACCCTGATCGGGGTTTGGGCTGGACCATATTCCGATCGGGTTTTAGGTTGGACTGATTCCCGATCGGGAGTTGGTCTGCCGATTGGTCTAGATCGGGGTCTTGGCCTTGTCATAGCCGTGCGATAATGACGGCCTTAAAGTATTCCGTTTGCTTCTTTAACGTTAGGTTTGAAGACCATCGTTTGCATTTATGGTATCTTAAAATTATAATATAACAATAAGAAGCCCTAAGATTCACCATGGGTTTCAAATTCAGTGGAGCGTCGTTTTTCCGAAAACCTCGTGGGCCAGTGTTTTTTTTTTTTTGGTTCAGACTATTGGATAAATGATTCTGCATGATGGCCAACCTGCTGCCGAGCACAGAACTGAACCAGAACTTGACACACATAAATTAATGAAGCTAGTCCAAAATAAATGTTTGCAACAATATTTTGTTAGGTTTTCCATCAATGTAATTAATTGATGGTGTAAATACATTTGAAGTATTTCTAATTGGGTCTTGAAAATCAGACATTTTTTGCAGTTCTTTTTTTCAAAGTTTCAATTATCCTTTATTTTCAATTTCGGATTAACGTTGTTCTGATTATCGACGCTCTACTGTACATGTATTTGTCTGACATTGGTCTTTTTTTGCAGGTACACGAGCAAAGATTCTGATCACTCTGGCCTGGTCATTTTCGGTGTTATGTGGGTCCCCTATGTTAATATACGGGGACCTCATGCAGAGGTTTGGCCATCTCCAATGTGTATTAGCGATCAAGAATTGGCGGGTGAGTCTTTGTTCGCTTATACACACATTAATGTTATTCAAATTAATATACACCTTCATATCGGGATGCAATATCTTCAGTAGGTTGTAAATAAAAAACACATGGATTAGATATTGTTTTGAAAATATAACTGATTGATAAGTGAGTCATTATAACAACTGATTATTTATCTTTGTCTTTTCATCTAGAATTAAAAAAAAAATAAAAAAAAAAGTTGAAAATGAAACGACGGTATTAACGACTGAGGAACTTTTATTACTAAATAATATATCGATCACCATCCTTGCCTTTTTTTTAGTAATATTGAGTGAGCTGCCGTACGTCCATCGTGGTATATTTTAATGTACAGATGACCCCTATATGTCCCTAAATGGAAGATGTGCGATTTTAATACTCCATTTGTGCAGTTAAATTTATTTTCTTAGTTTTGTTCCCGTCACAGTTATGTGCAAACTCGAGTTCAACAGGTATTGGTTTAAATTAAAAGGCCTACCCTCTAATACCCCGGTCCCTTGGCCTTCAGTTTATATATAAATATGCAAAAACTAAACCACATCAGAACTACATTCACAGTCGATGCCTGAAAGACCATTAGTGAAAGGTTATAACAAGACGAAGCAAGTATGAGAGTGCTACAGAAGCCCTGAGAGAGCTACACTGGCTTCCCATCCATCTAAGAATGATGGATATTAAATCCTGACTACGGTCTTCAAGGCACGCACGGCCAGGCTTTCTCTTACAGACAAGCAACCAGAGATGGTCTCAGATCGCAATCACATTTAAACATCTGGTATCTGGTAATCCCTCGTGTGAACCACCAGACGATCGCAGATCGATCGTTCAGTGTAGCCGGTGCGCAATTATGGAAATCGGCCAATATTTTAAAGGAAGATTGACGATATGATAGAACTTAAGAAACAGCTAAAATCATTTTATTCAGCCAGTTTTGAGCTAAATGCTCTTATCAATGTAAAGCGCCCGAAAATAATCAAAATTGGGATTCAATCGGCGCTATATAAATTAACAAATTATGTAATTGTAATTATTATACCCTGACCCCTTGGCCGTTAGATGTTATATAGATGAGCCCTAAAGGCCCGTTCTATGTTGGCGGGAATGCTTGACTACTGTAAGTTTGCGCAGTTCTAAAATGTCCTTAAAATATACCCTGACGTTCAATTATTACAAAATATGGAGATTGTTGACCGACAGGTCACCATGTACATCTGAATCTGCAGCTATTTATGAGACATTATATTGCTGTTGATTTCCGGTCGTTGTGATATAATATAAATAAGCCCAAATGAGGGCCGGGTACCAGTCTAATTATAATGATTTTTTACACAGGTGTATCTGACGTTGGTCGCGACTGTGGTTTTTGTGATACCCACGGTGGTAATAGCTGTGTGCTACATCATCATTATCGGGATCATCTGTTACAAGTCTTTCCTTCCGGGACCTACGAAAAGCCAGAGGAGGGTGAGAGTTCTTGGAAACGCGACAAGTAACAGCAGCGGTGGTTAGTATATTATGTTATTGCCCCCGCCAGTAGGAAATGGGTTCATTCTCCTTCGTGTGTGGGTCTGTGTGTGTGATGGTGTGTGTGTATGTGTTCACAACATAACTCACGCAATAATTAATGGAATCTCATGAAGATTTTGGGGATTTTTGGGAATGGACTGATTAGATTTTGGTGTGTATCAAGCATCATTTTCGGATTCTGGAGCATTATCAAAAAATTTCACAAATGCGCCGCGCAGTGTGGCCTACAGCCACCAGTTCACGTCACGGTCGAGCGGCTGGCACCTTGGAGTGTACAGTGTGCTAGCTGAGCGTTTTTCAAAAGTGTGCTCTTAGTTCTGAAGTGAGTGGATGCACACACCGGTTACGGAGCATCCCGCAATTGGAACCCCCGTATGGCGGAGGCATGTATCCATTTGGATGCAGAATTTTAGCAATATATTGTGTAACAGGTACAAAAAAAAACGTAACACCCAGTAATTAGCAAGCACATTGTAGTGTCTGTGATTCCGAACAGAGGGCACCACAAATACATCGTTTTCTTATGTTTACCTAATCAGGCTAAGTTCTTTGAATTAATTTGCACGACGTCACACTGCACCCCACACTGGCCATGAAGCGCCAAAACGACGGACATCATTTTCATTTTTAAGAGAGATAGAGTCCCGTTTCATATATATATATATATATATATATATATATATATATATATATATATATATATATATATATATATATATATATGTATATTCGAACCCGAAGGACTGTTACAGTTGTAGTATATCAAAATATATTATATACTTACTTATTTACCATAAATCCAGAATGCCAAATGATTAAAAAAAAGATAAAGAATTTAAAAGCTGAAATGTTGACACTCAGCTTATTCGAGAATTATTAAAGTATTAAAGTATCAACCCTAAAACTGAAATGTTAAATTTTTGTTCAGTAAAAAACTTTAAATATCATTTTCAACAATCAAAAAAAAACACACACACAGTAGAGGAAAATATAAAAAAAAACGTTTTGAGATATTGAGATGTAGTTAAATGTTAGTTCATTAAAAAGCGGCCAAGTGTTACTCGGAGCTTAATATAGTGTACCTTTTAATTAAATAATGTTACAAAATAATTAAAAAACGAATGTATAGTTAGAAAATATGTATACCATCAGAAAGGTCACGGTACCAAGTTAAATTAATGTATACTTTTTGGGGTTTTATATGAATTTAAACCACTATTGAATTGATTATAGATATTGGGGTTTAAGAAAGTAAATTAGTGCCCATCGTAATGCTTACTGTTTGTAATATCACAGGTTCTTTCAAGGGAAACAAGAAGCACACGGCGGTGAGTGAGTGTACCTCAAGCTCACGAGGGATCATACCCCAGGCCAAGGTCAGAACCATTAAGATGACGCTGCTGATTGTGCTAGGTGAGTAACGAATAAGATAAGAGAAGTTAAGATAAGATAAGATACTTAATCAAGCCATATAAATATTACACATTGTGTTGATAACATCTCCATAAACCTCGGTTATAAATATAAGTGAGTACATGATACATTAGAAGATACATCTCAGATACATTATAAAACTTAGATATTACTTTATAATACAATGTCATACGTAATAAAAAAAGACACTTCAGTTAATGCGTATGTGCGCATACGATTAAATGTGTGACAAAATTGTGTCCATGTGCGCATATGCGCATATATGCGTGAACTGGCAGAAGCATATAATGAAACAGTGGATCTAGCAGTTCTTCCTAAACAGATTAGCTTAATTAGCATCAATTTACCAGGAATAGCTTAGTTCACACAGACCAAATGCTGAAAACTCGCTCCTGTAGCGATTATTACGTATATGGTTAGATAGGTATATACATCGACTGACACGTGGAAAAACTATAGTAATCAATGAGATTTTTTATTCATATAGGCATATAGCCGAATATGGAAACAGAATAAGGATACTGTGTACTATTCACTGTTAACTAAAAGCTGAAATATTTTGCCACATATATGCAAACATGTGAAGTCAGAATTTTTTTTATCAGGAAAATCCAAAGTCCCGTGAAAAAATCTGTTAAAAAAAACAGCCTAGCATACATTTGAATCCATAGAGCTCTCCTTGTCTATGATTTGAATCTTCAAGAGTTCTTATTTACTGAACGTGCTGACGTAAAAATCAAATGCACTGTTTTTTAAGTATTATAGTGTCTACTTATATCACTGAATTATTTGTTCACAATGCACTTATTATATTAGCATCAATAGGACAATTTTATTGACTAGCTTTCACTTTTTTCTTATATTTTCAGCTTTCATCCTGTGCTGGAGTCCATTCTTTATCTTTAACTTATTGGCAGTTTATGGTCACGTGAGAAAAGTCCCCCTGGTGGTGCAAGTATTCATCCAAAGTCTGACGTCACTCAACAGCCTTGCCAATCCGGTAATTTACGGTATCTTTAGTACCCGGATATGTCGCCATCTTAGGTAAGTTCATTTAAAGGTTTGAATTTCAGGTATTTCAGTTAATTCTTGGATTACAAAGGAACAGGGAATGGAGGAGAACAATAGAAAAGTTCATACAAAATACATCAGGCACATAATCTGTTAATAGCAAGAGGGTGATAGGAGATATATAATAAATATAAATGCTAGTGTTAGCCTTTCCTGTAATTATTCGACTACCGGTATTGCGAGTTATACGTGCATAGCTGGTAAACTCTCTTGACAAGTGGCGCGACATCTGTTTCGGTTTTACAAGTTGATGCGAAAACATGATGCACAACCAATCCTTTCCTGGTTTAACTGCATATTGACGTTTTATATAATACCAGTACTCGACGACAATTACTTTCAGGGCGTCGGGAGTATGTGCACGTTACATGAGGACATGTAAATATGACATATACAAATATCATAACCTAAAGTGTATGTGGCTGGTCAAAATGTACTAGTACTTCCGCAAAAATGTTTGAAACCTTAGAAGTGTCGGGCAATAATGTCTTGTAAAACATGTGTCTAAGTTACACATGTGATATCCAACAAAATAAACCTTATCCGATCATACCTACTGGAACACTTGACCTGTCAAGAGGAGGATTAATTCATGTAAGTTTGGATAAACAAATTTATAATTAATTGTAATTGATTCAGATGGTCGTAATTAAATTGTAGCCTCAATTAATATTAAAACTGCATCTAAAGATCTACCGGTAGACTGACGACATTGTATAGAAATGTATCTATCTTATCCGTTAAAACCTTTATCAGTTAGTCATTATTAATCAATTTCACTTTGGCGTACTTAGCGATATGCCCCCCCCCCCCCCCCTCCAATGGATTTAATGTAATACATTGACTATTTCATACCATTATATTTTCTATTTTCCTGTACTAGAAGTGTATCCTTTTCAGGAGAGTCAGGGGTTGTAGCTGGTTTGTGGACAGAACTTGTTGCTGCGTCAATATGAAAGAGCACAGGCGACAGTCCTCCCTCTACATGTCTAACAGTACAACCTACACAACAGTCGAGGGCAACGTGTGCAAAAAGAACTTTCCGCTCAAACGGCGCAAGTCAGGTCCACCCGTGGTTCGTCTGAACTTGACAGCTAAAGAAAACCAGATTCTCCTAAAGAATTTAAAATCAACGAACAAGCAAACTTCTGATTACGTCGGTTTAACCAAAGAATCCTGAAGCACCCCGAGATGAAATCAGGCGGCATTAAATTTGCTTCGGAGAGGAATGGTTTTGACACCAATCGGAAGAACGTGGTGTTTACAGAATGCATTCTAATTGCATATTTTGTCGTTAGCTGGTATTCTGAGGATACTTTTCCCAGCTCTTAAGGGAATGGATCAGAAGGCGAGACTTCTGCAGTGTGAATGAGGTTAGTACAAAAGAAAAGTGAAGTAAAATATGAAACCTGTTAGCTGGGTTGTACACCAGATTCACAAAAATGCATAAAAAGGTGGATACATCAAACAACAACCATATCTATTATATTTATAATATAAATGGATTTTCATCTCTGCGTCAAAAATTAACCTGATTAATGCCGAGAGATTTCTTTGTGGAACACTTAATAGACAGCGGGAAGCTCTTTAGCTTCATGGAAATATATGAAGTTTCATATAATAGAACTGGATTGTGTGGTCGAAGGCAGGATCGTCTAATCGGACGGTGTTTTACACTGTCACTGTACAGTGACACGGGATCACAAGGACAGGTCAGCTGCTGAACAAACGATCTCCCTTATACCTATGAATGGGTGGTATCTACCCGGGAACTAAGGTGTCATTGTGCACACACAATGTTTTATTGTAGTGACCCAAAATGAGATTACCTTGAAAATTAAATTGACTGCTTTTTCGGTGTAACCTTCCAGTTAATTTATTCAAACAAACGACTAAGGCGAAGCCATATACCTTTCCATCCTGGCAGCGGTATAATAAAATGAATGTCAGTTAAGTCCACCTAAATACTGCATATACGGGTTGTACTAACATTTGTCATGCCATCCGGGGCTCAATGTTTAAATTCAAGTCCAGTTACATCAATTAAGTTGGTACCCTTATCTTTGTTAATTACAAGAAAACAATTATTCACAAATAAATGGAATCAGAAACATTGCGTGCGGGAAGAGTGAACGAGGTGGACAAAATAAGGTCCCTAATTAGCAGTAATATAATTCTTTAGTAGAATAAGCGGGACGCTTCTGGATTCCTTTGTCAAGGAACAGCTATTCCTTATCGAAGAAACAAGGTTCACTGTTGAACTAAAGCGTCTTTTGTTGAAGAAATGCAAATCTCTGATTGAGCAAATAAGATTTTTGGTAATGGACTTTTGTTTTTGTAGTGGAAAAAGTAAGTCGTTCTGATAGTAATTGGGTTTTGGATCGACACACTTAGATTCCTTGTTGGGATAAATAATTCTGGTTGAAAGAAGTGGAATTTTTTTTTTTTTTTTAAGCTGAAGAAACCTGATGCTTTGGTAGAGCAACTGGGTTTCTTGTTAAGGCCATACAAAAAAAAATATTGTTTTACTCCAATTTTTCATTGATCAGATTTTTAATGTAAATGTATTTGATAATATTGCTAATTTCTGCTATGCAAATATCTTCTTACATAATTCTTACAATGGACAAATCTTTGTGTTGATCATATACTGCATTTTAAGAACTAAACAAATCTTTGTTTTTTTTTCGGACATGCTTTCAAAAATCAAAGTATTTTGTATCGACCGGTAATCACGAAAGAAAAGAAAATGTCCCATTTACCATTTTTTTGTGGGGCCTGAAGAGGATTCATAGGTGTAAGAAAGCGGATTATGAGGTTGAATGGTCAAGTGTAGCTTTGTTGTGCAAACATGACACAAACTCTACTGACCAAAAGATGTTAATGTATATAACATTTTTATACACGGGTATATGCTGTTTGTCCAGCTATAGTAAATGATATCCCCTAGTTAAAATGGCATCTCCCCTTAACTGAAATGTTTGTTCTGACTTTAACTCCAATTGACGCCCGCTTGTGTATTTGTACAATTGAACAGATAATAATCATGTGAAAATAAATAATGAAGGAAGGTCCCTGATCTGAGTTTATTATATTGATATTATCCGTTAATGCAAAAGCATAAATGTATGTGCTATTAATCTGTTGAAATAATGATTGTTGCGTTGTGTTCGACATGAATTCATTTTGAATAAATAAATATGATATAGTCAATGAATGTGTCATAATTGTTTGTAGTTTAATGTAGTTCATGTGTACTGACAAATGTCGCCCGTCAGTATGGCCACATAATTCATTTAAAATAATTATAAACCTAATAATACGTCTGTATTGATGGCTTGCACTTGTAATCCCCACTGGTGAGCAGAGCCATCTGGTGCGTTCATAGCAAACTAAAACTAGGTGCTGCGGATGGTAAATCAACAGAAGCATATTCTAAAGTGAAGCATCGATAATTAATGTTCAGTTAGGTTTTCTAGGCAAGGGTTTACCTGCTCCGTTCTGGCTTGACCTTCGAAATTAGGCTCTTGTAAGACAGGTTTGTTTTATTTTTCGGCATTATGCCATAGTACGCTGCATTATTAATGATTTTAATATTCCCCCAATAGGTGTTCCTATTTCTTTTGTGCTTTAAGGTCTTCTACGCCTAGCACGCTTTTTTTCAGGATGCACCTTGGGATTTTCCTGCATTTCGAGCCCACTGGCCACAGAGCATATTATGCAATTCGCAGACACAGGTCCGTTCTATTCCCCACTGATCAAAATACTTCCCTAAACAAAAAGTACAGCTTTTAAATTCAAAACAAAGACCACATGACTCCGCTTTCAATGCGAGGCTTTTCAGCTGGGTTAACATTACGACCGGTTACACGACCACCGTTTGACTATCTATGGGTTTACCGTTATGTTGATTTCTATAACTGTCTTTCCATTATAACCATTGTTTCACTTATTCATCCAATTGATGGGTTGTTTGAAGAATAGGTTGATCCAAGCCCAACAAGTTAAACACAGTTAGGGGCGGCGGGGATGGGGTGGATGCACACATATTATTTTAAACACGTTTCTCTTATATTCAAAACATATATAAAATTAAAGTGTGCATATAATAAGAAATAACACCATAAGAAATGCAACGATACAGGACTTAATATAGTGTCGATATCAGTGAAGCTGTTACGCATAAAATCACGTTCCTCTGATAAACGATAAAAAGACGTACAGGAATGAGTGAAGTGAAAATATTGGTAAAGGGCTTAAACATAAAACAACTTCTTCTCATAAGCCATACACATGTGCCTCAGTAACATGTCAATATCAGTGAAGCTCTTACACATGACATCACGTTTCTTCCATAAGCAAAACTAATGAAAAAGTCATTCTAAGACACCAGTAAAGCTTTTACACGTAAAAATTCGTTCCTGTCATAAGCAATATCTATATAATTAATACGGAGTTGGGTTTTTCTAGACCACGGTTTACCTGCTTCCGTTCTCATTTGACTCTCCAAATTCGGCAGACGTATCGGTGGTGTGCTCTTCTAGAACAAGTTTGTTTTATTTTGCGAAATTATGCCCTATTTAGCTCAATGATTAATAATTTTAATATTTCCCCATTAGGTGCCCCTATTTCTTTTGTCCTGCAAGGTCCTCCACGACTGTGACGCTTTTACAGGAGGCGCCTCGGGGATTTTCACAGGCCTGTTAAGACCGCGGCCAGCGGTCATGTCCTGCCCAAAAGGCATTTCCGTGCAATACGCGGTCACGCGGGTCCACTATAATCCCCATTGATCCCCCGTATCCATTGTAACGCTTCTGAAGGAATTTTCTGTCTGAAAAGGATGTAAAGGTTTTTAATCCAAAGACTACATGGCTCCGCTTTCAATGCCAGGGCTTGTCAGTTTGGTCAACACTGGGCACTGAGTCCAGTGATGTGACCACCGTTTGACACATTTTTAATGGGTTACAGGTATGTTGATTTTTATGCATTCAAAAATATCTTTCCATAATAACCATGGTATCAAAGTACGGCCAAGTCATGTGTTTTATGAATTTCAGAATCAGAATCAGAATTTTCTTTAATATCAGTCATGTGTCCATGTGTATGCGTTTCACTGTCATATGCTTCAGTAACTCGAGTTAACCTCGCGAGTGGCAGAACAAATTAATACGAATGGGTAGCTCCCACATGGGTTCACAGGAATGGTCTTTTTTCATAATGGTTTATAAGAAAATATATAATGTGGTAATTAATATTACCTCCAAAATGAAATCGACAATTTATATGTCTTTACCCTAACCCTCTACAAATGTTCAGCAAAGCATTTTTTGCCTGTCACGCTTTTTCAGGAGGCGACCTGTTATCCCAAATGAACCCCATTTCCATTATGTCGCCTGTTAAGGAATTTTACTCTGTCAAAAGGACGTAAAGATTTTAATTTCAAGCGCAGAACACATGTTTACATGAATCTTTTAATAGGGAGCCCTTTTCCTTTGAGTGGACACTGAGAGCTGAGGCCTTTTACACCATCACCGTTTTATAGGTTTACAGGTATGTTTATATTTATACATTCAGACGTATCTTTCCATGGTAACCATGGTTTTAATAGTTCGGCCGATTTATGGGTTGTTTGAAAAATGTATTTAAAAAAAAAAAAAAAAAAAAACCCGGGGGGGGGGGGGTGGATTCCACACACTTCTAAGGGTCCTCAATTTCTTGGGGACTTAAAAACCCCCGCCAGAATCTACTAATCAGTCGCTGGTTCATACGTGCACGTTACATCTAAAACATTGTCATGGTTCAGAAACACGGGTTCACAAGGCGAGTGGCAGAACAGCTGCATACGAATGGGAGGCTTCTACTCGGGGATAAAGATATAGCCCCTTATAATTATTCCTTTGAGGAATAGTGATAATGGCACTTAAGAAAATAATATATTATGGTGATTCCGATTACCTCCAAAAATGAAATGGATTACGGATGCAGTTTTACTCTACCCCACTTCAAATTTTCAGCAAAATCTGTATATTACATTTTGCATAATTTGCTGAAAGACAATGCAACGAACCAAGGCTGAAGTGGTTTCTTTGCTAAATGCTTTCATCGAAATATATCAACCTGCTTTCTTTTTATCTGGGAGGGGTGTCAATTTTGCATCAGACCTGCTTATTCCATGACAATTTACATTACTTAAACTAAACATTTAATACTGTTGGAATAAATTTTTCTGGGCCTATCTTTTTCACATTGGCAGCGATACGTTTCACGTACATGAGACTTCAACAACATATGTATGTGTATACAAATAACGCATATGTCTGTTAACATGTCTTAGACTATACCCTAAACTGACTACACTGGATTTACATCGTGTTTTATGATGTCGCCTGAGCTTCAACTAATACAAAACATCTTTCATATAATTTCACGGTAAATGCTTCTTTATACAACCGTTATATCAACGATATTTCCTAAGCAATGAAGCTGTCGGACCTTTGTTGTTTATCGGGAAAAATAAAACTTCTCACTTAAAAATTCGTACTCCCTGTATATGCCTCACGTCTCTTTCCAACATTTATTTATTGTGTGATTTCTCGAATGGAATATTTTTTTTCCATGTTGATATTTTGGGGGAGGTTGTTCCTGGATAATTCTAGCAGAAGTAATCTTTATATCATATAAGTGAAACACATGACAAAAGTTCCTGCAAAAACCGGCGTCGTTTAGTTCCTATCAGCTCATTTAAAAAAAAAAGCATTAGATAGAGCCGTGGATTTTCCACGGGAGCAGCTAGTAAATATATTAATAACGCGTCTTTTCTACATAATACTGGAAGCAAAAACATACTAAAAGGAGTAAAGTAATTCTTACAAGCGATTCATGATATGTTCTACATGGTTCTTCTAATATTCTATACACAGATGTTCGCCTTAGCAAAGGGACAACATATGTAAAGCGCTAACATAATAAATCTCGTTCCATTATAAGCCATACAGATATATAGGCCCGAGTAAAATATCAATGTCAGTTATCAATATGAGCTGTAACCTATGAAAATACCTTTCTCCTATTAGCAAAAGCGTCCATGAAAAAAATCTTTAACACATGAAAACGGGTTTCTTTAATACGCAATACAATATATTTGGAAAGTGTCTATATTAGTAAAACTTCTACATAAGAAAGCACATCCGTATAAAAGCAATAAAAATATGTTTATATCAGTAAAACATTTACTGTAATAAGCTATTAATGGCTCTACATCAATAAGCAAGACTAATATGTCGCAAATCCTTGTGTAATAGGTTTACACTGGAAAACACGTTCCTGTAATAACTAATACAAACATGTCTATTTCACCATATTTGTTACAGATGAAAACATGTTACTGTAATAAGCTATATTAATATATTGTCTTTCTTCCTTACGCAGGAAGCATAGCAGGCTAACAGAAAGGAAATAATCCTCAAAGATATTTTATATATTAGATACTATAAGATATTTTGGACACGTTATATATTCAATATGATATTCTAAAGCTGTGTAATAATATGAAATAATCTGAAATAAATCTGAAAACATAAGAAATCATTGAGATATGTTATTAGATATGCTAAAACTACGAGATTGAAAGTTTCTATATAGACAAGGGATATGTCAGGGGATTCTCGATGTGAGATGTTTTAAAAATAATCTAGATGCAAGGGTTAAGAGATTCAAGGGGCATAGGACATATTATGAGCAGTTGATGCTAAATAAATAGAGAAAACCATGACATAATATAGATTTATAAAACATATCACTTCACTACTTTTTCTTCAGCTTTTTTTAATCCCTTGTAATTTCAACCATGTTAATAGTTATTTTCTAGCTGGCCATCATGCAGTGAACCATATAATTGGCCTATCAGCGATATATTTGAAAATACGAAGATCGACTTTTTTTTACCTGCTTATTGTTCAAATTCACACTTGCGATTAGAAAGCAAATACGCTTATAAACTAACAGAGGTACCCGGCGTTGCCCGGTGAAACTAACTAAAAACAAACCTAAAAACACAGAATGACTGGGCGGTGTATCATATATTTTCCTTTTCCAAACTAGGTGTCAACATTTTGTAGTCGTTGTACAAGGTTTTTAAAGTGTGTGTCCACAGTGTGTATAGGTGTCCACGTATTCTAGTTGTTGTACTGTCCAAGGTGTGTATGGTAAGTGTCCACACCTTGGTGCAACAGAACGAATTATTAGTAGTTAGAGATGGAGCAAATATCTTATGCTGCTATAGTATAGGCTTTTCCTCTTGTTCCTGCTGATTTTATGTTTGTGAATCTAGCCGTGAAAAAAAGTAACGTGAATCAGCTATAAGTATTTAAGCAATTAGTCATGTGCTTATAAGACAACGATTTCCTTCTGACCACACGCATAAATAGTGTGATTTATAAAAGGTGCCTGGATCAGCACCCCTTAAAATAACTGCTTTATACCTTGGATACAATTACATCGTGATATCTTAAAAGAATATCCATATCCGCTCTGCATAAGTGTATTGAACTTTAAAGTTCGTTACAATGAACCAATATTCGGGCATTCCTTTTGGTATTAGTGCTTACATACCTCGTTTGCGGTTATTCTCCTTTGGTTGCGAATTGATACATGATTCTGGCAATAATGTCAGAAATCTTCGACAGTATGGCTGCTTGTCCTCTGATAACACGCTTTTTTGCTTAACCGTGTGTGATTATTTCTTGACTGTGGTAAATTCACAAGGTTCTGCAGACTCCGTAAAATGATAATCTTGAAATAAAATACGCAAAATGATCCATCGACTAATATTACATTGACTAAATATCATATTATTAATTTACTTGGTAAAATATATTATCATTGGACCCTGGAAACAAGCTTTAACGACAGGTTCAAATATATGTTAATACGCATCTGATTATAACCTCCATGTTTACCCACAGTAGAGATATTGATTATATTTATCGAGAACCTCCCTTTGTACATCCGGAGGTATGTTTCGGTTGCCTAGGTGGGTACGGACTCAGGAGAATCATGTCACCGTTCAGATACAGAATGAAATCTGGATCCACTGAGTGAAAACAGGTTTACCCGCTAACGCATTCATATTCTCCATATCTTCCGGTCATGTGTTACTAACATTTCTGAAAAAAACATTTTCATCAAGTCTGCATTTTATATAATGTCCCGTGAGGGAATTTTTCTCATATTACGGCGGGTTGGTGTTCGCTTCTACATTCTGACCCGGAACCGGAAGTGTTGATATATACCTGTCCAACGGTATCCGGTTTGCACAACATGCCACAGTTTATATCACTTATTTCAGATGGCCCTTCAATCGACTTTTGTTTCTGAATGATACATTCCGCAGGACTTTCCATATGTGTAAGATCAATAATCTTCATTACCAGGTAGTGGCTTGGTTTCAGCCGTTGAAAAGAGGATCTAATATTTGCAAATATTAACCCAGCATTAAAAATACATGAAGGATGAATCGTTCCTTTGTTCAGATCAGCGTACACCTTTTATACATTGTTGTCTTTGTGGTAACCTAGACAGTTCACACAGTTTACTCAGAGCGATATAAACATACCGATGATAAATCGCTGATTAGGGTTGATTTTGAAAAAAGGAATCCAATATCGCAGGTATTGTTTAGACTCTGCATCAGTGTATGAAATTGTCGATCTATTCAATGTAGAATACTTGAAGATATTTCTTTATACGTACATATTGAATAAGCTTTACTAATTAGTACAATTGGAAACATTTGTAATACATGTGTAAAGTCCTATAAAGACATTCCTGAGTATAACATGAAGACAATACAATTATCATTGTACATAACAGTGTTGTCAGTGATCAATTTTAGTAACTTTGACATCAATGCATAGGTCAGACGTATTTTATATAAATGGCAATTTCAAGTTTTTTCCTGTCATATAATACTTATAAAAGGAATTCGGTTCACGTCTGTTCGCAATGTTCTCTCGCGTTGTGTACAATAGTGTGCCTTACATCATTTTAAAGGTTATCATGCCCGCAGTGACAGGCGATATGAGAATAAATAATTTTTAATGTACATATAATTTTGAGTGATTTTTCCGTTTTTACTGACTTGCACAACGGGAAGACCGAGCACAGCCTGCCTTCGACAATGACCGGAACCCATTCATCGTGGTCTTTCAGCCTCAATCACTACTATTCTTCATATGAATAACGCTAGCTTTTAGTGAGGGATTTGAGCCTCTCGGCCCTTTCATTTGAACGAGGCTCTCACCCACCTGCGTGGTCGGTAAAAAAGAAAAAAACACGTTTCTCGCTTTATGAAATGAAGAGATTTTAACCCAGGAGGAATAATGACAAAACCTAATTCAAGGTCCCACTTTCACGAAAAGGCGTGGGGCGGGGTGAGATGGGGTAAGGCGGAGTGGTGTCTTGGGTTTCAGGCCTCAAAATATGTCTGAAACGATGGAAAAAATGTTGCGGCGGTTGAAAATGAATACGGACTCTCTGCATGGAGTCCCGTTGGGTCCACTTCTGCTACTTAAGAGGTATGCATATTTCTGTTTCTTTCTTCAGGAACAGTTTCCTAGCAATAAATAAATATTTAATAAATCTTTCATGTGTTACTCGCGTCAACCTCATCTTTATAGGTCCAACGATAGAATCCAGTCAAATGTCATCGAAAACCTGAATGCCTCCGCGTCTCATTCCGGTTCGCAATGTAAACAACATCACTGACCAGGTCTTCAAGGTAAACATACCGGGGTATAAATTTCTTGACACAAGGACAGCCCCACAAAATAAATGTTAAAAATATTGGAGCGAATGCAGGATCACTCACACACTGTCACCAACAGGTTATCAGTTAATACGGACGGACGGTATGTTTAGTATTCATGTAATTTAAAAGTAAGTTGCAAAATTAAGATACACGCAGCTGGACATAGATACGTTTCTGTTCACAGAAGTGTTGTGCCTCAGAGAGGTGCGTGAGTTATTCTGCAGTCGTGCCAAAATGTTTATACATATGGTATGGAGACAGTTTCCCCACTGAAAACCTATATCTAATACTTATAAAAGGAATTCGGTTCACTTTTGTTCGCAATGTTCTCTAAAACCGCGTTGTGTACAACATACTGAAAATGGAATACGGACCCACTGCATGGAGTCCCGTTTGGGTCCGCTTCTGCTACTTACGATGTATACATATTTCTTTTTCCTTCTTGAGGAACAGTTTCCTTGCAACGTACATTTAATTGATCTTTCATGTGTTCCTCACACAAACCTATTCTTTATACGTCTAACGATAGAAACCGGTCAAATATCAACGAAACACTGTATGCCTCCGCGTCTCATTCCGGTTCGCAATGTAAACCATCTCTGACCAGGTCTTCAAGGTAAACAACCTATGATTTTTGCCACGAGCACAGCGCCACAAAATAACAGTAAAAAATATTTGTACAAATCGTATTCAGAGAGTATCCCACTAAAAAACTATATTTTATTTAACTTTATAATAAAAAATGAGCCAACATTTAACATCTCAGTAAATATATCTTCCAAACCCCGGTAAAAATCCCAGTATATCGGGTTTAACAGCTAGTTTTATTATAAATTGCAAGTCTTAACTACGAATGTAGGATGTTCAGAGGAACATATACACTGATTTACTGTGGAAGTAGTTAATTTGGCGATTGGATTTACGCGCATATTTCATTTTACAGCATTAACACAGTTCCAATTTCCAGTATATATAGGTAAATCAATTTATATCCAATTCTTAAAATACTTAAAGGCTTATATACAAACAGGCTTGTGGCGCAACGAACTTTCCCCATATGAAGCTCCGTGTGACCGCGTACATGCCTCGGACGACCGAGTACCGTGACCGCGAGATGTAAACAATACGTTATTAACCGGGACTAATCACGCTTGATGATGTTATGGTACTACACCAAGCCTCTTTGTTGGACATCTGACTAAGATGTAGAATTGCTCAAATCTTTAAAAAGAATTATAAATCTGTAAAAACTCATAACGATGGGGTAAATATTATTGATACAGTGTAAATGCCTAAGGTCTATAGCGTTGCGCAGTATTTCCATTGAACAATAAGGTAGCCCAATCATAATCCTGATTAAGTTCATGCCCCATTAGTGTTTCTATGGACCTGTCTGATTTGTACACACAGTTTAATTCGTTACTATTCTCTGTACCATTGTTAGAGATGTTGTGAGTAAAGAAATATAATGCTCTCAAACAGCACAGACCCTCTTCGCCACGTGTTCTCCCATGCATGCTTAGATCGATAAGATGACTTTTATATGACAAATTACGCCCCATACATATACCTTTATTCCTAATATTAGTATTTCACAATAGAAAATTGTATCGTTAGTCGTATTATGAATCATTAAATGTCATTTTGTTTATATTCATATATTCATATATATATATATATATATATATATATATATATATATGTGTGTGTGTGTGTGATGTGTGAGTAGATACATGGGAACAGCTACTTTACACATTTCAGCGACCATCTAGGCAGATTAAGACAAATCAATGGGCCAACTTCAGCTTTTTGTGGATATATTAATATGGCACATTCCTATATAAATCTATTAAAATAGTTTATATATGGTGTATTTGATAAACGCACAAGGTCAACAGCGTGCTCAGTATTTGTATTGTATAACGAGGCAGACAGTTTGATGTTTTGTCTTCAAGCGTAGGTCACGTTGTTGTAGTTAGATCGCGTGTGGGTCATATACACCAACGGCCTGTATATATCGATGTTAGCAACATGGCAGTCAATTAGTGTTGGTACAGGACGATCTTCTGGTGCAGACCCAAGACACTGTCAATATCATTAAAACTGTTACTTATCAAAACACGCGATTTCATAGGTACAACAAATATATAAGTAAAAATTAGTAAAGGAGTCATACATAAAATCGCGTCCACGTTTTCTTTTAATATGCCATACAACAAAGTAGGCCTAAGTAAAGTGTCAGTATCAATGAAGCTCTTACACATATAATCACGATCCTCTCATAAGCAAAACAAAAGCACAAGCAAGGTTATTTACTCGTTAAGCTCATACCCATGGAAATACTCTCCTTTAATAAGCAATATTAATGTATTAATAAAGTGTCTTTCTGTATTATGCTGGAAGCAGGGCAGACTAAAAGTAGGGAAGGAAGCGATTATAGATATAAGATTTTATCCGATATTCATGAGGCATCAATATATATCAAATGATATTCTATAGATGTGCGATAATATGAATTGATTTAGCGATATCAGAAGAAAATGTGAAATTGTCAGAGATTCTAGACTCTCAAGATATATTATTAGATACCCTAAACATATAAGATAGAATGAAAGTTTTTTACCGGCACAACACATATTATCAGGGATTCCAGATATGAGCTTTTCCAATTTAATCTTGATGTAAAATATAAGAGATTGAAGGGGTAAAATATTATTAGAGCGGGGGAAAATCGCTTATTTGTTATAAGCGATTCCATAGAAAACTATGATATGTTACAGATATATGAGTTATTAAACACAGAATTCTCCCCTCAATGCTTAGTGTTTAGTTTAAATAGCTACGGCAATTTTCGTAATTTTAAAATCCATAACCACTACATTATCATTTCTTTTCTTGTATTCCTTCTGTCTTTAATTTCTCCTGTAGTTTTGTCTATGATTTTAGCTATTTCCTCAATGAGAAGCCTGCAGTAAACAAATCAGAGTACTATCTAAAAATATGGAGACCGTCATTTTTGTATCTATCTATTGTCTTAGGTTAGATTCCAGATAGAAAACAAAGCCTCTAACCAATAACAAAATTTTAAAAGGGACCACAAACATATCTGGCATAACATGTTCCATACGCGCACGATATAGAATATGAGATTCAAGGCATATAAGGATATGATATTCTATATATGTAAGAGATGATAGACAAATGATAAACAATAATTCCCGATAATAAACTATATAATAGTTTATATTCCCGGTAATTAGAAATTTATATAAGTATATTTGGTGTCAATAAGGGTAGTCGTAAGGCCATTTTAACATTATCCACACTAAATTTATTGTTAATTTGGTTAAAAGATACAGACTGAAACTCAGTTTAATAATTTCACCACCAGAAACCTATACAGTAAAGCGCCGTTTATCCAAATAGCTCGTGGGGCAGATTATAATGATAATGTAATACGCAGAAAGAACGTACCTAGTAACAAATAATAATAAATTGTTTGACCACCAATGAACCCCGTTATTTAGGTGTAAACTGTAATAATGTTTTCAGTTAAGCTGCAATCTTTGGTACCATATTCTGCTTATTTACCATTCGTCGAGTCATGTTTGAAGCCATAAGCCTTATTACCTTGGTATCCCATAAATACTCAATTTAATTTTTTTCGAAAATCACATAATTATTACTGAACAAAATGTTAACATGAATGTGTGTTTGTCTATTTACGCTACCTGGTCGAATAAAATAAAATTTTAGGTGTGTCCAAAGAATTGTTCGGAGGTGTTGGACTAGGCTGCAACGCAGGAAGGAAAAATCACCAATGTCCTAATTTGAATAAATATTTGTTATTTCTCTTATTTTCCCATTTTTTTTATAAAAATCCTTAATTAGGTGAATCTCGCGCTTTGCGTACATAGTATCTTCAAATAAGTATTATATGTAACGTTCTTAAGCCCCCCCCCCCCCCCCGCACAGATTTTTTTGCCAAAATATATCTCTGCCTCCATTGCATGATGGTGGCGTTGTCTGCAACTAAAATCATGATCGTTACCGGGACGTTCAGGATATCACTTTTCGTTTACCTAAAGGCCCTGTACTTTCCTCTCACAGATTGATAGGAATTTCCGAGTGGAAGCGTAGTCAGACCACATCCAAGAAAATTTGTTCAGGCCAAGGAAGTCATCGAAATAGAAGAACCAAAGGTTGTCCGGTTGGTCGGGAATCCAGTTTTCAAACTGGAGTTTCTTTCCTGTAGCGGTCCACAACCATTCTCCCTCACGCTTGTTGTCGGACCCAGAAGTCCAGTAAACCAACCAACCTATGGTTAGATAATAGTAGTTTTGATTGATTTATTGATCTTTTCACAAATATCAAAGGTTGTGCTTGCATCATTTGACTTTACTTTTTCCTTATCAAAGAGTGAATACCATACATGTTCTATTTAACAATACAAACATCACCTATGAAACAAAACGAAAACAATATAATCTTAATTCCCTCATCAAGTTTAATATCTCAATTGTGTTAAGTAGTTTTTTTATGTTCTATAATGACAAAATATTTATCAAAACAGCAAAAACATTAGAACTGAAAGGTCACATACAAACATGGCGGATGTACAGTAAAACCATGTGTCTAGCCATAGACATGGAATCTACAAAAATGTGAACTAATTCAAGAAAATGTCGATGTCACTATGAGTTCTTCTGAGCTTTTAACAGATCAGAAAAGGATCAAGAAAGGACGACGGATATTGGCTTTGGTCCCTTACGCATATATGTTATTTGGTGAGGCAGCGTCTGATGGAGCCATTTGGGTAAATACATTCTTTCTAAATATGCTCGGCGGCTTCTAAATGCACCAGTTTTATTGGTATTAATGTTGTGAAGTGGATAATGTAGTGCATTAAAATATGCAAGAATAGAATTTTCCAAGGAACATAACATGAATATGTTTGCGGCATAGCCTTTACTGAATAAGTAATATATATGTTATGGATGTATATGAGCAATGTAAGCTGATCCTTATCTTACGCTGTGGTCAAATGTTCATTTTGAAGTTTGAGTGTTGAGACCAGTAATGTTGTTTGTTTCTGAATGCAATCCATTACTGGTAAGAGTACAAACGATTTTAGCAAAAACACTTCGGGCGGAAGGATGGCCCACGAGTTTATGGTCCTTCTTTATAATTCACGAAGGAGCTGCGAGTCAGCGATGCAGTAAAACGGACAGAAAGTATCTCATCGTTTGGGACAACAACCTAAAGCAATCTGATATTTATCATAAAGGGTAGAGTGGAAAAATAGAAATCCCATAAATGCTATGACTAATACAGATTTGCAAATTATGAAGCCACTCATATGGGTATAATTACTCACCTATAGGTTTATTTCGGTATTGAGTAGTATCGTTAACGTCGTAAAATGTTTTCAGATGCTCTGATTCTGCCTGCGTTTCTATGCTGATCAAATCCGCAGACAATTCTGTACAGGCATGCCTTGCCTCGTGCCAAGACAAGAGTGCGTCATTTTCCATGTAACAGGATGCTTCGAAAGGCGCATTCCGATCTATGTATGGATGGGCGAAGATTGCTGGGCATTTCACAGATTCTGAAATTATTGTTTATGCACAATGTAAGAGGGATGGTTATCAACTCCATATATAAATATGTTCTTTATTCAAGGAAGAAAATTTAAAAAGTTTGAAGGAAGCCTTTCTTTGATCCTTTGTACAGAAATTCGCTCCATCTAATACCCAACCCACTTTGGGGATGAAAGGACGGATAGGATAAGCAATAATTCATACTAATGTTTGCAGGCATGAGGTGTGAATGTATGTAATGTGAATCAGCTATTAGTATTTATGCAATTATACAAGTTTTAATATGCCACCATTTGTTAAAGACCACATGCATAAATAGTGTGATTGGAAATTAAATGCCTTGATCAGCATCCCTTAAAAGCATGGCTTACTACCTTAAATACAGATACAACCTTAAATCCTAAAAGAGAACCTATGTCCCATATGCACAAAGGTCACAATCAAGTGTAATAGAGGCATTTTGTTTCATTTCTTTCTATACATGTAGTGCACACCGTTAGTGCATGGAAATTATTTAAAATACCGCCAATACTTATGATACACTTTTAGAATTAGCTCTAATTCACGTTGTCCAATATGAATATAAAATGACTTTTAATTTTAATTTTCATAATTTTTAGTAAACTGTAACTGCTAAATGCATAAAGTAGCGGGTTCATCTGTCCTGCTGGCAAGCATTTAGCTTGCGTGTTACTGTTTTCATTTTGTTATGTCTATATCGTTAAAAAATAAATGGTCATACATCGTGCAGGAGTTTTGCTTTTGTGATATCTACGGTTACCGATACGGACAGGCAGGACATCATTTTCATAAGTACTTAGTCCGTATTCGAATTACACATGCGTAGTACGTATGTGTAGTCTGTATCCGCAATTTCATTTTTAATAAGTACGTAAGCGTTTGTCGTACTCCGTGTTAATTAATACGTTTTTGATAGCTGAAGTTTCTTTCATTTTTTAAAGCCATTTCTAATTTACACACACAATATATATATATATATATATATATATATATATATATATATTCGCCACAACAATGGTTTTAATCAATTAATTTGTAAACGCTTTGCGGAATACACTTATGGACTATTGTAACGGGGTGACATAAAAGCGGACCGAACTGTCTCCCTAGTGAAGCTTGCTTTTCTAGAGAAGCGGTTGGTACGCCGAACTTGTGCCACCCACATGGGTTCGAATCCTGGATCGGCCCAATGTTTTCCTCTGAAAATGTGTCTTCGTAACATAATGGGGGCTCGTCCAACGTGACGGTAAAACTTTGTGGCCCAGGGAATAAGCTCACCAAAGTGTGACTCCTGGGATAATTAGTCTTGTTCTGATAGCAGAACGCTCTTAACAGGGGTGTGTTACGGGATGACATTAAAGGGGACCGAACTAGGGATAAGCTTGCTTTTTTAGCGAAACGGTTGGTACGCCAGACTTGTGCGCCACCTACATGGGTTCGAATCCGGGATCGGCCAATTGTTTTCTCCTGAGCAATTTGTCTTCATAACACTATTGTCACCAGAGAAATGTGACTAACTTATTTTATTATGGTATTTCACATTCAAGTAATGATAGTATTAGTAGATGATTGTTTCTATAATTTGTTGTATATTGGTATGTGGTATCATGTATCATGTTAGTGTTGGAACGTAGGTTAAGAGAAGCAAGTTGTTTTATTTGATGTTGGCTTCAATAAAGTTGTAATTACGTGAGAATTGGTTCTTGGTTTTAGACTGGATGGTTCCTACAATACTATTGTAGACTTCAAAGACAACACACCTGCATAATTGATTTTCCCAAAGACGAGTCATATAATATTACAAGGCGATAGGGCAAGAGTGGTCAGGATGTGTGCCGTTAGCAGATGTACATAAGCTTAAGATGCAAGAGAAAAGACACACTCTCCTAGGCCAGGGAGTGTAGTCTAACAGTATCTGGCCCAGAGGAGGGCCCGAGATAGCCTGTTAACTAATCAGCTGAGGGACGATTTCCCGGTGTATTGCATCCGAGGTGTTCCTGCAGTGTGAAAGCCCAGCAAACAGACCAGGGCAATTCATACGCTGATCATTGTAATTCTTACCGAATATTGTCGTCCGCGGTGGCATATTTGTGAAGCTCAGAAAGCTCACCAGATAGAAATGATGAAATTTAAGGCAAGACTCAGTAAAGAAATTAGTAGCACGAGGGATACGATATCACACTACTAAAGATATGAAAGACCAGGTTATTTTTTAAAGTAAAACAGGCTGAAACACTTACAAACGTACACTCCAAAAACTGAATAAAACATATGTTAACAAAACAAATCAATATATTAAAGAAATAAGACGCATACTCTAAAGAGTATGTACAAGCATTGATAGACAGAAATAAACATAAAGTCCCTTATACATACTTCACAGAGCAGTATTTTCATTCACACTTCTCCTGATCACATTACCAACATGCACACGTGACATCGGAATATTGCACTGATCATCTCTCTGCTCTCTTGTGCTGGGTACATAGAACAATCAGTCCACTCACAGTTATCCAAAGTCCCGAAAACCAACAGTCCTTCGCTGGAGTATACTCGTTTACCTCTCGAGGTACAGTTCACGCAACACGCACAGACTATTCTATCTATTCTATCTAAGAATCAATGACTTTCACAGCTTATATAGCCTAGAATCATATAGTATTCAATTCTAGGTAGCAGAAAATGCTTCCACACAGCGATATTCAGCACTTCTACAGTTACGCGTTTAATACAGTTCTCGGTTTGTTCCTGGACGCCCCTGGAACAGGTATAATCGCCAGAATACCAGTCCGTCGTCAAAATGCGATACTCGCTCTGACGTTCCTTACAAAGAAATCATCGTGGCCTTCGTCAGACATCGACTATAAGCTATACCAACTTAGCACGTTGATCGGGCAAATGTGTCGAACATCCCCTTCATCACGACTTATATTTGCTTGCTGACGTCACAAGTCTTGATAGTCCTCTGGCCAATGAGCGCTCCCTATTATGTCGACCGTCAATAACAACAAAAATTCTAAGATGGACACGCCTCCAGAGATAAACCCCTGAGAAAATTAAACTAAACATGTGCTGATACTTTGAAGTCTACAACAAACAATCGTTACTATAGAGACCGACAGAGACAGCTCCGAATGAATTAAACTGAAATGATATTAACAGCGAACGAGAGTGTGTGCTCTCTTACCAAATTTCCTACGCTAATATCTAAACATGATACTCCAAATAAATGTAAAATAAATTATCAAAACAATCTTCTGGTTATACTTTTCACTAGAACATGAAATGTATTAGTTCTCTGGTGACAGAGGGTGATAGATGAGTAGTTGGGAATCGGTCCCCAACGTCAAGCTCCCTCCGTTTAAAAAACACCACGGAAGCGTTTCTGGAGCGATTTGAATGCTTAACGTTGTGGCAAAAGTACGACAGGGATATTTGTGCTTTGTTCGTAAGTCCAATGTAGCGTGGTAAAGCACTGGAAAACTATCAATGTTAGCAGTTATCGATGCTATGAACTACGATAAGCTAACGTTTGCTCTTTTAAAGCGTTACGGGATGACCGAGGAAGGATATATCGTAACAAGTTTTGCCATTGCAGGTCAGAGCGTGGCAAAGTCCTCCAGTTGGTACGACTTTGCGGGGATTATTAAATCGAGATGGCAGGCATAAGCCATGATTTTAATATGTTAGTCGACTTGCTGATGTGCGAACAGTATTTGAACTGTTGCAGCAAGGACCTCTCTGTGTTTGAAAGAAAGAAATTTCGTGATATAGATAGCATGGCGGAGATGGCCGAGAGTTATACGGAGGCCCACGACCTTCATTAATTTATGGTGAGCTCCCAAAACAGTGCTCCCTGAGCAGAGCAGCTGTATTTCAGCCGAGATAGAAACGGAATGTAGATCGCGGATCAAGTGATCAGTCGGCTAAACCATCGGGAGGCATACGTTACAGCAGATTTAAACATACCAGTGCCAGGTCTGGGCCAAGGCCTAACTCATTAGCGTTACACTCAGCTGTTTAACAGCGTTATGCTAAAACTATTAGCAGTCAAGGGGCTAAACTGAAGAGTACCCGGTTTGTCCGGGAGTCTGAGTCTGAAACCGTCACTCCCGTTAATACGGACTCGGATAAACAGTGTCAGTCATTTGGATTTACTGGTTTGTGAGAGGGCGGTAGTTCTTTACCCATTTGTTAGGAGTTAGAAAACGGCAAGGCAGCCAAAGTTACGCGATTCCAGTTTCATTCCAGCAGGATTACTTGAAGCATATGTCGATCCGGACCATTTCACCGGACACAACGTCGAGTGTCCATTGTTTGATGGATTGGTTAGGCTTTTTCCTACAGCCATGATAAGTGTAGATTGTCCCTATGTTTTGAACTATTGAAACGATGGTTGTCGCAGGTGCCGTTTGCGACTGAGCGCTAGGAAACGGGACCCGAACAAACTGAATCCAACATGAAGGTCTGATCGAAATACAGATAAAGTGCGTGACAACGTTGAGTCACCACAGGAAGTGACACCCGCATTAGAAACACGTGCCGAAACACGTTTTAGTATTCATGCATTGATCGACAGGCCACATAAGAGAGTGAAACGATGGGCCAAGAGTGGTCAGGATGTGTGACGTAAGCAGGCGTATATTAGCTAAAGACCAAAGAGAAAGAACACAGTCTCTTCCTCACGGCAAGTGTCAGGATATATCAGGACCCAGTGATTTTTTGTTATCATATTAACTCTAAGGATCATTATACCTTGTGTGCCGAACGCCCCTCCAAAGAATAATAAGTTTGATTATATTATAATTTTGATGTTTCTTATGTTACACCTATTTCTCATCCTTTATAGTATATGGATGAGTTTCAGCCGGTTAAGTCCACCATTCAAAAGAACCTGGAAAATCCATTTCTCCAGGAGTGTGACAACTATAAATATTGACTAAAATTACGCTCCTACGGAAATTCACCTATACCCGTTTTTATGGGTCGAATGGACATGGACACGGTGATCATGTCCAAATACTAAGAACTGTAAAAGCTTCTACATTCACAGATGATTTTATTTTCACTGTGTCAGGATTTTAAAAGTATAAATATCTGCATTCATCCCACCTATGACATAGGCCCGTCTATATTACAGGGCAACTAGTCCTATAGCGGTCAATATTTCGAAGAATATTTCATTCAGTTCATTATATTAGGGGTGGCAAAATAGCAGTGCAGATTTCATACCTTGATATAATAACTGTTCCAGTCAGCATGGAAGTTTATAAATCGTTTGCCATTTTTTTAAATGGCGTATTCGCAATCTTATGTGACAAAATCGCAACTGTTGCGTAGTGCGAACGGATGCATATGTCTGATATTACGCTGGACCGAAATGACAGGTACTGAAATCAGGTCATTTTGTATACATGGGAGGTTGTAATGTGATCGCAACTGCGACAATCGCTGGGTGATTGGCCTGTGAGGGGTTATAATCAGTGTGGCAGTTGACTGACTATTACGAGTGAAAAAAAAACGGGACCACAGAGACTACTGCTGCTATCCCTAGCAGGATAAACCATGACTCACCAGTAGACGTATTCATTACTAATCGGGTTTTTTAAATTACTCGAAACTGCTTTGTTTCTACACTCACAACTGATTGTAAAGAGCCAATCCTGAACAAAGGTTTTGTTTTGTCACAGCCGATTTGATTTTGGACATGCTACAAATAAGTATTTTTAAGTATATACGGACGTGTTGGAGCATGAGGTAAAGTGGGACCAACGCTTAAACCATCCAGAGAGTAAGTGGAGATTATGGAAGCTGGAAATAAGGTTATTTGGTCGTCCAGTGAGGCGTAAGGAAAGGACAAACCCACATACATCATGAATTAAAGTATAGAAGTACTCTGTACCATATCACCGCCAACACGACCATGTAATAACAAAAGTGTCTTTGCTACGTTATGATCAGTTCGGATGAAAACTAGTGAGCGTGCGTGGTGCTAGCTAGGTTACTATAACAAAATATAAACATGACCGGTAAAATAGGGATCGCGAGAGAGTAAACGTTTGGAAGTAAACAAATATGGAATATGATTGTTCTATGTGAAGTGTTTTGGAATTATGACCATCAAACTTGAGATCTCACGTTCGTTACATTGGAAGTACTAATAATCAGGCATTCCTTTTGGTATAAGTGCATGCATACCTAGCTGGCGCTTTTTCTCAATTGGTTCCGCATTTATACATGATTCTGGCAATAATGTCAGAAAGTTTTGACAGAATGGCTTCTCGTCCTCTGATAAAACGCTCTTCTGTTCGACTGTGTGATTATTCCTTTTACATGTGTTGATTCTGGTTGAATTTAAAGGTCCTGCAGATTCTGTAAAAAGATATCCTGGAAAAGAAAGAACTTATTTTGAACAATCGACTAATATGACATTAACTAATTATCATAACATTAACTGCCTTAGTAACATATACCATGAAATAACCCTGTTTTCTCCATTTTGCATTTTAATAAAGCTGTACAGTTTTATATAAAAACAATGAATGTTAACATTGTATTAGATAAAAAATATAAGCCTGCTTTGAATATTTTACATTGTTACATGGTTCTGAATATATATATATATATATATATATATATATATAGAGAGAGAGAGAGAGAGAGAGAGAGAGAGAGAGAGAAAGAGAGAGAGAGAGAGAGGGAGAAAGAATATAAATACACAGATATTTAAGACGACCGGCAATCATAAGGTCTTGCTTCGATTCCCTATATATATATATATATATATATATATATATAAACAAGCTTTAAAGACTTCAGGATAAAATATGTAAATACGCACCTGATTTGAACCCCCATGATTTACCCATAGTTAATGTATTAGTTGTATTAATCAAGAACATATATTGATTAATGGGATAAGGGGGAGGGTATCTCAGTTGTTACAAATAGATGAATGTTTTGCAAACACCAGACGTAAATACTGTTAAGGTATTTTGATGACCTGGATATTTAGATACAGAACGAAACAAGGATCGTCGGAGTAAGAACAGGGTTTACCCGCTAATGCCTTCACATTCTCTTTAATATCTTCCGGTCAACTGTTACTAAGATTTCCGAAATAACGTGTTCATCAAGACTGCAGTTTACATCAAGTCCAGTGATGGGATTGTTGACAGCATGTCTGATCTCGCTTCTCCAATCTGAAGCGGAACCGGAAGTTTTGCTTGACTACAGACTTAAAATATTTGTCCCATGCTCTCCGGTGTTTACAATTTGATAACACTTAAGCTGACTTTGTTAAGATAACCCTTCTACCAACCATTATATTGGTCTTCTTAATTATACATTCCGCTCGACCAATGATCACCTTGTTCTTCTGAGTAACACATTCCGGTGGATCAATGATGACTTTGCCTCTGAGTTGGACCATTAAACTTGATACCTAGGCAGTGTTTTTTTTGTGAAGGTCTAATGTTTGACAATCCTTACCCGGCATTGGAAACAAAAATATAAAGAATAATCCCTTTCCGCAGATCCACATACACCTTCTTGACATTGTTGTCTTTCTGGTACTCTTGACATTTCACACTGTACAATCAGAGGGATATATACATGCCGACGATAAACCGCTGAAAATGACTTGCTTTGAGAATGTGGATCTAATAACGCAGATTGTATTTAACGGTGTTGTCAATCACCTGTTAAGGTATCATTACCATACATATTTATGTCAGACCTGTCTCATATAACTAGCTGTCTTAAAGTATATGGCATTCATTCTGATTTGTAGTAATATCAAATATAATGTAAGTCAATTAGAAATTGATGCTTCTATTGTGCATGCTTAATGCACATGTGACATTCATATAAAGACACTGGATATATGGATTTATGTTTTAATAAAGTGTATGTCTAGACTTGTCGCATGTAAGATGTCTTTGAAGTGAAGAACATATTAACCGATATATTGAAAGATCAGATTTTTAGTTTCAAGGGTTTCCCCAAGTACAAAATCATGCCTATGGCTTAACATATACACACATACATATTCTCGGTAAATACAATATACAATTTCTAAAATGGCTGAGACATATATACAGATCAAACCTTTTCCTATACTTTAATTAATTTCTCCTCATTTACGAATATCAGATAAATGTATATTTTGGTTTATCTTTAACATTATACGTCAATTATGCATGACAATTTCGGCTATTCACTGTGCGACAACCATCTCACAGCACGGCCTACTACGGCATCAACTGCACATATACCATTTGTGAAAATCGGCTCAGCCACTTCTACAGGACCGCTGTAGACACAATAACTAAATATTAACATTTTCAGCTGTTGGTGTATAAATTAAATTCATACTCTAGATAAAATATCTCAGTAATGATTGCATCACTTTTTTCTGAAATTCGACAGCCTTATTAAACATGGATAGTCCCTTCAGAGATGAAAGACTGGTGGCGCCATCTTCATTGTATTTATCTTTACGCGTTTCTTTATTTTTATTTTTTTTGTACCAAGACATTATTGCAGCAAAGATGTACACAAGGTACAAATCGTTACCGCATGACCTAGAAACATTTTACATTAAGTTTATATAAGGCCTTTCTCAGCCTCCTTGCATACCAAAAAGTAGGTCACGATGAACTTTATTGTGCAAGTTACATGTGTTTTTATGTGTTTTCAGCACTTTAAAAATCAGACTTGTATTAGTGTTATGGACTGTGAAAGAAACTGTGCACTTAACATTAAAACAAATCATTCAGCATTAACGGCACAAATAACGTGGTAACCATTTAAAAAATGAAGAGAATCGGCCGAGCCTGTTCTTAAGAACTGTTGAGGACACAATTGTAAAATTGTAACGTTTGAGCTCTTGATGTATGTTGTTAATAAGATTCAGATCATAACTGCTTGATCAAGAAACATTTTTCCAAACATCCAGGTAGGGCTTATTCTAATTATGCTTATTTTTATGTGCTTTTAGCACCTTACTATTTTAACATTACAAACTGTTCAAGTCAGATGAACGTCATGACCGATCGATCCCTATTTATCCATTCCAGTTAGAGTTTGTTGTCAAGTTACTACATGTCTGATCTTGCTTCTACGGTCTGAATCGGAACTGGAGAGTTGAGTGCCGACAGACTAATATTATTTGAGTAAGATCGTTTAACTTGATAACAAGACAGTGGTGTTTTATACGCTTTAGAAAAGAGGGTCTAATATTTGCAAACCCTTACCCGGCATTAAAATGCAAATAGGAAAATAATCCCTTTCTGCAGATGCAGATATACATCCTGGAGATTACTGTGTTTTGCTGGTAGTCTGGTCAGTTCACACAGTATAGTCATGCCGATGTTAAAACGCTGATTATTGTTTTATTTTGAAAATATAAATCGACCCCCGCAGGTATTATTTAGGCTTTGTTTGTTTTAATATATTGTTGATCCATTCAATGACATATATCTAGAATACATTGGCTATTTCCTACGGATGTATAGTATTTGCTTTTCGTATTAGCACAACACGCTAATGCATGTAGGAAAAAATGCCAACACTATCAAAACATGAATGAATATAACATGCAACGATAAAATCATCTTTCTACCTAATGGGGTTGTCAGTTGTTAATTAAAGTACCATGACCGTACATAATTATGCCAGGCCTATTTCATATAAATGACAATTTAAGAGCATAATAGAATTTGCCTTTTTCATATGTCAATATCTCTATCACAGTCTATGTAAACATTCATATACAGAAAGAAATGACCGTGTTTTGATACATGGGAATATCACGAAGCCCTTCGGAAATGCATTTATACATGTTCAATGTATGACATTCCTTAAGAATGGATATATGGTTTTATGTTATAATAAATAACAGATTTAGAGTGATCCCATATACGATGTTGTTGATGAAAAGAATATATAAACTGGTAATTTGTTGGGA
Organism: Sipunculus nudus; assembly: GCA_026874595.1. NCBI lineage: Eukaryota > Metazoa > Annelida > Sipuncula > Golfingiida > Sipunculidae > Sipunculus > Sipunculus nudus. The sequence continues at coordinate 15,754,737 of CM049321.1, forward strand.
AAATGTATACTCTTTCCACCGCATTTTCTATGCGTTATTTGTTCTGGCGGTGTTTTCGGGGATTGATCAAGAGAGGGCCTTACGAAAAATTAAACCTATCTGATATGACGCGATGCGTGAGTGATTCTCAATAGCATCCTCTTTGATAGGTTGAACCGGTCACATGATTTACAGGGTGCGCCCTGTAATAAGTGAGGTAAGAGCATTCATAAAAAAAAGTGAAGATCTGTAAAGCTACATCCACATCAGCGTCTTGTGATAGCGGTTTATTGGCCAAGGAGAACTACCTTAATACAAACATTTGTGTGATGACTCGCTATGTTTTGAGGCCAGTGCAGATACGTCTCAGGTATCATGAAACTGCTTGCAACCAGATTTGCCGTGATTTCACCGCTGGCTCAGCCTGATGTGACCAGCATCAGATTGAGAAGAGAAAGTAGCACTGAAAAATCTGCCCGAGGATGGGATCATACTTGTACCATTAGGTATACAGGTAATTATGCGAATGTTATTATTGGATTTAATGTTTATTCGGGAAATATCTCAGACGGTGATCAAACTTATAGGGGAGGCAAGTACTGTAGTCTAGAACTGTTGTACTCAAGCAAAGTTTTACTAAACAATGTTTTATTCAAAGATATTTTTATGTCTGAAATTTGGCATGGGAGTGTTGTGCATTGTAGATATAGGCTTGCAAAATCATTGATTTTAAAGTGAAATTACATGAACTACAGACAAAATCCTGCTTTAATATGATTTAAATTTATCTTTGAAAAGCTTATTTTATTCCATTTTTAACACATGTTCTACATTTTAACTCTTTCTGTTGTTCATCCTAAGTTTTACTGGCAACGGATACCTGTCCTGCGAAGCTTTCTGCATGTTTTCATATGTTTTAAGCAGAAGATGTATTTTTTAAGAAATTAATTCAAGCCTGTTTAATACTTATTGCTGTGTTTCACTATTCCGTGTTGGATTAAAAGCAATGGAGACTTGATGGTTTAAAATTGCTCATCAAACAAATCCCTGAACAAACATGTCATAAACCATCATCTAATTTTGCTGAATCCAAGATTGTTCAGACCTGTAAAATGGACATTTTATTCACAAGTCAAGCTGAGAAGACCACCCAACGACAAAGAGTGTTATTGCAACCATGGTGACAGGGGCACAGGGACTGATGTAAGCCTTGTCTGCTGTACCCAGAAAATTGTGTTTGCCCTAACCCTCACTCCCCCCCCCCCCCCCCCCGTTCAAACTAATGATTGCTAACTTATTTCAAGTCTATAACTGTCCATGATCCTTGGGTTATACAACTACATTCTAGTAGTGAAAAAAGACACTTTGTAGGGATCGATGTCAGCCTTGACTGGTGTAACCAGATAATTGTGTATGCCCCTCCCCCTCCCCCAATCCAGCTCAAACTACTGACTGCTTACTTGTTTCAAGACTTTAACTGTTCATAACCTTTGAGGTATACAAGTATATTCTAGTATAATACAAGCAATTTTAACAGAAATCTGACATAACTGTTCTTTTGCTACAAAGAAGACATAAACATGTGAATACCTGTTTTGTGCTGACAATAAGCCATCACAAAGTGAAATATAAACATATTTCACACTGTTTAACAAATGTACATATTTATCGAGTCTTTCAGTGAAATATTTTGAACCCATTTCTGCCACAGATGAAAGTAAGTTAATTGACAGCATTTAACTCAAGTTCAGGGACGTTGATCTTAATTTGGCAGCAAAAGTAAATGCAGGTTTAAACTTTTTATTAATAAATTATTAGTCTGCAATAACATATTGATGATATTTAGCTGTTGAGATTTTGATAATAATATAAATGTTATCAGTTGGACGGCTATTTATTTCGAAATTTTTCATAATGTGAAATAAATTGATTTTCTCCCATTTCTAGTGTATGACTCAAATTGATATAGCTAGATCGTCTATATAAATTCTAACACTATAAAAACTTCATGTCTTCATCAACACATTAGCAAGGTTAACCAATAAGGTCATTAGGAATAGTTTTATGGATTATTCTGTAACTTGTGGTTACAAAGATCTTAGGTTTCATTTTAATTAGATATCAATGGTGGGCTGATTCTACCATATATCATACTACATTTTTTATGAAAGTGTAATTGTATTTATGAGACTTGACATATAATGCTTATTGCACAGTTTAAGATGCGTAACAATGTTCAGTAGTTTCAATAAGTACGTTCAGACGTTACACACTAATATGCCATGTTTAAGATATAATGTTAGAGAAAATAGTTAAGGGGCGTTTAGGAGAAAAAATAATGACAAGTTCAAATTATTATGAAAGTGGTCACAGTCGGGAAATACTTTGTCAAAAACAGTTTTTATAAGGGTGCAGGACACGTTTATTGCGAACCAGGTTATTAAATGGTACCTGTCATGATAGCATGTTATACTCAGTTTATTATGATAAAAAAAAACAGGTTCCTCCAAATTCGGTTGAAGTATGATATTTCCATATAAACAAAAGCATTTTATTTGCAACAAAACAAATGAAAATCTATCCATGGCTGGTTCCATCCATTAGTTCATTCGGATCACTTAAGATTGGATAAAAGAAGTAGGTGCCGTTACCTACAATTATGTAGGAGTTATGCACAGCCTGAAATTGTACATGTCCAAGCATATGGTGGAGCCACCTTCAACCATTTCCCAAGGGTTTTTTCCTGCTTATTTTTCATGAGTGACTTGACATAACAGCCTGAAATTGTGCACGTCGGATAGCTTTCTCGTTTACTAGACCGGTTCCGCCACCTAAACTTGGATCTGGCTTGCCTGCAACTGAGATATTAATTCAAGAATGGTTTGACATATCTGCCTGAAAAGTCGGATGTCCATATATTCTCCTTGGCTTCCTCGTACACAAAATTGGTGGCGCCACCTGAAATCATTTTCATTATTTTAATCCCCGGAGTGATGTTTGTGGAGCTGATGCTTTTACTCAGGTTCGAAATGTTTTGAAATTTCTTTGTACATTTATTTGTCACACATGTATCAGAAAATTGATCAAGAACTTTTCAATTAACTATAAAGTAGGTTAAGAGGAAAATAAATTATATACCCGATGTATAATCCCAATGCATAGAGTTGCACTAGGCCTGCAGGCCTTGTTATTAATGCTGTTGTATTGAAGTCGCATTTTTACATTGACTCGGTTTCTAAAAGACCCGGACTCACAAAAGGAGTCGGACTTCTACCTGGGTTAGGTAGGTGTGGTCTCAATTACAACACTGACGCGGTTTACTAACCTAGGGTGACGTTCATGCAGACTTTAAAGGTCTAGTTCTCAGTACTTTTTTCTGTGTTTAATTAAATCATGTGTTTTTATCTCAGAAGTTAATAGATATGTTCCAAAGGAACGGGTGTTATCACACGTACAAAAGTGTCTGTTAGGAGGTGGTGGCCTTCGAAATGGAATAGCGATTGTCTGGTTGGCGAGAGATCCAGTTTCAGAGTGCAGCTTTTTTCCAAAACCGTTCCTCTTTAAAGTGGATATCCGAACCAAAGTCCAGTGATAATGGGAAAACATGCACCGATTGTATTTGTATTAGATCTTTCACAATCACGGAATACTCACGTAACTGGATAATTGTACTTTATCTCCCCTTGAATGTATCACATTATATAACCAGATATATCTAAATGTGTGTTTTTAAGAGAGAATAAGTGCATATAGCCAATTTTACTGAGGTAACTCAAATGGACACCGTGCAGCTGGTATAGTCACCTGGGGTATACTGTTTTCTAGTGTACGCTTACATATCTGGTTCCAGCAATACTGTGGTTGGTTTAATATGTGGAAGATTACATATTATCTCTATTAGTATCATAGTGTGTCGTGAGTGTTCCTTTGTACGATGTGACCATGGAGTAATCCACAACAATAGGTATCCTTTTTTCTTCGTGTTACTCAAAATACGCGTTAGCTCTGAACAAGTTAACGATATATGACAGAAAGACCTGTATTATTATATTTAAATCATTTATTTATTCTTCTCCGTTTGATGAAAAATTCCTATGAACGTAAATTATGCCGGTGAAGCTATATTGTAAATGACTGCTCCTTGGTTGTGTCTTATTCACGAAGTATTTAATTTCACATAAATAACGCGAAATATAAATCTTTGCAATACATAAGCCAACCGCAGTATATCTGTAAAATCGTACTAGTCTGATAATTCTTAAAATATTCCTGTACAGAAACTCAGGTTTGGTATTTGTATCTGCACATGTTTTCGGATAAAATAATATTGAAATAAAGGATTTTGAGCAGAATCATTCTATAGCTCGATCAACCTCATACCTATAAATACTGTTTCCTACCTATTTTATACATACCACTTCGATAAAAAATGTATTATTATTTGGGATACAGCTACCTTATATGTTGCTGTCTTATTTTTAAACAATGCATCTGTAATGTTCAGTCAGTTGAAAGGTGGTAGACATTTCGCATATGTTCTGATTGTGTCGGTGCTTAATGACTGGACGTCTTCTTTGTTTGGTCCAAGGACGCATGGGCTGGGATTCAAACCATGGATATGACGTCCGACTACGCTATTTCTGATTTATTGAAATAAGAGGAAACTGCAAGTGACTTCCCGAGGTGTAACGTTATGAGCGATCCTGCTTCATGTGCCGATAAGACCACCATCACTCGGTGTAAGGTTTAGCCTTCATGTTTGGGTTTCGGGCCAGCTGAGCCCTAGGGCGCAGATGAACAGACACGTACAAAGGCAAGGATATCTTCTTCATCATATTTAGTGTCCCGAGGTTTCAGTTGATCAGTAAATAAATATAATACTAGTATAGCCGTGTGGCACAGCATGAAGGAAATATTTTAAATACATTCTAAGAATGGATTTTTTAACATGAAATTTTTAAAATGTAACAATTAAATGCAAATGAAAATAAATACATATTTCTATGAAAAAAAAAATTATTATAACAAGATTAGGGAATATAAAAAAAATCCAAATATTTGTTCATTTAATCCATTTTTTTTTCAATTTTAATGGTTCATACTTTTTAAGATTTTCGACCATCTTCAAAACTGTTTTATGCTTACTGGGTATATGGGGCATTCATATTTCACTAATAAAATGTTTTCCAACGTGAGCAACCTATTTAACTTCTTAATTTTAAACGCACGCTTTTAAACAAAGCTTTCCATGATAACAAAAAATTCGTTTTCGAAATAAAGATACAAGAAAATATTTCAATTTTTTATTTCCACATAAACTACCGAAACATAATTAAAATATACAGTGGACTCCCGAATGACGGCCACCCCGTTAACACGACCACCCCGCTAATACGACCACTTTTCTTGGTCCAAGAAATGTCTAATATGAATTATCATATAAAAAACTTCGATATACGACCACCCCGCTATCATGACCAACGACTACATTTTTGGATCCCAACCTTCAGATGAGCCCCCCTATCACGATCGCTGACCTGTAACGACCGTGGCCCGTGGAGCAGGTGACGCGCGCATTGCCCAGCTTGACTTAGATTAATTAGCCTGGCACGTGGAAAATATACGCATCAATAGATATTGTACTCCATGGTTACATTGTTTTAGGACGGCTGTGAGATTTAACATACTGATCAAAAAGGAGTTTGGCAAACATAACGGACACCACACGCATACATTCAGGTGAGTAAAGTAAAACTGTGACATATCACCTTTCAATGATCAAGCAGGAAATATATATATAACACAAAGAATTTGATATGTTCATTCTGTTCTCGAGTGTAGATTGTACATTTGATATAATGACCATTGAATCGTAGTACGGCTAAGTCCATCTATTTGATTCATTTGTGTGTTTTATTTTTATGTGAAAAAAATTGAATTATATTCATGTTTTTTATTTATTTTTCTTTATTTTTTATATTTAACAGGGACAATAACTTAACATTTACTTGAAATACCCATATTTTAGCCTGCGTTAATATGAGCAGACTATTGTACAAGCATCCCGCTAACACGATCACTTTGCCTGGTTCCGCAGGTGGTCGTGTTAGCGGGGCTTTACTGTATACAATTCGTTTGTCTTACTATATCCCGGTTTCTCATAAGCAACACAGGGAATATGAATTGTAATGTATTATATCAAAACAGAAATATTTTACACATGAAGTCGCGTGTCTGTAATACGCATTATAATATATTTATAAGGTGTTTTAATTGCATCAGTAAAACTTTTACATATGATTGCACACCGCTGTAATAACCAATAAAAATATGTTAAAATCAGCAAAGCATAAACACTTGTGAATATGTTACTGTAATAAGTTATATAAGTATCGCTACATCAATCAAACTATTAGGAAAAGGCACATTCATGTATAACACAATATAACAATGTGTACAAAAATAAAGAATAGACATAATAAAACATGTTTTTGTATTAAGCAATATAAAATATATGTCTAAACATTCCTGCAATAAAAAATAATAATCGATCTGCACAAACTTATGGTTAAGTTTTTACACAAGAAAACACTCTCCTAAAATAAACATGACAAACATGCTTACATATCTGTTTCAGATAAAATAACGTTATTATAATACGCAATATTAGTATATTATTCAAGTGCTTATGCCCGAGGTATAACAGGTTAACGGAAATGAAGTAATCATTATATGATATTCTCGATATTAGATAATATCAGAAATGGTAGACAAAAATATATATACCATATGATATACCATAACTTTGCAGGTATATAGAATAACCTAGAGATGTATGAAATTAGTATGAAAATATAAGATATCTATAAGACATGTTATTAGATATGGGAACACTACGAGATTGAAATTTTATTCATGTTAGTAGTTATTCCTCGTTGTGCTTCCTGCAGTGAACCACCCAATTCAGACCCATCAGAGTTCTATTTGTGAATACGAGGATCGGCAATTTTTATCTGCCTTTTATCCAAAGTTACACTTGTTGAAAGAAAACAAAGATGCTGCGCAAAACAGAAATATTAAAAAGGATTACAAACAGATATGGCATCAAATTTTCTATACATAAAATATATAGTATAAGAGAATGAAGAAATATATGAGAATATGATATGGAACATTAGTATGCGATAAGAAATATTTGATAACTACAATATGTTCTAGAGAAATTTAGACATTAACATATACTATCTTGATGCATCCACTTCATTACACAATTCAACATATATTCCCTGTCAAACAAATTAACACGATGCAATATATATGATATATATATATATATATATATATATATATATATATATATATATATATATATATATATTTAGATTGTTTCTGAGTAAAAGCTTAAGGCCATATCCGTCTGGACAAAACAAATCAGTTTTATTTAAAAGTTGATTTGATCATATCGTTTGCTTTGAAACTCCTTTAAGCTTTTATACAATATATCGTCGTTTATAAGAATAGTTTGTGTCATATGATAGGGTATACTAACCACATTAATGAATCGATATTTGAACCCTCTGATATTACACAAGAAAGAACATACCTAGGTACAAAAAAAACAGAGTGGCCAATAATGAGCTTTTTCTGTAGGCGTAAATTGAAATTACCCGCATCTTCTGCTATTCGGCATGTTTGCCATTGATTTGTTGAATCAGGAAGCCATGAACCCTGTTACTTGATAACGCATTGGTGATCAATGTTAATTTATCGGAATTCACATTATGGTTACGGAACATAATAAAACATATTTATTTATTTATTGTTCTGTTTTGTTTTTAGCTGTTCAGCCGGCTTGCAATATAATTTCCTTAATGACATTTACTAAAGTCTGATATTTGTGCTAAAAGATACCCGTGGAATGTTGGTGACGGTGTCTTTTACAAAATGTAGGATGACTAGGCGGACCTTTTCATGGGAGACCTAATACATTTTCGTTTACCTAAAGGCCCGGTACTTTCCTCTCACAGATTGATCGGGATTTCATTGTAGACGACCCGTCATACCACGTCCAAGAATATTTTCTCATGCAAAGGAAGTCCTCTTCAAAAGAGATACCAAACCAGAGGTTTTCTTGTTGACCAGGACCCCAGTTTTCAAACTGCAGTTTCTTTCCTGTAGCGGTCCACAACCATTGCCCCTCCTGTTCGCTGTCGGACCCAGAAGTCCAGTAGTAAGTCTTACCTATGGTTGAGTATGACTTGCTTATCGATCAACGTTTTACAAATATCAATTTCTATTTCACAATCAAAGATTTGTTTTGCTTAATAAATATTACAAAAGAAACTGAACTAAAAATGTAAAACATACTCTACATACTCTCATGAAATTAGTTCTTCACATTTTTAAAGTTTCACACTCACACAGCAATGTACATTATTCATCGTTCTAACAGACAAGCTTTGCGTTTTGTTTAAATATTAAAAAACACTCATGAGAACTGGACAGTACTAACCACGCGTCCAGCCCTAGGACCAGATTCCGCTTAGGATGAACTAACAAAGTACAATGTAAAACCACTGTTAACTCTTTTGTCCGTTTAACGAAATCTTAAGAAATAACGATTGCTTTTGGCTTTGGCTTTTCTCTTATATATGTCGTTCGATAAAGTAACCAATCATGCTGACAAGTGGGAGAGTACGACTCTCCTTGTTTTGTATTGTGGATAAATACGTTCTTTCCATATAATGCACTGTTGGTTCTAACTGTACTACAGTCATAGATACAAACCTAGTTAATTGGATAATTGGATAATTTTTTTTTTGTAATAAGGACTTCTGAGGTGACCAAGGAGCTGCCACCTGGCTATCCAGTAGAGCTTGCAGCACATTTAACATCGTTTGGGACCATAACTCATTGCAATATGACATTTATCATAAAGGATAGAGTGAAAAATACAGATGTCTGTCCAACATGAAAATACAAAATAATAATTAATATTGTCTTCCTGAGGATAAAAAAGCACTTACCTTTCCACCCACCAGTGTCGTTGAAGCCGTAAATTGTTTTCAGATGCTCTGATTCTGCCTGCGTTTCTAAACTGAGCAAATCCCCAGATAGTTCTATACATGCCTGCCTTGCTTCGTGCCAATTTAACAGTGCATCATTTTCCATGTAGCAAGATGACTCTGAAGCCACGTTCCTGTCTATGTATGGATGGGCAAAGTTTGCTGGGCATTTCACAGGTTCTGGAATGATTTATAAATGTACTATGTACTAGAATAACAAAAACACCACCCTGTTTTAATATAGTGACTATGTTCCGTTATATAAGACTTAATAAAATACGTTAAATTTCAGCTCGGATGAAAACTATTGGCCGTGCTTTGTTAGGTCACTTTGACAAATAAAATATAACAATGACTGGTAAATAACATATCGCGAGAGAATAGATGGGCTGGAATAAAAAGCTGGAATATGATATACTATAGTTTTTCGGAATTCTGGTTTATCTTTTAAAAAAAAATGTTAGTTGTCCTCGGATAGCAGCCGTGGCCGGATGGTCTTTCAGTGTGGACTTAATATACCCTTCTTAAACTTAGTTTAACGTAGCATTCCCTTTGTTATTATTGCATACCAACCACTTTGACGCTTCTTCTCAATTCGTTCGGAATTTGTGCATATTTCTGGCAATAATTTCAGAAATCTTCGACAGTATTGGTGCCTTACTTCGGATAAAATGCTCTTCTGCTGAATGGTTGTTTTCTTTCAAATGTATGGATTCTGATTAATTCACAATGTTCCGTAGGCTCCATGAAAATATATCCTGGAATAGAATGACAGAAAATGATACATCGACTAATATTAAATCGACTAATTATCATAACATCAATCTACTTTGTGACAAATACCATTAAGAGACTATGTCTTTTTTCTTTTCTTTTTAATAAACCTTTATATGTGTTTATATGATCAATATTATCAATACATTCGAAGGTATCTTCAGGAGCTCAGTAGGGTTCTGATTAAGTTGGAGATATACACTATTCAAATACAGGATGAATATAAACTGGGTGACAACAAGTGTATCCACTTAACCCCTTCTCAATCTCTCAATATATTCCGGTCAACTGGTAGTAAAACTTCTGAAGTCTCTATGAATTCTTGAAAATAGGCCACTGTGACATATTCTGCGACTAAGGCGTGTTTTCATTGTAAATGTAGGTCACTGTGACTAATATTATACGAGTTACCCGCGTTGTTGTGAGGTTTTAGCACATAGAAATCAGGCTTGGGTTAGTGTTCTGGGTTGCAAAAGGAAAATTTTGCACTCAACCCTAAAACCCAAAGATTGACCATCAACTGCACGTACAACATTGTTTATTTGCAAAGAATGAACAAATTCGGCTGAGCTAGTTCTTTAGGAACGATGCGTACACAATTGCAAAATTGAATAATGTTCAATTGTAGATGTATGCAATAAATGCTTTCGATAAAATATCTCAGTAAAGATGGCATTTCTCTTTCTTAGAGTTGAGTTTTTTGTAAGTCTCCTAGCATGTCCAATATAAGTTCACTTTGACCTATTGTTTGCTAGTTACGCCTGTTTTTTGTGTGTATTTAGAACCTTGAAAATGAGACGTCTGTTGGTATTCTTGGCTGCAAAACAAAAATGTTGCACTCAACTTTTAAAACTGAGACATTCAGCATCAACTGCATTTAAAACATTCAAAAAGTATGAAGAAAAGCGGCCAAGCCTGTTGTTTAAAACTTTTGAGGACACGATTGTAAAATTTAACATGTTAAGCTCTTGATGAATGTTGTTAACAAGGCACACAACATAACCGCTTGGCCTAGAAACTTTTTTCTTAATATCCAGGAAGGGCCTATTCTGCGCATTATGCCTGTTTTTTATGCTTTTAGAACTCCAAAATTTAAGCATTGCAGACTGTTCAAATCAGAGAAACGTCATGACCAATCAGTCACTTGTTGTCCTGTCCAGTTGGGGATTATTGTCAGATGAGAACGTGTCTGATCTTGCTTCTGCGTTTGGAAGCGGAACCAAAGAGGTGAGTGCCGAAAGAATAAAAGCATTTGAGTAAGATCATTAATCCTGATAATGAGGCAGTGGTTTGATTTACGCTTTGGAAAACAGGGTCAATACTTGCTAATACTTACCCGGCATAGAAAATACAAATAGGAAGAATAATCCCTTTCTGAAGATCAACATACACGTTTTGGACATTGCGCTCTTTTCTGATAGTCTGGTAAGTTCACACAGTATAGTAAGAGCTATCTAAACATGCCGATGATGAACCACTGATTTTGGTTCAGTTTGAAATAGAAATAAACCCCGCAGGTATTATTCAGACTTTTAGTTAATGTTTGAAACATTGATTTTTTCAATGACATATGTCTGGAGTACCTTAGATTTATTCATTATAGGCTTTTGTAAAATCACGCTAATAGGATCCATTTCGGAATGATTTGCTAACACTTTTGAAAACATACCTGAGTATAACATGAAACGATAACATCCCGCCCTACCATATAGGTTTGTCATTTACTTATCAAAGTAACATGACCATATAAAAATATGTCAGACGGTTTACATATGAATGATAATTTGAAAGCATACTTAATTTTGACGTTTTTATTTGACATTATCTCTATGTAATCATTCCTATATAAGGAGCGACAAAAGACCGGGTATTGATACAAGGGGATTACAAAAAGTCTTTCAGAAATCCATTTGTACTGGTTCAATTCAAACATAAAATATATGGATATATCGATTTATGTCATTATAAATTACAGGTTAAGACTGATTCCACGTACGATGATATTGATGAAAAGAACATGTAAAGCTATATATTGTGGGAAAATGTATGCTCTTTTCATAGCGCATAATCTATGCCACCCACATATATTCGTTGTTTGTTTGGCGGTGTTTTCTGGGACTGATCACAAGAGCACCTGCTTCATCTGGTTCTTATAACATAATTTTTTATATGCTAAACCGGTCACGTGATTTACTGCGATTATGGCTGCGCCCTGTTATAAAGCAAGATTACAACATTCATAAAAGGAAGCGAAGATCAGTAAAGCTACGTCCACATCATTATTGGCCGAGGGGGACTAACTTGTTTTAAACATTTGTGTGATGACTCGCTATGTTTTGAGGCCAGGCAGATACGTTACAGTTCACATGAAACCGCAAGCAACGGAATTTGCCATGATTTTACAGCTGGTTTACCCTAATGCGTCAAGTATCAGGAAGAGAGAAGAAGGTAACTCTGAACAATATGTCGAGCTTAGCATTATGCTTGCAGCATTAGGTATACAGGCGATTAATTGAATGTTACTATTTAATGTTTATGCAGGACATATCTCAGAATATGAACAAATTAAACGTTTAACTCAACAATGATTTATCTAAACATCATTTTTCATATTTACATTAAGAGGAAGGTGCATATAGACGTATAGGCTTGCAAAATCATTGATTTAAAAGGTAAAGATTTTAATATGATTAATCTTTTTACTTCATAAAGCTTGATTTTATGCCATCATATCACAATAATACATATTTCGCACTGATCAACCAGTGTATCTATTTATCCAGTATTTAAGTCCAATGATTGGTACCCATTTCAGTCACAGATGTAAGTAAGTTAATTGACAGTTTTTTTCTGGCGTTCAGTGACATGGATCTCAATTCAGCAGCAAAAATACCTACAGTTATAGACGTTTTATTAATACATTAATTATCTGCAATACATCTTGATGATATTTGTCCGTTGAAATTTTGATAATAACGTTTGGATGATTTAGTATTTTGAAAAATCTTCATACAGGTGAAATCAATTGTGTTTCTCCCATTTCTATTGATTTACTCTACTTTTGCAGCTAGATCTTCTAGATTAATCCTTACAGGTTGAAATCTCCATGTCATTAGCACATCAGCAAGCATCTCATATAAGATCATTAAGAATAGTGGATTGATGCTACCATATATCGTAATACATATTTTAAGGAAGTGTTATTTTATATTTGAGACTTGATATATAGTGCTTATACACAAGTTGCATAATAATGTTCAGTTGTTTTACTTAGTATGTTCAGACGTTACCCACAGATATTCCATTTTAAAGGTTAAATGTTAGAGAAATTATTAAAAGCGTTTAAGAGACAAAAAATATCGACATGTTTCCCCATACTATTGACATGATGCCTACATAGTTATATCTAAATGTCAGGTTTAAAACAAATGGTGCCATAATTTAGCTGCTGCTGAAGAACCGCTTGATGTTTTGCATTTTCATGTATAGTATAGTGATGTTGTTCCATGAATATTTGTATTCCCAGACATCTAGGTTAACTCTCTCGTACACACAACATTTGCGCCAGCAACAACCTTTTTGCGTAGAGTACATTGCCATATCGTTATCAGGATTTTTGATTTATCACCCTGAACGTATGTATTTCGAAAAGATAAGACATATGCAAGACTTGTGCTTACACCTTATATTGTTTTTTGCGTTGCATGCAGAGCCCGAAATTGTGCACGTCGGATAGCTTTGTCGTTGGACCGATTCAGACACCAACAATATATTCTTGCCTTGCCTGCATCTGGACTAATAACGCTAGAGTGGTTTGACATATCTGTATGAAAAGTGGGATATCCATACATACTCGTTGGATTCCTTGTACACAAATTTGTGGCGCCACCTATAATTATTTTTATTATTTTTCTCCCAGGTGTGACGTTTGTGCAGCTGGTGCTAAGTAAGTTTTAAATGACTATCAAGTAAGTTATCAGGTAAATATATTACCCGATGTATATCTCATGCAAAGAATTGCATAACCTGCAGGCCTTGTTTTCAAAGATGTTCTATTGAATTCAGTTTTTCACGTTGACCCGGTTTCTGAAAGATCCTGGCTCACTCTTGGTCAGTATGGACATGATAAAAATACTGACACTGTTTACTTACCTATGGTGAGGTTAACGCAGACCTTAACGGTCGAATTCTCAGTACTTTTATCTGTGTTTTATTAACGGTTTTTTATCTCACAAATTGGTACATATGTCTCAAAGGAAAAGGTGTTATTCAACGTTAAATAAAGTTTTGTTAGGAGGCGGTAGCCTTTGTCATTGAACGGTGGTTATCTGGTTGGCAAGGGGACCAGTCTCAAACTAAAATTTCTTTCCATATCCGTTCCTCTTTAATAAGGTGGATATCTGAACCAAAGTCCAGTGATAATGGAAATATATGCATCGATGTAATTTGTATTTGTAATAGAGCTTTCACATGCACGGAATACTCAAGTGACTATATTAATATATTCTACCCCCACTTTCATATATCACATTACATAACCAGGTATATATAAATGTATGTTTTAAGACACGATCAGTGCATATAGCCAATTTTACAGGGAAGAATCAAATGGGGAACGTGCAAATGTAATAACCTACAATCATTATAGGTTATTCTGAATTTCAGTGTATGCTCACATAACTGGTTCCAATAAAACTGTGGTTGGTTTAATATTTGGGAGATAATATTCGCTTTTATCAGGGACACAGTGTTTCTCGAGGGTTCTTTTAAGTGGTGTAATCATAGAGTAATCCACAAAGTTAACCATTATTCTTTGAGTCAGTCAATACGCATTGGCTCATAAAAGTATGACGAGATACAACTTAAAGTAATATCGCACCAGTTGAAAGTTTTGTTTAATTTAGATATATTGAAAGCGCCGATGCTTTGTTCTTCTACATTTGATGTAACAGTCTTGTATAACGTAAATGATGCCAGTTAGGCTACATTATAAATGACTACTCGCCAATGTTGGTTGAATGTCTTTTTCACAAAGAATGGTTTATCTTTCGTGAATGAATCCTCGCGATCAAAAGGCGAACTTCATATATCTGTAAGATAATACTTTTTTTAGCAACTTTAACACATTGTACAGAAACTCAGGTTTGGTATTTCCATCTATCTTAGGATAAAATAATATTGAAATCACCAAACTACAAATAGTGTTGCCCTTATCGGTTTCCGACATTGGTAAAGGATTTGCCATAGAAACGCATTGTTTATGTGCATGAATGTTTGCTAGTATGCACCAATTAGCAAACAATTTCCTATCACAATCGCTATTACTTAATGGTCTCATCTGGAGAATGATGAGATACCTTATGAAACATTAATCAATTCATCAGGCTCCAACCCATCAATACTTTTTATCCCTTCTTTTAAGCACATCAGTCAGATCTGAAACGAAATAATAAGTAATAATGACCGGTTCCAAAGATGTGAGATATATTACACCAGTTTTAACACAATGGATTATTTGTGGAACTTTTACAGACATAACAGATCTTGAATTAAATCTCATCTGTTAAAGATGAGAAGTTCGAGGGGTAATGAAAATGATATAAGAGTTTTAACACTTAAAATTTATGACATATATTAGATTCTATATATGTTACAATATTATAATTGACTATACTATTAAATTTATAACATATTATATATTCTATACTTGTAGAGTATATTATAAGGTATTTAAGCTAAACTTTTATCAAGGGTTTCATCTTTTCCATATGTAAATATAATATTGTATATAACGCTTAAAATCTATAGCAAGTTATATATTCTATATATGAAGGGTATATTTATGGGACTATTCGCTTGAAATTAATAACAGATAATAAATTCTCAAGATATTTCATGATATAAAATGCACTGTTTAGATTAATCCCTAAAACAAGTTCAAATAAAATATTGTTACCTTCAGACTAATCAAACTAAGAACCCATACAGAATAACATTTAATGTTGAAAATTTCCAAGTTCTACTTATTATTGCGCAGGTGTGTCTGTTTAAGCATTACATTCCTAAATTATAGTATTTTGTACTCGTTTTAGTTATTTTCCCGTCCCTGGCTTCTAGGTTGTGAAATATTTGGATGAAAATATCTCTTCTGTGGAAGTACTTCAATAAAAATTATATATTACTGTTTATTAACATAAATTTTAAACTATATAATAAAACTCATCAGAAAATATTTTAAACACCTTGCACAATAAATCTGAACACAGAATATTTATAATATTGTACATGCGTACCCTGTTATATTGTACAGTTCCGTAGCCTGTTAAAGGCAATGTCGATTGACTGAGGATGAAAGTCACAATTAAATCAGGATGATCAGATGATTTTAATAATTAGTTTTCTCGAGGTCAGGTTTTACATAAAAGGGGCTCAGTATAACCTGAATTCACAATTGTGCCTCTGAAGCAACTGAGATGTGATTCAGATCCCTTCTGGTCTAACGTCATAGCCCTAAGGTCACTTGGACCTATTTGTTTATATGACACGAAGCCGTGAATTTGAAGGAGAGTAGTGAATGGTTTGGCTCTAGCCGTTATGCCAGAAGGTCTTTTGTTTGTTCTTTTAATGTATGTTCAGCATAATCTAAAATGTTTGATGGTATTAGTAATCTTTTTTTTTAATCTGTGGCCAATCAAAGACATGTTGTTCAAAATTTTTTTTGGACTTCTGAAGGGATAATTTTGGCTTCACTGGATTCAGACCAGGATCGTGAGAAAAAGAGATACACATACTATTTCTCACGTATAATAAATTTAATTAAAGAATAAATAAAACAGGCTCAAAATATTCAGGGGTTTTGTAGATGTAATATGTGGGGAAAAAACCATGAATCCTTTACCCCGAAGATACGTTCTGTCCCCTTTGGTATTTTCATCAGACCCTGTCTCGTTCACGTAAAGCTATAATCAAGTATTTTGTATTCCACAAAAGTATTTTATATGCCCCATAGAAAAGGTTGCCCTTACCATGTGACGGAATGGGTTATCTATGGTTTAACGTCAAAATGTAGGGATTGTATGGTTTTATTGGCACACTCAACGTATCAGTATTCAGGCACACAACAAATCAAAATAAAGCGGTTTAATCAAAAAGAGTATATTTAAAAAAACATAAATAATACAGAGGTCAAACACTGGTATCAACTAACTAGTAACTTTATAAGTTAAAGCACAGAGTCTCTATCAGTCTCTTAATCTCTTGGACTAGTGATTCTGGACCAAAGCTGGCAGTACCTCAATGCATCTCCCTTGACAACCGCTGGCAGCACCTCACTGGACACCCGATGAAAGCACCTCACTGGACCTCACTAGACACGACCTCACTGGCAATACCTCGCTGGACACCACCTCACTGGCAGCACCTGGCTAGACAGTACCTAACTTGACAACACCACACTGGACAGCACCTCACTGGACACCACCTCACTGGCAGCACCTGGCTAGACAGTACCTAACTTGACAGCACCACGCTTGACAGCGCCTCGCTGGACAGCACCTCGCTGGACACCACCTCACTGGCAGCACCTGGCTAGACAGTATCTAACTTGATAGCACCTTACCGGACAGCGCCTCGCTAGGCACCACCTCACTGGCAGCACCTGGCTGGACAGTACCTAACTTGACAGCACCACACTGGACAGCAACTCGCTGGACAGCACCTCGCCGGACAGCACCTCGCCAGAAAGCTCCACGCTGGACAGTACCTCGCTGGATGGCACCACATTGGACAGCACCTCGCTTGACAGTACCTCAGTTCACAGTACCTCAACGGAAAACACCTCACTGGTCACTGGGCGGCGGCACCTCACTGCACACCTGTCTGGTGACTGAGCGACACCACCTCTCTGAACACCTCTCTAGACACGAGGGGACAGCACCTCTCTGAACACTGGGGCGGACGGCACTTCGTGTTTCTGCAGGCTCCTCTTTGTATCTGAACCCTAAATAATTGTCCGCACGTCCTTAAATGCCCTTCTACCCTGGAGGTTTTTTAATTTTCATAAGACGAATACAATAAGTCGTCCCTTTTTCCTATCTATATTCATAAGCACGCTGAATACTTAATAGGCGTGGAACAAATCACGGTAATTCAAAAGCGACCGCTTTTAACAAAAGGCCGAACTATATCCCCAAAGCGATTGAACAAAGACCTGCAGTGCATTCAACAATTGTCATTGAAATCGGTCATTGTTTAAGGAAATAATGCTCGGGC
This sequence comes from Sipunculus nudus, assembly GCA_026874595.1. NCBI lineage: Eukaryota > Metazoa > Annelida > Sipuncula > Golfingiida > Sipunculidae > Sipunculus > Sipunculus nudus. The sequence goes on from CM049321.1 coordinate 15,772,826, forward strand.
CGGCGCATTACTAATCGCTCAACAAATAGAAATGTATAACTAATTCGGAATAGTTAACCTGTGAAATGAAGATGACGCGATCCATTTCGTGACAGATGTTGGTCTTTTGTACAGTATGAAAAAGTTAAGGGCTGAATTAAGAACGGTTGATGATGTGCTGACTGGCAAGCAGTTTGTTCGATATGAGTTTTGGAAAGAATATTAAAGAAGTGAATGTTCCATATTAAAAGGAAGGGAAAAGTTAATGAAAAGTAAATCCAAACCGATTAAACCACTGACTAGTTCCATCCCGTAAAAGTAACTGTATTAAAATTTTCCGACATGTTCCTAACGTACCATATATATAATACTGTCATTCCATTTACTCTTTATTTAAGTAATTTTATATCCATCAATCTCCCAAATGAAACAAAATTATCAAATTACACCGTAGAACATTGGTTATAATAACAACGCTTACCGCGATATTATTAAAATGATTATTATCATATACTTAATGCACGACTAAATGTTTGGTTCTTTTATCATATATAGAAATACGACCACGTAAGTAAAAAGCAAATTTCGAGGTCTCTATTCAAATTACTACAATTAACTACCACTTGAATCAGGTTTGTATATTTTCTGGTCAGTTGTTTGTCATTCTTTTTAAAAGATGGTCCACGCTGCTCAATGTTAAAGCCGTCTGCTTATGTATGCTGCACTTTGAAGCAACATCATTTATACGAACTATTAATGAAAGGATTTTTTTTCCAATGGATGGATACTTCGACTCTTTTCAGCGTTCGTTTAAGATAATTAAACCCTGAATGTGATGAAGAACATTCGGACATTATGTTCTAGTTGTAGATTAGTGCCCACCATACAGACGTGTCTCCGACATACTCGATAAATGAATTGCATACACTTCACCAGAAACGTGAAAGTATACAGATCTCTGGCATGTCAGACATGAAAATGTTATTGTTAAAATGAACAACAACTGCCGGTTTAGAACATCAATTGTCGAGAATTAAAGAGAAAAAAATACAGGGGAAGACTTCAGTTATCGCTAGCAGACCGTGATATCTTTTAGCTGAATTTATACATTGAGCAACGTACTGCACTAACAGTAGGATCACCAGCCGCTGAAAACAAAATCCCTCTCAAGTTCATTCAAAGGTGACACATTAATCACACAGCTGTCATCACCAGACGATCGTAACCCGAATGAATTGTATTTTCTAGCTGGTAAAATCGGATTAGTTAATTTATATCTGCTATACTGGGAAGTGTATCAGCGACAAGAGAAATATACTACCACCGGTTCTGTTCAACCTCCCATGATAAGATAAGGGTAAATAAAAACAGGAAGAAAAAACGATATCCTAAATGGATTCCGTGTACCCGACATATTATTATTACCCGTTTACCACAGTGCGGTCGCCTGTCAAATTATGACTTCCTTGCTTGGTTATCCTTTTTTGAAATTGGTAAGTTCGCGCAAATAAACTTTTTTCAATTACTTGAGGAGTTAAACAATTACTATCATAAATAATACGCCAAAGAATGATTCAAAAGGAAGCAGATAACCTTCAATTCATGCTGGACAACACAATTGCTTTGTAAAATAAAGTTCTGGTGCTTACGGTAAGAACGGATATCGGTTCGGGTAGTCCAAATAATTGCAAGTCTGCTTAGAGTTCGAGCTGACATATATCACCCTTAGCAGCTTAAGCAGAGAGGCTGTAAGCGCCAAAATTAAGGAAGCATTTCATAAGTGCATATGTAGTACGTATGCATTACGTATGCGTATGCAGCTAAGAATCGCACCAATTATATGTTTCTGATTGATTCCAATTATACGTAAGCGTATATATGCAACTCGTTTTGATCGCCCTGGGTAGGGATTGAAAACGCATACAAGTTGTAACGCATGGAGAAATTCCAAAGTTTGAAGTCATTGATTGGGTATTTTTCTAGCAAATGATGTCTCTATTCCTGCAGCTCTACACTTTAGGCCCGATTGTGCTGCATACGTACGGCATACGTTTATATCGACTGCTAGCTTTAATGACATGAACATGTTTAAAACATGAACCTTTGTATATACTGAAACATGAAGCATTTCTTAATGACAAGGGCGGTTGCAGAAACTGTCATTTGCCGAAATGAAATTGATCCATATCATATACCGTCCAAAAGTACCTTCTTCTAAACTAGAGTAAACGGCGCTGATTTTTCACAAATCGACTCAATTTGCAGCATGTCGCAGACGAAGTCGTTCCAACACCATCCGTAGATTCTCCGTAATGCTGCGCAGTCTTCCTCCCTTGTCCCATATTTGTTGTTGTTTGGTTCGGAGGGGCACCAGTCTTCATACATCATTCCTTCCCCAGATGATTGCCATTGCCAAATGTCCTCCTCCTTGAGGTCATTACCACCAATCCAAATTGCAACTGCACGTCCGAGAACTGAAACATACTTTTTTATATTTATTGATATGTATATGTATTTGTGTGTAGAATTTCATAAATATGGCTTGTAACACATGGTTGGCGCTCATGTCAAATTCTTACTGATTATGTTATTTACATAATTATAAGTATGAAAATGATTATATGGTTAAATGAATGATATAAAGAAGTAGCGTGAATGAATTTTGCATTACTTCTTCTTTCCCCCACCCCAAACCCACCACACATAAACAGAAGGTAATTCTTTCAAAGATGTTGAAGTCTTCATAATTACCAAAATCTTGTAAACATCCGAATGATAAACCGTAAGCTTGAGGATCACTTTCTCTTTTGGGTCTCTCCAATGCAGCCCTGTCATCCATTCATAAGTAGTCCACCGGAATATACGACTAACAGGGCATTAAACTGTTAAACATCAGGTTTTCATGACTTTGAAGGATTAAGGTGACTTTGTAGGACTGTATAATCGCGTGTTATGACCTTAAACAAGTCTGACCAACCTGGCTGCTGCTTTATTATTTCTTTCAGGTGGTCATTTTCCTCCTCATTGTCGATGGTGACGAGATCTCCATTCAGGCGTTTGCAGTTTACTTTTGCCTCGAACCACGTCATTACTCCTGTTTCTATTCGGTAACAAGACACAGGCAGCCAGGGCTGACTCGTGTCGTCATACGGGTCGCTGTACCCAGGAGGGCAGACGCCTGTATTATAAAGGTCAAATACTTAGCAATCTCAAAGACATGAGACCGGATATAATTTGAAAGCTTTTTATTAAATCGCATGTTTTTATTGTCCAAATTATTCTATTCCCCGGAACGAAAATGGTAACCTAAACGTATATTTTTCAAAATTACATGGACTTCCAGAGCTTTATGGGATCTGAGACATATATTACTAGAAACGGCTTGATTTTATACGATTGAATATTCGTTTGTGATCTATTAGTAAATTTAGGTGAAAGACCATACATATACATGCCTAAAATTACTGGAGACAACTAACTTGACACTAATTTTATATATAGCAAATATTAGTCCTAGCATTGGTTTAAAACTTGTGTATTCTCCAAAACTGTAACTTACCACTCTTTTGTATGCTACACGCTGGTTGAATAATCAATCCTACATATTTAGCAGAAGCTTGCAGGGTGCAGGTGTTTTTATCCATCTTAAAACCAATGCACCTCGGCTTCTCTGATCTGTCACACATTTCCTGACATTTCTTGTGTGTCATTCCTGTTCCATGAACACGTTTCAGCTCAACAGTGTGAATGTTGGAATAAAATGCACTGCTTCCTACAATATAATTTACATTTTGCACCACATAATTTGTAGGCAAACTTATTTACAAATATATCCAATATCTTATCAGCCTGGATATATTTGTAATTATGTCTGTTTTGTAAAAACCAATAACTCGTTTGGCCCAATGGGTAGCCTCATGGCAATAATGAATCCAAAGTTCATATCAATAACAATTTATCATGTCATTATACTATCGGCAATTGTTTCTTGTTTACATACCCTTCACAAGCATAATCGTCGACACAAATATGTAAAAAATGGGAATACCTTTCATTTCTAATTGGCTATTCTTAATGCTTACCGAAGCAAAGATCAAATGCAAAAAGAAAAATAGTCTTCATCCTAAATTTTAAACCCCTCTGAAATAAAAACAAGAAAACGTATGGCATTATAATGAATTTTTTAGACCTTAATGAATCTTGTAAATGATTCTACATGTAATTTTATAATTAAATATGCTTATTACGATTAGAAACCTAAAATCATACGCTAATGTAGCCTTAAATGAAATGGTTTGAGATACTGCATGCCATGTCATAACAGAAAAATCATGGAAAAAGGGTCACTGTGAACTATGTCCGGTTTGCTGGGGGTGGTTATGAACTGCAAACATTAAATTCCGATGCCTTTACATAGAGGGCGTTTTAGGATAAAGGAAATACGGATTATTCAGCATATTAATTTCATTCATCAACTGTGAAGATCCCTTTAACAGAACACTCTTCGGGATATAAGAAAAATCCTGTAGGATAAAGTAAATAAGGTAACTTAAGTAATTCATATAGCACAAGTCATAAGACTTGGTTTCCATCGTTTTAATCCTTCCAATAATGTATCATACATTCCTACTATATACATATACATATATTCAGCCCCTCCAGGCTTGGTATCCAGCCGTGCACATTTAAACATGGACCCATGGGCATATGGTAAATGCCGGGGGATTTAACATTGCTAGAATCTGCACCCATGTAAAAGCCATGTAGCATTAAGTCTTTGATACAGTTCAATTGATTTTTATAATTACTCATGCTTTACTTCGTGTCTGGAAATTTTTAGGTCATTAATTTTGAATTTGTAGGTAACAATTTTGTTTCTTCATATTCACTGACATCCCTGTTTTGAGGATAATCTCGGATAACCTACATTACGACCTTTATATTGTAGTGTTAACAAGCTCGGCTCGCATCACAGATCCCACGCTTTGAAGTCCAGGCGTTACTCTTGGAGTGGGTTGTAGTGGGCCAACAATGTCGTGTTTTCCCGGGCTCCTCCTGTGTTACCAACTTACATTTGGAGACTATCGGACGTCAACATCGGAGATGTGGACGGTACATTAATTTTAGTTGTTTTAACTAATTGTACGATCCATGTAAAATAATAAGAGTTTGAAAACGTTTTTTACATCTTTACCAGTAAAAAATAGATCTCCCAAGTAACCAATGATTTTACAGCAGTAAACGGGAACGCTTGCAGGTGTTCTAGTGTTCGCATTGGTTGATATTAGTACCATCATTTATATTGATTATATTTTTGATATAACTACAGTGGTTATTTATTAACATGTAGCTAATTCTTTTTAATGCATATAAAAGGATCCCGGTTCTATTTCTTCTGATTGAATATCTATGTCAGTTTTCTTTGTACATTGTAGTTCACGACAGTCGTTTGAATGAAAAGCATACATATGATATTTTAGATGTATCATTGAGTGGTCCATATAGCCCCTGCCCCAGTGACAACTCTTTTATATCGCTTTAAGTGCACTGGAGTTGTGGCATCTGTTCCTGGAATAGCAGGCTTTTTACATGGGCAAACATGTTAACATGTTATATTTTCGTCAAAAGTATTTTCATATGCATTTCCATTAAAAATCAATGATAGTATAATTATGTTTGTTATGTTTGTAATGGCTCAGGCAAACTTGTGTTCAGCGATATGTGCTGTCAGATAGCAGCCAGGCAGGTGTTAATCCTCGCAGTTAAAATGTCAGGTGGAAAAGTTATAGTATTTTTAATTTAACGCCAAAATATTATATTTATGAATATTGTCAATATTTCCTTTAATTTCAATGGCTCAGGGGAGAGATATATCGAATATTGGTTAAACTACACTGTGCATAAGATATTCTCACTCAAGCTCTTTGAAGTAATTGGATGATAAAAATTGGGGATATTATTTATTTTTATTGTTAGCTTTAAATTTCTTGAATAACAGCTCATAATTCCGGGCCGGTCATGATTTCTACCAACTTATGGCATTTTTTTTATTTACTACAGTTCGAATTTTCAGAGAATGCCCTTGTTTTACTGAAAATTAATTTTAATATATCCACCTTTGAATGAACAACATTTTCCAAAACGTGTTCAAGTTTAAAGTGCATTTAGCAATTAAACAATACATGAACTCAGAACATAATTTCTGTTTACACCAATATAAACTTCACTGGATTTCATAGATTCCTTTAACCTATTTTTATAAACCATATATCTAATTTGAAATCTCAGTGACAGATATGATCGTACTTGTAAACCCAATTATTTTTATAGTTATTTTTAAAATATTGGTTTGTTTTGTTTATGGTGAGCCCTGATTTAAAAGTTTTAATTTGAGGCAAGAAGGTTGAAATTAAAAATAAAAAAAAAAATCAACGGTAAAATATTGTAAACAGCACTGTGTTCTGTGACGCATATATGATATCCTCCAGGTATCCTAAATAATGGTTCATATTTATACTCATCAGCCTAAAATAATAATATTCAGGGTAGTGTCATGTATGAGGACCAAATGGTGGCTATGACCTTGATATTGGACATAAGTGTATGAGGTCAAAAAGCGCAGTATGGCAAAGCAAACATGGAATCTTTCACCTATAACAGTCAACATGGTGCAAAAGACACGTTTCAGATTGATGCGTCGTCTGTGATTTTCTGTTATACCTAAGAGATGGCCTTAAGCTCCACGACATGATGGAAAGAATGGGCATCGAACTCTTCCTACTCTTAATAAATGTCGGGTATAATCAGGGTGCATATTCTGGAATTTTTGGCAGGCTGTTTTACGTTTGGTGTGGAGACATTTCTGTCGTTAGAAATATGTTTTGTCACATAATCCAGCCAAGTTCTTGTGCGCGAGGTAAGACAAAGCTTAAGAAGCTGCCCGGTCTAGACTTAATCTCAGAAATGAATTGCTTGTTGCGTTTTTATCAATTGATTAAGATGATTTAGTTTGAAATAAGAGGCAATTAGAGAATAGATGTGGAAAGTGTATGACAGGAATATAATGTAATGTGTACAACTGCAATGTATCAGACTGATCCACATGAAAGGCTTTGCAGAATTCAGAAAAAGATTAAGGACCGTTATTAAAATCATAGAAGATGACTGACTGAAAAACGGCAAGCTAGGATCAATCAAGTATTTTATCATCCTGATCTAACTTTATCATCATACGAAGGACCTTCGCCATTCTGACAAAACTGGGATCCTTTCGCATTTCCCAAGGATGTATGTAAAAAAATATGGAAATGAACCCCGTAGGGAGACTCCACACTTAAGGAGACAAGAAACGCGCATTTCAGAGGTGGGGCCACAGCGAAGTTATGTGATATGACCTTTAAATTTACCATAGTTAAAAAACCTTAAGGGAATGAAAAAAAAAATTACCACCATCGATCAATACGGTTCCGGCAATTACCTAGTGCGTCATTATATGTAATCTTACTCAAGATGGGACCTTGAATGAATTTCTGTCAATTAGTTATTTCAAAACTCTAGTGTGGCTTACATTTAAGTAATAATAGTACAAATGGGGAAAAAAGAGAGAGTGTACGCCCTCTTTACTGGTCAGTTACGTTTTACTCATAGAATGTTCACGGGATTCTTCACAAATTAGCCATCGTACAAGGAGCCAAGTAGTCTTGCTAAAATAATTTAGGGCTGAATTCCTATTTCAACAGTTAAATAACTTGGACTTTAAAGGTTACATAATCAGGATAAAGCATAGAACCAAGATGCATCCGCAAATCTTAATACTCACATGTTTGATGGTTCTTTTAATAATTTTTACAATTGAGCATTGAGTATTCTTTCTTTTATTTATATACCAGACTAGTTTTATATTCATAAATCTGTAACACGGCATTCAGATGGTTCTCCAACGGCGGCAAACTTATACCTCAATATTTGCACGTGGACTAAAGGGATGAACACATTTCAAGCAGCGTGCAGGCCAGAGAACAGGCCAAATTGAATAACCATTATACATTAAATAAGTGTAACGCCTAAAAGGTTAATATAAGCTTAACAAATACGATTCGTCTAGCAGAATTTATTCATTTCATAAGAATGTCTAAAAATCATACCAACTCTAGGTTCGTGTTATATACTTTTACATGTTTATATGTTTACATGTTAGGGATAAAATAAAACTTCAGATATGTGCAAACCCCCCCCCCCCTGACCTGCAACATAAACTAGTAAAACTTTGTATTATCAATGTTACATCTATATAATTTTGGTGCATTTTTATATAGCTTCACCTGTGATGTACAGACAAAAATATGTATCGTGCTGGAAATATAGTTTCAATATATTTTGTATCCATTGTTATTTATTTAAAGTATACATAGGGCCTGTATGATATATTACTCTAGAAATTTTACCTTTTATGTTTATCTTTAAATTATGGATGTGAAAGTTCTTTTGTGGGAAGTTGTTGCAATGTTCCCTCGCCCAATCATTTATGAAAATCTCCCCTTTAAATAATATGCCATTGGTAGAAATGATGAGAAACTTGGTCTATAAGGCCCACACAATGCCTTAAAAGTGTTGAAGCATGTTCTTTGCTTTGAAACGGTGCTGAATTTTGTTTGCCTTCTTTTCCTACCATGGATCCTACATACAGGTGAGAGCGGCTTGGCCCTGACTCGTCAGCTTATGCTGATGTCTCGAACTGCTCTCACCCTTGTGTCGGCTTCCCAGGAAGAAATTGGCCTAATGTCATGACAGGACTGGCGGCAAAGTGGTTACAAAGATATATTTCAAATTACCATGGATGAATGATAGCCTAATAAACTTGTGCTTTAGCTGGCGTATGTAGCAATAAATAGTGTCAGGATCTATTTAATCAGGGGACCGTTTGTCCAGGACTCTGCCCCGTGCATGCCCCTGGTGATCCGGAAGTCCTGAGGTATCACACAGTCGATCAGGGTTTTATTTTTTTCAGATCTGGATTTGTATCCAGACTGGTTCTTTTTCATCTGCCTACCTGAAAGAAAGTGTAATGTTATTCTTGTTGAGAAGTTCAAAAGCAACCGACCGTTTATTTTTCATTCACTCCGGGATTGAAGTCGCGTACATGGACTGTTAAAAGGCTGACCATTTTTGGTGTTTGGACGACTAATTTAGTCAAAAATGTAACTGTCTCGGTCCTTAACATGACAAAAATATATTTAATGGTACAAACAGGTAAGGAAAGTGGTTCATAACAAATGCTAGAGGTTACTACAATGTCAAATGGTTTGTGAACCATGTAAATGAAAATTTTCACTAAACATTTCCGTTGTCAATATATATATGTGTGTGTGTGTGTGTGTGTGTGTGTGTCATTGAACCAGATATCGTACACGACACTGATTTGCTGGTGGTTTCCTGTAGGTTTCAGTAATGTATGGTTCTCTATCCACATGCAAACATCAGAATTTTTTATTTTCCTTGTTTTACCAAAAAACAGATACCCAGCTGTATTCATCATTTAATTGTGAATCCTATCACTTTCAGCCCCTATATCACGTACGTTATCTCATATTACTTTTGAAAGGTTATATATTAAAAAGGTGCTCTTTTCTGGGAACTATATTAGATATCAAATAAATAAATTAAAATCTCCTATTAAGCTATTAAGTTATATGATTATTAAAATTGGCATCTTTTTACAAAAGGAGTCGTACTTAATTTAATGGCATCATACATATACAGCTATTTAATTTTAAAGTGAAAGTATAATATCAGGGATTTTTTTCATTGTGCAGAAAAAAAGCATTCCCTTTCAATATCAGCTACCAAAGGCTCCCCCCCCCCCCACTTGTTGGTCTCCAGGAGGTTTATCTTATGGGACTATTTATTTGTAAATTTCATATAAAGTCCAAATACCCAGTGTCTCTAGTACTGAAGGTCAGTGTTGTGCAATATGTGTATGCAAGGGATTGAAATATAAGGGACGTCATAATCATGTATGAGAAGAGTTGGAAATACATGCTTAATGCTAACACAGTTACATGGATAAGACTACATATATATGAGGATATAAATTGATCGATTTTGCAGGCATTTAAATATTTGGTAATGTTTTGTGTCGTGTAGCCTGTTAATGTAAAGTAAAAAAGGTAAAAAGACCCGATATCAATTTTTTTTTATATTATTTTTGTTCAAAATTGTCCATACCGTGTGAGAGGGATACCCCCCCCCCCCCCGCCCATGGACATATTTCTATAACGATTTACTTTTCGTTTATTAACACTAATTTAAGACGGTTTAACACCGGATGCGTACGAACGAATTTACGTCCGAACGAAAATTTGCTGTACGAACGAAAAAATAAAACACTTTATTTTATGTTGGTGCATACACACCTAATCCGAACGATGCTATCCGAACGAAAAAAATAGAATATGTTCTATTTTTTGTCGTTCACATCGGACAGGAATTGCTTCTTTTCACCTTCCAACACAAAGGAGCTGGAATATTTTTAACCAGACTGGTTCATTTGTACGTTACCTATTTGATATATATGTAATGGTGTACAACACAGAAGTGTTGTTTCCTTGTTCACTATTTTAAAATTATGTGATAAAAATATACAAACAGGGATTATTTTTATTTCAATCAAATTTATTTGATTTAAACAGATATTAATAACATTTTTTTAGCTCCAAGTTTTTTTCATTTTAAATTCAATTTAATTTTGTAAATTTCCTGGGGGGGGGATTATATTTTAATCAAAAGGGATTTCAATTCCCGCTAGGCCACTTATTTTAATTAACAATCGGCGGGGGACAAAACAGACTTTTAAACCAGGTTTACATGAAATTTTTCAGGGTAAATTCTAATTCTTAATATATTATTTGCAATATATTAAAGTTATTCTCCGAAAGGGGGAGGGATGATTACATTAATCATCCCCCCTTGCCAATTAATGAAATAATTGGATGATAACAATTCGGGATATCATGTATTTTTATTATAAGCTTGAAATTTCTTCAATGAGAGTTCTTAATTCCGGTCCTGTTAACATTTTTATCCCCTTAATGAATATTTCAATTACTATCACTTCAGAATTTTTGGACTATGTTTTTGTTGTAATGAAAATTAATTCAATTTTCTTCACCTTCTAAAGGAGCTCCGTTGATAACAGTTTCAATTCCTGTGAACAAGTGAAAAAAAAACGACAATAAATGCACTCATAATATAACTTTTTGTATACACAAATGTAAAATTTACTGGATTTCATAGATTCCTTTAACCTTTTTTTTATAAACCAGGAATCTATTAGAAATCTTAATGACAGATATTTTCGTAGTTGTAAACCCATTAAGTTTATAGTTATTATATAAATATTGGTTTATGTTTTGTTTTGTTCCGTTTATAATTAAAACTTTTAATTTGGGGCAAGAAGGGTGACATTAAAAATTTAATAAAAAATCGACAGTGAAATAAAATAAACAGCACTGTGTTCTGTGCCTTTATACACTGTTTCAAAATGATGTAATATAAAGTATTTTTACATTCTATGGTTCAAAGTGTAATACAATTCGTGTGTTGCGAATCAATATACCCTGACAAACGCGCTGAAAAACAGGAAATTATACAATCTATACTCTTTTGCCTAGTAGAAACCCCGGCCTTGATTGTCTTTATTGATTTTATCAGGGGTCACTATTACCCACCTGGACCCTAAGTTTCGGGTGTGGGAACATTCCTACCATCTCTCCTAAGTCATGGTTTCTATCAGGTCAGATATGTGGTTTTTCGTCTGTCGACGTATTCTCGTCAGTGGTTCTGTTTATTGCCGCAATATCATGGTATATATATATATATATATATATATATATATATATATATATATATATATATATATATATATATAAATTAATGATATATGTTACTTAAAGTCACGAGCGTCTAAATATATAGTCATAAATATCACAAACATCCGATAAAAGTTATTCCTTTCTGGTGCCCCATAGAAAAGGTTGCCCTTACCATGTGACGGAACGGGTTGTCTATGATTTAATGTAGGGATTGTATGGTTTTATTGGCACACTCAACGTATCAGTATTCAGGCACACAACAAATCACAATAAAGCAGTTTAATCAAAAAGAGTATATTTAATGATCATAAATAATACAGAGGTCAAACACTGGTATCAACTAAGTAGTTACTCTATAAGTTAAAGCACAGAGTCTCTATCAGTCTCTTGATCTCTTGGACTAGTGATTCTGGACCCAAGCTGGCAGTACCTCAATGCATCTCCCTTGACAACCGCTGGCAGCACCTCACTGGACACCCGATGAAATCACCTCACTGGATCTCACTGGACACCACCTCACTGGCAGCACCTGGCTAGACAGTACCTAACTTAACAGCACCACACTGGGCAGCACCTCGCTGGACACCACCTCGCCGGACACCACCTCGCCAGAAAGCACCTCGCTTGACAGTACCTCACTTCACAGTGCCTCAATGGAAAACAACTCACTGGTCACTGGGCGGCGGCACCTAACTGCACACCTGTCTGGTGACTGGGCGACACCACCTCTTTGATCACCTCTCTGGACACGAGGGGACAGCACCTCTCTGAACACTGGGGCGGACGGCACTTCGTGTTTCTGTAGGCTCCTCTTTGTATCTGACCCCTAAATAATTGTCCGCACGTCCTTAAATGCCCTTCTACCCTGGAGGTTTTTTAATATTCATAAGACGAATACAATGAGTCGTCCCTTTTTCCCATCTATATTCATAAGCACGCTGAATACTTAATAGGCGTGGAACAAATCACGGTAATTCAAAAGCGACCGCTTTTAACAAAAGGCCGAACTCTATCCCCAAAGCGATTGAACAAAGACCTACAGTGCACTCAACAATTGTCATGGAAAGCGGTCATTGTTTAAGGAAATAATGCTCGGACCGGCGCGTTACTTATCGCTCAACAAATAGAAATGTATAACTAATTCGGAATAGTTAACCTGTGAAATGAAGATAAAACAAAACGACACGATCCATTTCGTGACAGATGTTGGTCTTTTGTTGGCAATACAATGTGGAATAGTGAAAGGCTAAATTAAGAACGGTTGATGATGTGCTGACTGGCAAGCAGTTTGTTCGATCTGAGTTTTGGAAAGAATATTAAAGAAATGAATGTTCCATATTAAAAGGAAGGGAAAAGTTAATGAAAAGTAAATCCAAACCGATTAAACCACTGACTAGTTCCATCCCGTAAAAGTAACTGTATTAAAATTTTCTGACATGTTCCTAACGTACCATATATATAATACTTTCATTCCATTTACTCTTTATTTAAGTAATTTTATATCCATCAATCTCCCAAATGAAACAAAATTATCAAATTACACCATAGAACATTGGTTATAATAAAAACGCTAAACGCAATATTATTAAAATGATTATTATCATATCCCGAATGCACAACTAAATGTTTGGTTCTTTTATCATATATAGAAATACGACCACATAAGTAAAAAGCAAATTTCGAGGTCTCTATTCAAATTTCTACAATTAACTACCACTTGAATCAGGTTTATATATTTTCTGGTCAGTTGTGTGTCATTCTTTTTAAAAGATGGTCCACGCTGCTCAATGTTAAGCCCCTTTGCTTAGGTTTGCTGCACTTTGAACCGACATCATTTATACAAAATATCAATGAAAGGATATTTTTCCAATGGATGGTTACTTCGAATCTTGTCAGCGTTCATTTAAGATTATTACACCCTGAATGTGATGAAGAACATTCGGATATTATGGTCTAGTTGTGGATCAGTGCCCACCATACAGACGTGCCTCCGACATACTCGATAACTGAATTACATACACTTCACCAGAAACGTGGAAGTATACAGATCTCTGGCATGTTAGACATGAAAATTTTACTGTTAAAATGAACAACAACTGCCGGTTTAAAACATCAATTGTCGAGAATTAGAGAGAAAAAAATGCAGCGAAAGACTTCAGTTATCGCTAGCAGACCGTGATATCTTTTAGCTGAATTTATACATTGAGCAACGTACTACACTAGCAATAGGATTACCACCCGCTGAAAACAAAATCGCTCTCAAGTTCATTCAAAGATGACCCATTCATCACAGAGGTGTCATCACCAGACGATCGTAATCCGAATGAATTGTATTTCCTGGCTGGTAAAATCGGGTTAGATAATTTATATCTGCTACACTGGGAAGTGTATTAGCGACAAGATAAATATACTACCACCGGTTCTGCTCAACCTCCCATGATAAGATAAGGGTAAATAAGGAAGAAAAAACGATATCCTAAATGGATTCCGTGTACCCGACATATTATGGAGCGTTTAACACAGTGCGGTCGCCAGTTAAATTATGACTTCCATACTTGGTTATCCTTTGTGAAATTGGTAAGTTCGCGCAAATAAACTTTTTTCCTTTCCTTGAGGAGTTTAACAATTACTATCATAAATAATACGCCAAAAAATGATTCAAAAGGAAGCAGATAACCTTCAATTCATGCTGGACAACACAATTGCTTAGTAAAATAAAGTTCTGGTGCTTACGGTAGGAATGGATATCGGTTCGGGTAGTCCAAATAATTGCAAGTCTGCTTTGAGTTCGAGCTGACATATATCAACCTTAGCAGCTTAAGCAGAGAGGCTGTAAGGATTAAGGAAGTATTTCATAAGTGCATATGTAGTACGTATGCATTACGTATGAGTATGCAGCTAAGAATGGCACCAATTATATGCTTCTGATTGATTCCAATTATACGTAAGAGAATATGTGCAGCTCGTTTCGATCGCCCTGGGTAGCGATTGAAAACGCATACAAGTTGTAACGCACTGGGAAATTCCAAAGTTTGAAGTCATTGAATGGGTATTTTTCTAGCAAATGATGTCTCTATTCCTGCAGGTCTACACTTTAGGCCCGATCTTGCTGCATACGTACGGTATACGTATATATCGACTGCTAGCTTTACTCGTTTTTGCATAAAACATGAACCTTTGTATATACTGAAACATGAAGCACTTCTAAATGACAAGGGTGGTTGCAGAAACTGTCATTTGCCGAAATGAAATTGATTCATATCATATACCGTCCAAAAGTACCTTCTTCTAAACTAGAGTTCGGCTGATTTTTCACAAATTGACTCAATTTGTAGCATGTCGCAGACGCGGTCGTTCCAACACCATGCGTAGATTCTCCGTAATGCTGCGCAGTCTTCATCCCTTGTCCCATATTTGATGTTGTTTGGTTCGGAGGGGCACCAGTCTTCATACATCATTTCTTCACCAGATGATTGCCATCGCCAAATGTCCTCCTCCTTGAGGTCATTACCACCAATCCAAATTGCAACTGCACGTCCGAGAACTGAAACATACTTTTTTATATTTATTGATATGTATATGTATTTGTGTGTAGAATTTCATAAATATGGCTTGTAACACATGGTTGGCGCTCATGTCAAATTCTTACTTATTATGTTATTTACATAATTATAAGTATGAAAATGATTATATGGTTATATGAATGATAAAAAGAAGTAGCGTGAATGAATTTTGCATTACTTCCTCTATCCCCCACCCAAAACCCACCACACATAAACAGAAGGTAAATCTTTCAAAGATGTTGAAGTCTTCATAATTATCAAAATCTTGTAAACATCTGAATAATAAATCGTAAGCTTGAGGATCACCTTCTCTATTGAGTCTCTCCAATACAGCCCTGTCATCCATTCATAAGTAATCCACCGGAATATACGACTAACAGGGCATTAAACTGTTAAACATCAGGTTTTCATGAATTTGAAGGATTAAGGTGACTTTGTAGGATTGTATAATCGCGTGTTATGACCTGAAGCAAGTCTGACCAACCTGGCTGCTGCTTTATTATTTCTTTTAGGTGGTCATTTTCCTCCTTATTGTCGATGGTGACGAGATCTCCATTGAGGCGTTTGCAGTTTACTTTTGCCTCGAACCACGTCATTACTCCTGTTTCTATTCGGTAACAAGACACAGGCAGCCAGGGCTGGCTCGTGTCGTCATACGGGTCGCTGTACCCAGGAGGGCAGACGCCTGTATTATAAAGGTCAAATACTTAGCAATCTCAAAGACATGAGACCGGATATAATTTGAAAGCTTTTTATTAAATCGCATGTTTTTATTGTCCAAATTATTCTCTTTCCCGGAACGGAAATGGTAACCTAAACGTATATTTTTCAAAATTACATGAACTTCCAGAGCTTTATGGGATCTGAGACATATATTACTAGAAACGGCTTGATTTTATACGATTGAATATTCGTTTGTGATCTATTAGTAAATTTAGGTTAAAGACCATACATATACATGCCTAGAATTACTGGAGACAACTAACTTGACACTAATTTTTTATATAGCAAACATTAGTCCTAGCATTGATTTAAAACTTGTATGTTCTCCAAAACTGTAACTTACCACTCATTTGTATGCTACATGCTGGTTGAATAATCAATCCTACATATTTAGCAGAGGCTTGCAGGGTGCAGGTGTTTTTATCCATCTTAAAACCAATGCACCACGGCTTCTCTGATCTGTCACACATTTCCTGACATTTCTTGTGTGTCATTCCTGTTCTATGGACACGTTTCAGCTCAACAGTGTGAATGTTGGAATAAAATACACTGCTCCCTACAATATAATTTACATTTTGCACCACATAATTTGTAGCTAAACTTATTTACAAATATATATCCAATATCTTATCAGCCTGGATATATTTGTAATTATGTCTGTTTTGTAAAAAAAAAATAACTCGTTTGGCCCTATGGGTAGCCTTATGGCAATAAAGAATCCAAAGTTCATATCAATAACAATTTATCATGTCATGATACTATCGCCAATTGTTTCTTGTTTACATACCCTTCACAAGCATCATCGTCGACATAAACATGTAAAAAATGGGAATACCTTTCATTTCTAATTGGCTATTCTTAATGCTTACCGAAGCAAAGATCAAATGCAAAAAGAAATATAGTCTTCATCCTAACGATTAAACCCCTCTGAAATAAAAACAAGAAAACGTGTGGCATTATAATGAATTTTTTAGACCTTAATAAATCCTGTAAATGATTCTACATGTAATTTTATAATTAAATATGCTTATTAAGATTAGAAACCTAAAATCATACGCTAATGTAGCCTTAAATGAAATTGTTTGAGATACTGCATGCCATGTCATAACAGAAAAATCATGGAAAAAGGGTCACTGTGAACTATGTCCAGTTTGCCGGGGTGTAGGTGGTTATGAACTGCAAACATTAAATTCCGATGTCTTTACATAGAGGGCGTTTTAGGATTAAAGAAATACGGATTATTCAGCATATTAATTTCATTCATCAACTGTGAAGATCCCTTTAACAGAACACTCTTCGGGATATAAGAAAAATCCTGTAGGATAAAGTAAATTAAATAACTGAAGTAATTCATATAGCACAAGTCATAAGACTTGGTTTCCATCGTTTTAATCCTTCCAATAATGTATCATACATTCCTATTATATACATATACATATATTCAGCGCCTCCAGGCTTGGTATCCAGCCATGCACATTTAAACATGGACCCATGGGCATATGGTAAATGCCGGGGGATTTAACATTCCTAGAATATGCTCCCATGTAAAAGCCATGTAGCATTAAGTCTTTGATACAGCTCAATTGATTTTTATAATTACTCATGCTTTACTTCGTGTCTGGAAATTTTTAGGTCATTAATTTTGAATTTGTAGGTAACAGTTTTGTTTCTTCATATTCACTGACATCCCTGTTTTGCGGATAATCTCGGATAACCTACATTACGACCTTTATATTGTAGTGTTAACAAGCTCGGCTCGCATCACAGATCCCACGCTTTGAAGTCCAGGCGTTACTCTTGGAGTGGGTTGTAGTGGGCCAACAATGTCGTGCTTTCCCGGACTCCTCCTGTCTAACCAACTTACATTTGGAGACTATCGGACGTCAACATCGGAGATGTGGACGGTATTTTAATTTTAGTTGTTTTAACTAATTGTACGATCCATGTAAAATAATAAGAGTTTGAAAACGTTTTTACATCTTTACCAGTAAAAAATAGATTTCCCAAGTGACCAATGATTTTACAGCAGTAAACGGGAACGCTTGCAGGTGTTCTAGTGTTCGCATTGGTTGATATTAGTACCATCATTTATATTGATTATATTATTGATATAACTACAGTGGCTATTTATTAACATGTAGCTAATTCTTTTTAATGCATATAAAAGGATCCCGGTCCTATTTCTTCTGATTGAATATCTATGTCAGTTTTCTTTTTACATTGTAGTTCACGACAGTCGTTTGAATGAAAAGCATACATATGATATTTTAAATGTATCATTGAGTAGTCCATATAGCCCCTGCCCCAGTGACAACTCTTTTATATCGCTTTAAGTGCACTGGAGTTGTGGCATCTGTTCCTGGAATAGCAGGCTTTTTACATGGGCAAACATGTTAACATGTTATATTTTCGTCAAAAATATTTTCATATGCATTTCAATTAAAAATCAATGATAGTATAATTATGTTTGTTATGTTTGTAATGGCTCAGGCAAACTTGTGTTCAGCGATATGTGCTGTCAGGTAGCAGCCAGGCAGGTGTTAATCCTCGCAGTTAAAATGTCAGGTGGAAAAGTTATAGTATTTTTAATTTAAATATATATTATATTTATGAATATTGCCAATATTTCCTTTAATTTCAATGGCTCAGGGGAGAGATATATCGAATATTGGTTAAACTACACTGTGCATAAGATATTCTCACTCAAGCTCTTTGAAGTAATTGGATGATAAAAATTGGGGATATTATTTATTTTTATTGTTAGCTTTAAATTTCTTGAATAACAGCTCATAATTCCGGTCCAATCATGATTTCTACCAACTTATGGCATTTTTTTTATTTACTACAGTTCGAATTTTCAGAGAATGCACTTGTTTTACTGAAAATTAATTTAAATATATCCACCTTTGAATGAACAACATTTTCCAAAACGTGTTCAAGTTTAAAGTGCATTTAGCAATTAAACAATACATGAACTCAGAACATAATTTCTGTTTACACCAATATAAACTTCACTGGATTTCATAGATTCCTTTAACCTATTTTTATAAACCATATATCTTATTTGAAATCTCAGTGACAGATATGATCGTACTTGTAAACCCAATTATTTTTATAGTTATTTTTAAAATATTGATTTGTTTTGTTTTATGGTGAGCCCTGATTTAAAAGTTTTAATTTGAGGCAAGAAGGTTGAAATTAAAAATTAAAAAAAAATCAACGGTAAAATATTGTAAACAGCACTGTGTTCTGTGACGCATATATAATATCCTCCAGGGAAAGACATATATCGAACCAAACCCCTCACAATCTGTAAACAGTTCATTTTATCCCTGGTAACCAATTGAGGAAAGTAGAAAACATGTGCCATTGCTGTGAATGAGCAGTCTGTTAAAAGTATGTTTACCATTGTTGAATATCCTAAGTGTATCCTAAATAATGGTTCATATTTATACTCATCAGCCTAAAATAATAATATTCAGGGTAGTGTCATGTATGAGGACCAAATGGTGGCTATGACCTTGATATTGGACATAAGTGTATGAGGTCAAAAGGCGCAGTATGGCAAAGCAAACATGGAATTTTTCACCTATAACAGTCAACATGGTGCAAAAGACACGTTTCAGATTGATGCGTCGTCTGTGATTTTCTGTTATACCTAGGAGATGGCCGTGAGCTCCACAACATGATGGAAGGAATGGGCATCGAACCTTTCCTACTCTTAATAAATGTCGGGTATAATCAGGGTGCATATTCTGGAATTTTTGGCAGGCTGTTTTACGTCGGTGTGGAGACATTTCCGTCGTTAAAAAGATGATTTTTCACATAATCCAGCCAAGTTCTTGTGCGCGATGTAAGACAAAGCTTAAGAAGCTGCCCGGTCTAGACTTAATCTCAGAAATGAATTGCTCGTTGCGTTTTTATCAATTGATTAAGATGATTTAGTTTGAAATAAGAGGCAATTAGAGAATAGATGTGGAAAGTGTATGGCAGGAATATAATGTAATGTGTACAACTGCAATGTATCAGACTGATCCACATGAAAGGCTTTGCAGAATTCAGAAAAAAAATTTAGGAACCGTTATTAAAATCATAGAAGATGACTGACTGAAAAACGGCAAGCTAGTATCAATAAAGTATTTTATCATCCTGCTCTAACTTTATCATCATACGAAGGACCTTCGCTATTCTGACAAAACTGGGATCCTTTCGCATTTCCAAAGGATGTATGTGAAAATATGGAAATGAACCCCTTAGGGCACACTCCACACTTAAGGAGAAAAGAAACGTGCATTTCGGAGGTGGGGACACAGCCAAGTTATGTGATATGACCTTTAAATTTACCATAGTTAAAACAAACCTTAAGGGAATGAAACATAAAACATAATTACCACGATCCATCAAAACGTTTCCTGCAATTACCTAGTGCGTCATTATATGCAATCTTACTCAAGATGGGACCTTGAATGAATTTCTGTCAATTCGTTATTTCAAAACTCTATAGTGTGGCTTACATTTAAGTAATAATAGTACAAATGGGAAAAAAAGATATCATTAGGCAAATACCTATGATGATCAGCAAACGTGTATCTGACAACTCCTGCAATAAAGAGCTATTTATGAAAGCAAAACCCATGTATGACAAAGCTTTAGCGAAAAGCGGGTTCTCAGAAAGCTTAAAATATGTTGAACCCACAGTGAAAAGCAAAAGAAACAGGAAAAGGAAAATAATATGGTTTAATCCACCCTACAGCCGTCATGTAAAAACCAACATTGGCAGACAATTCATGAAACTAGTTGAAAAACACTTCCCTCAACATCACAGGTACCACAGGTTATTCAACAGGAACAATTTGAAAATTAGCTATAGCTGTCTACCCAACATGTCTAACCTGATCAGCAAACATAATATGAAGGTTTTAAATACTGACAATGCTGTGAATGTACCTCAAAAACAATGTAACTGCCGTAAAAAAGACGAATGTCCTATGAATGGTCAATGTCAGCTGAAATGCATTGTCTATAAGGCAACAGTCAGAACAGACAATGACCTGAAACACTACATAGGGTGTACTGAAGGTGATTTCAAGACAAGATACAATAACCACAAGCAATCCTTTCGGAACAGATCCCACGCTAAAAATACTGAACTGTCTAAACACATTTGGTCACTAAAAGACAACAATATCAATTACAAGCTCTCCTGGGAAATATCTGCCAAGGCAGCACCTTACTTCTGTGGGACTAGGAAGTGTGATCTCTGTTTGTCTGAAAAACTACTTATAGCAAGGCCCCCCCCCCCCCCCTGGATCATTGTTGAACTCAAGAGCTGAAATTCTCTCCAAGTGCCGCCATCAGAACAAATTCACCCTGAAATATTTTAAAACCTAGCATTCGTACTAATATTCAGCGTGCCCCCTAAACCCCCCCCCCCCCCCACCAAAGAGGATCCGCTGGGCAGTCTTACCTGTTCAGGTAGTTGTTCTCTCACTGCTTTGCAGTGATGAGGGACATGGCGTTACCACTACATTTTGGTGAGTTTACCGAGTGGATTGCATTTGGTATAAGTATAGTATAGTATATTTGCCTTTTATATTGTATATTTGCCTTGTATACTGTGTATTTTCATAGTATATGTGTATTTTTATCATATGTATACTACTGATATGTTCACTGCTTCCAAGACCCTATTAGAAATCAGTTCAATATGCTAATTGAGCATCCTGGTATATATCTTTGTATTATATATATAATTTACAACAATAAATAACCTCTTTGCCCTGCCCTGTTATGTTCCAGTATCGCACGTGTACCCCGACCAATCCTATTGTGCACCCGAGGACAATAGGATCAGTGTCAGTCTTTCACTTGCCCCCCCCCCCCCCGCCCCGAACCGCACAAAGCATAATCTCGTAATCTCGTAAAGTCTCGGCTTTTCAAACCACGCCGTTAGCTTCATTCTAACCACATTCACCTGATGATCGGGTCGCATCCCGTGAAACAGACTGTTGTAAATTAACAGTGTTGTTTTTCTTCAGAGTTATACCGCTCTGGCCTAATCTGTAGGCCACAGAGCACTTTACATCGGAGGGTAACACTACCTTCTATATATATATATATATATATATATATATATATATATATATATATATATGTGTGTATGTGCCATTGAACTAGGTATCGTACACGACACTGATCTGCTGGTGGTTTCCCTGTAAGATTCATTACTGTATGGATCTCCATAGATATGCATACATAAGAGTTATTAATTTTCCTTGTCCTACCAAATAACAGAAAACCAGATATATTCAGTATTTATCATAATTTTGAATCCTATCAAACCCCTATATTTCGTACGTAATCTCATATTACTTTTTAAAGATAATTCTTTAAAAGTGCTCTTTTCTTGGCAGACAATATATGATATCAAATTAATAAATTAAAATCCTCTTCCAGTAGCAATTAATTTATATGATTCGTACGTAATTTAAGGCCATCGTACAAATACAGCTATTTAAAGCTATTTAATCTAAAACTGAAAGTATAATGTCAGGGATTATTTTCTCTGTTCAGAAAAAAAAGATATTCCCTTTCAATATCAGCTACCATAGGCTTTGTCCCCCCCCCCCCCTTTCGGTCCAGGAGGTTTTTCTTATGGGACTATTTATCTGTGAATGTCATATAAGATCCAAATACCCATTGTCACTAGTACTGAAGGTCAGTATATATTGTGCAAATTGTGTATGCAAGGGATTGAAATATAAGGTACGTCATGTAGTCATGTTTGAGAAGGGATGCAAATTAATACATATGCTTAATGCTAACACAGTTACATGGATAAGACTACACACACACACGCACACACACACATATATATATAGATATAAATTTATCAGATTGGCAGGCATGATTCTGTAAATTAAACATTTGGTTATGTTTTGTGTCGTATAGCCTGTTCATGTAAAGTGGAAAAAGGTGAAAAGACCTTATATTAAAGATTTATTTTATATTATTTTTGTTCAAAATTGTCCACACCGTGTAAGAGGGATATCCCTCTATGGACATATATTTCTATAACGGTTAACTTTTCGTTTATTAACACTAAATTTATGGGATTTCTGATTCATAAGAAATCAGACGTTTTACAAGTGAGTTCAACCTTGATTGGTAGATGGAGCCAACGACCTCTCTCAATATCGATTTACACCAGATTTTAGACTGGTACCCTGCTCTCAGCCGTCTATGATTGGCCGAGGGCAGCGGTGCCAAGATAGAGCGGGGTACCAGTCTATCCAGATGTTTACAAACATGGGTATTCCGCACATGACGTAACCCATGCAAGGGGTGGTAGCTTATATCAAAATCAAGGGTATTGCCAAAACTTACAGATTATACCAATTTATATAACGACCTTCTATCTTAAACAAATAATAATTAAACGCAACAACAAAATTGTCATAAATTATCTTGATTATGAATATATTTTATATTGATTAATATCCTGCCACCCTCCATCGTTTCTAGTGGACCCGTCTGGGAAAGCCCCCTTTCATCCATCGCACCTGTTCCAAATCCATTCAGGCGCTCGAGAGGGAAAAAGACGCAAAACTTCCGCACACGAGATCCTACACAGGTTAGTATGACCAGTAAAAGTCGCTTATATACTCAAATTCAAGTATGTATCCAGTGCATTCTCTGACATTTCAGCTTTAGTACAGCAGTTTGTTCTGTTGTAGCGTTCACTTGTACACTGACAATTAAGTACAGTTTGTGATGTTGAGTCACTTCCACCCAGACTTACAGTGACTCATTTGGTCTTATTTTTGACTGTACAGCTCGTGGCTGCATTCAGGTTGCCTTGATGTACACCATAAATTTGTAACATTAAAGAATGACAAACAGATATATGAATAATTAAAGTGAATGGCTTACATTAAATATTCTTTTAGTTAAAGTGAGAATTAAACCAATATACTGTGAAGGAGTTCAATAAACAGACCGAGTCCTTCATAATTTTTTCATGGGCTGCTTAAGTCTGTTTCTCCTCACTTTTTCTCTCTCTCTCTCTCTCTCTCTCTTGCACTGTTGAATAGAAAGGCAGTGGATGCCTTTTCCCAGCATCAAACTGAACTTTCATGTGTGATTCGAAGATGCTTAATTCAGATTGACAGCACACTGACATGGCCCAGCATCCCCTAACGCTTAGGCCCACTAAGTGTAAACAACATTAGCTTGGAGGGGGGGGGGGCTGGTATCTGTTTTGCCAGCAATTGGAACTCTGCTTTGATAATATTATTGGGAGCGACTGTAGAATCAGTACCTACCAATAGGGAAATATACTTAGGATAGCTGGGAGATTGGTGTCCAGACAAATGCCTTGAGGGCGCAACACAACGTATGTGTATGACAGGCAGGACATGTGCACATAAACCAAGCTTGTGGTGTAAACAAGCAGAGGGAATTATGACGGATACGAACATGTTGAGTCGTGTGAAGAAAGGACAAATTATACAATATTACACTCTAAGATATAAGTGAAAATGCTACTGGATATAATTAACATACAGAGGAGTATGTTTGTTCAATCATTGGAACACTTGACATGTATCTGTTGTGTTGGCCTATATAAAGGAGTCCTGACTGGTAGGTATTGATTGTTAAGTCACACCAATTATTGTAATATCATGAATAAGAGGTTGATGAAGCAGGAACAAAGTGGAGCCTTGATATGACCTGTTATTGTTCCCCGCTTCCGTTGAACAGGAGACATTGATTTTTTATGTGTCTGTCGGTCCCTCTGTCTGTCCGACAGGTTTTTGTATCTGTGCATTAACTTTCCTAAATATCATCTGATTTCATTCACATTTTGGTCATTGATTGCTCTCATGCATAATTTGGTTGGGATTGGTTTTGGAGTGTCTGTCTGAACATTTATAATCACTAGGACCAAAACACTAAAAAAATTCCCTTATGTTCCCAATCCACAACAAAATTATGACATGTGGAGATATCTTCAGGGGACAATGAAAACTAAAACACAGGCACTATGACATGTGGATACAGCTTCAGGGGAGAATAAAAACTAAAACATTTAGAAGGCAAGCGTGAACATCACAGGAAGCTAAAATAAGAGGCAGATGTGGAGGACATAAATTCCACGAATTTGCTTGTTTAATAAAAGTACTCAGTGTCATGAAAATGGAGTACAACAGCAACAACAAACTGAAGAGCTTAACCCAGGATAACATTTCACTGAAATGAAATTGAAATGAAATAAATTGGTTACCGTCTATCTCTCTCTATATATGTATAGAATTTTATTTAGAAAGTAGAGAATAAAAAAAAATGAATGTGCAAATTGGGTGCTTTTGCATAAAATCTTGAAATGTATCAGTGTCACTTCTGGTTGTCAGGTTTGTGCAGTCATTATCTGGTTATATAAGTATACAGTATGATTGTAATTTGCCTTACATGGGGTCCACTTATAAGTTTGATAAAACATTTTAACAGATTTTAGGTAATCATGGTATATTATATATGCACAAAGCTTTAATACTTTTGTGTTTTCACTCTTTAAGTTAACAAGAGAGGAATTCTTACCCTTATCCATGTTATCCAAACCCTCTTGTAAATCTTATCAAAATCTGTTCAAAACTGTTTGAGTGAAGTACGAACAGGCAAACCAAACAACAGCAATGATGTTATAAAGGTATAATAATAATCGATCACTGAACCCTTACTGATAACACATATGAACTAATAGCCAGTGATACAATATCTCTTGACCGTTGTGCACAGCCTCATCTGGTTCATAGTCTTTATATAGGAGTTTAGGTGCTTTAAAGTCATCTGTACCTGTCTATTGCACAGAGAGGCCATTCCGGGCCGAAGGAACTGTAGTGTTTGACATTAAGTTTCAAAATTACTTGCCCAGTCAAGTATTTAGTGTACAACAGGCTTTATCTTGCCAAACTTGAAATTTCACCTGCTTTACAAAAAAATTGATCACAGACACTCTTCAAGTATTTGTTATTCAAGTGTTTAGATAGTTTATGCTATTATATTTATTATACATAAAATTCAGTTTTTTTAAAGAAAGAAAATGACAAGAAAGAAGAATAGTTAAAATTCAGGCCTTTAGGAAACGGTTTTAAGTTGGACCCACTTTCCCAGTTTGGCAGTTAGGTGCAATTTTTAGCTCAGCTGACTTTCAGTCATGCTGAACTATAGCGATCACTCTTTGTCCTTCGTCCGTCTGTCCGTTAACCTGGCACAAATTGTAACCGCCGGACTTACAATCTTGTAACTTGACATTCTGAGAGGTCGATGAAAAATCTCCTTGGAAACCAGAAATTAGGTCTCTGTTACCCATATCCTTCGAGCTATTGGGCCCCAAAGTACCCCCCAGAATAGTCAAAAATGTCATACAAAAACTTCAATATCTCACTAACTACATCACTGATGGTCATGATTTTTGGCATACATATTGATCATGAGATGTTCCATCAGTTCCTGCAGACTGGTGGCGCCACCTTTATTTTTTTATTTTTACGAATTGTTTTCTCTATTTTTAGACCTTTAAAAATGTGAACATCTGTTAACAGGGCGCAAATCATAAAGACTGGACCTAGAATCTTCATTTGTTGACACAGTGAGAGACCTATGAAAAGTCTCCATGGAAACCAGAAATTAGGTCTCCGTTACCCAAATCCTTTGAGCTATGGGGCCCCAAAATACCCCCCAGAATTATCAAAAATTTCATAAAAAAAACTTCAAAATCTCATTAACTACATCACTGATGGTCATAATTTTTGGCATACATATTGATCGTTAGATGTTTCATCAGTTTCTGCAGACTGGTGGCGCCACCTATATTTTTCAATATTTTACGAATTGTTTTCTCTATTTTTAGACCTTTAAAAATGTGAACATCTGTTAACAGGCCACAAATCGTAAAGACTGGACCTAGAATCTTCATTCTTGACACACAGGGAGACCCATGAAAATTCTCCATGGAAACCTGAAATTAGGTCTCTGTTACCCATATCCTTTGAGCTGTGGGGCTCCCAATTACCCCCCAGAATAATGGAAAATTTGATAAAAAAAAACTGCAACATCTCAATAACTACAACACTGATAGTCATGATTTTTGGCATACATATTGATCAAGAGGTGTTCCATCAGTTCCTGCAGTCTGGTGGCGCCACCTGTATTTTTTTCAAATTTTTATAATTTTTTTCCTCTGTTTATGAGACCTTTAAGGATGTAGTTATCTGTCAACAGGGTACAAATCTTAATGACTGAACCTAGAATCTACATTCTTGACACACAGGGAGACCAATGAAAAGTCTCCATGGAAACCTGGAATTAGGTCTCTGTTACCCATATCCTTTGAGCAATGGCACTCCCAAAGTACAGCTCAGAATAATGGAAAATTTGATACAAAAGCTGAAGTATCTGAACAACTAATGCAGAGATCACCATAATTGTTTGCATGGATATTGATCATGGAATGTTTCATCAGTTTCTGCAGACTGATGGCACCACGTATATTTGTTCAGGTTTTTTTACAAATTTTTTTTCTCTACTTTTGCCACCTTTAAAGATATGAACATGTGTTAACAGGGCACAAATTGTATAGACTGGACCTAGAATCTTCATTCTTGCCACACAGGGAGATCCCTGAAAAATCTCCATGGAAAATGAAATTAGGTCTCTGTTACCCATATCCTTTAAGCTATAGGACTCCGAAGTATCCCTAAGAATAATGAAAAATTTGATACAAAAACTGCAGTATCTCAATCACTACAACACTGATGGTCATGATTTTTGGCATACATATTGATCATGAGGTGTTCCATCAGTTCCTGCAGTCCGGTGGCGCCACCTGTATTTTTTTCAAATTTTTATAATTTTTTTCCTCTGTTTATGAGTCCTTTAAGGATGTAGTTATCTGTCAACAGGGTACAAATCTTAATGACTGAACCTAGAATCTTCATTCTTGACACACTGGGGGACCCATGAAAAGTCTCCATTGAAACCTTAAATTAGGTCTCTGTTTCCCATGTCCTTCAAGCTATAGGACCCCGAAATATCCCTCAGAATAATGAACAATTTGATACAAAAGCTGAAGTATCTGAACAACTAATGCAGAGATCACCATGATTCTTTGGATGGATATTGTTTATGGAGTGTTTCATCAGTTTCTGCAGACTGGTGGTTCCACCCATAGTTAATTCAATTTTTCGAATTTTTAGCTCAGCTGACTATAAGTCATCTGAGCTATAGTCGTGGTCCATTGTCCGTCGTCCGTCCATCCGTCCGTCCGTAGATGTGGCACGGTTTGAAACCATAAGACCTAGGAATCCAAAATTCAGCATAATGTTAGATGTCCCCAAGATCTCCTACCAAGCCGAAAACTGGGTCTTTGCGACTTTATTCCTTTGAGAAATTAAGGAAAAACCTCAATTTTTTATTAAAATCCTTTTTTCACACTTCAGGACTGCCTAATATCAAAACCACTCATCTGTTTTTCCTCATATTTACCATAAATATTCCTCTATATAGTTCCTATGTACATGCAAGAAATTAAGTCTGTAAAATATAAATTCTTTAAGTTATGGGCCCAAACATAATGGACTTTGTAAAAAATCAGGAAAAATAATAACTCACTTAACATGAAAAATTTTGAAACTAGAGTCTATTTTCTCAAGTATATAACTATGTTTTATTAAGATTCAATTGTTTACCGAAAATTAGATCTGAATTTTGTAAATTTTTTAAGTTATTAGCTTTAAAAAAGATCAGTACCTTAAATTTTGCCCAACTTTAACCATGGCACGTTTTTTTCCTGTAAGCACCATTGATTTAATTTTCACAGCATGTAAACATAAATATTTAGTTTGTCTAAATCTGAAATTTGAAAATAAAAGCTTGAAAATAAAGCTAGTTATTGATTTTTTTTCTGTAGTCACTTGCTTTGATTACAGATACAGGGTCCCACTCCAGGTCACTGGAAGTCAGCTATGCCAGGGTTTCTGATTTGTTACAGTCACTGGGGGAGATCCCCTGCTGTGACAGGTGTACAGTTATTCTCATATCACCACCCCAATCACCCCCGCCCCCCCCCCCCCCCCCCCGCAAACCCAACCCACCATGTGTTATGCACTATTTGTTATTGTTTTCACTGTATCTCCTTAATTGTAATGCTGTTTCCACTCCGATATGCAAAAACTTTCCTTGAAAAAATAATTCAAGGTGTAATCAAGAAGATGCAATGTTGTGTAATGTAGCATGTTTAAAGAAATCAATTTTCTTTTTAAATGATTTTAACAAATATAATTGAACCCATCAGTATGCTTAAATTATTATAAAATATGAAGCACATTATGGATAAATAAAGACACAATTAAAAATTGTGAAATCTAAATCAAGTATTATTTTTAGATATTTATTGTTTTGCAGATTTAAAAGATATATTTTTGTGGTAAAAAATAAACATTTGTATGCATGATGTGGTGTTATCTGACAAGATTGAGATTTATGATGATGCAGTTGGGAATTATGAATCAACTTTTATATTCAGATATATATGTTAAATTCGAAACGTATAGAAATATAAACTTAAATTAGAAAATAATTGATGTGATAAAAAAATGAGGATTTAATACAAACATTTGTTTATTATTTTCCTGGCTCAGCAGAATTTGAGATCAGGCTTTGTTTGCCCTGTTTTATGTTGTTTATTAGCTCTATTTCAACTGTATACATTTTATTAAAAAAATACATATATATTTAATAATATATATTATAAAAAAAATAGATCCAGTTGAACAAATGTGTAAACTACTGAAATGTCAACAGTTAATCGAAAAAACAACTAATGATCATGGTAATAGTACAGATCATTTGTTCACAAACTGCTCACATGCTTTAGTTTTAACATTAGGAAACACATGGTCAGGTCACAAAATATTTTTTGCAACAATTTCTTGCTCATCAATACAAACCAATCATATAAACCAACCATGGCCTTTATTACCTCTTCCTCTTACACTTTATCTCCATTTGATATTATTTTAGATTTTTACCTTCAAGGTTAACGTCAGCTGAGCACAGTGACCCATAGGTCCCTTGTTTTCTCTATTTTTGAGACCTTTAAGGATGCTGTCATCTGTTTACATGGCACAAGTTGTAACAACTAACGCAGAGATCACCATGATTCTTTGCATGCATACTGACCATTAAGTCTTTTTATTAGTTTCTGCAGACTGGTGGAGCCACTTGTATTTTTTACGCATTTTTTCTCTATTTTTGAGATGTATAAATACAGACACAATTTTTGGCCTGTTGGTTAATCTGTTTGTGCTTCAGTTGAATGGGTATATACTACCATTCAGATGATAAAATTTCCTTTTGCGAATCTCTTCCTAGTCAGCTGAGCATCATGACCCATGGGGTCACTTGTTTTTGTTGACCGACCACCATTTTCTGGAGCTTTTACTTGCCATGGGCAAGTGGTTAACCATTGGTTTTTAGCTCTAAAAGATGAGTGCTTACTAAAGTGATGTGACATTTATGAGCATCAAGAAAAAATACTATAACTATGAAAACTACTGGGAATTAAATTACAGTAGAAATATTTCACATTAATTCTGCAGACCTGTGTTGGTACTTGCAAAAAATTTCATGTAAATCTGCAGTGGTCAAGAGGGTAGGGGTAATTCTGCAGGCATAATGCATATATATTTAAAGAGGTCAGTGGTCACTGGGCTTAATTGTGGTGTTGTTATGATAACTTTCCAGGAATATGATGGACTCAACAGAAATATTACCCAATATAATATCTCGCATATCTCACTGAGGGGTGTATACAACAAATGATAATCAAAATTTATTGTAGAGGATATGTATTGATGACAATTTAACTGATGGGTTGCAGTTTAATGCATTGCTTATTTGATGTGTTGTTACACCCTTGCAGAGAAGCAGAGCTTCTGCCAAATTACATGAAATATGTAGATAAACATTCATCTTTAAAATGCATTTTTATACACCTGTCATATGACAGAAATATTATGGTGTACCCACTGTCAGTCTGTCCATCTGTTAACTATAAGGGCTATGATGGATTTTCACTAAACTCACCATAACTACTTGGCGATACCAACAGATTATCTCATGATAATGGGCAGTATCCAGACATATTTTGTAAGGTCACACGTCACTAGGCTACTTAATGGTATCAAGCAAAAACTTACATGGAATATGAAGGATTTTGTAAAAACTCATCAGAAATTTTTATCAATAAAATATCAATAAGTAGGATTCACAGCAAAATATATATCCATGCATATTCAATGAGGTCAGAGGTCACCACACTTTGGAGGCACCTTGGTGACTTGCCAAAAATCTGATGGATTTTCATGAAACTCATTATACATATTTATCAATAGTTTCTTACCTGAATTACCCTTTCATCAAAATTCACACATATTTAATAAGGTCAAAGGTCACCAGTTACGCAACAGATGTATTATGCACATTTGTGGTGTTCTTGTTATTCTTATATATATTGTATGCATGGATGCAGCATTAATATTAATTCAGTTTTTAATTGTCAGTAATATTAAGCAGTGGCCACTGTCACTTGTTTAATCAAACAGACATGAAATAAATTGTTTTGTTAATTGTTATGCATGCTTTCAAAGCATGTGCTAGTCTTATAATCACAATAAATGCCGGATTATTATTTATACAATCCCCAAGTCAGCACTTCTTCTAATCCTGAGTAAAGTAAATATATAATAAATACTTTGGTAAGCTCAGGCTCCACACTTAATTCTGGTGTAAGTGCTTTCAATGGTACTCATTAGTGTGTGACATGGATCTTAAATGTGTATTGCACAAGATCTCATTGTTTTCTTAGTGACATCACCACAGGTGGTGTTTTGCTCAGAACTAATGTTAGGTATAATTTACATGTGTTTACGTCAGGTTACTTCACAGGGTTTCAGTTATTCTTACAGTACTGTATAATAGCAATTGTACTATTTTCTGATTCCAAATTTATCAGACCCAGCAAATTCTGGGGGAGTCTGTAGATGTGTATGCCCAGGTCTGATTGGTGTGTATAAACAAGGTTTTGTGGTAGTTCCATCACTCCAGCTGACATTTTGGGTGTGAACAGACAAGAGTGGTGGTGCAGGATTTATTGGTAACTGTGAGTAAGTACATGTAGAAGTTAATGGTCAATAGGAAACAGTTGTGACATCATATTTGATGATTGAAAATATAAAAAAGTGTATGATGATTGATTATTAATTAATTTATGAACAATCTGTATAACCTTGAAATCTGCTTTATAGAACTAAATGTAAAATATTGACACATAAACTACGGCTAACTTGTACATCACCCTGAAGAATATAGTTAATGGCCAAGTTGTTGACATTTAATGTTTTGTTGCTCAAGGTCAAGTTTTAATGCTGTTTGTTGATTCATCCTTTACATATTAAGAATATTTTATTGTTATAATATGACTAGCCAAGGCAGTTAGATTTTCACAGTTGCATGGCCCCCACCCAGGGTGAGCACTCTGCAGGCTTAATGGGAAGGCTGTGCCCCACAAGCCGTGTATATGACCCAGCAATAGGGATGATGATACACCCAGGACCTTCAGGTGCAGTAGACACTGGGCCTGGGTGACACCAGGATACAAAAATAATATGATAAGAAGCAAGTGCTATGGCCCTGTCACCTAGTCCCAAACGGAAATGGAACTCTGCAGATGTACATGCTTAAATTAATAATTAGTTAGCATGCATTAAAAAAATGAAGGTGGTGACCTCCACCAAAAAATCATTTAAAAAAAATATGACTTCTTTGGATGTACCTGTACATACATAATATTTTATGATCAATTATGCAAAAATGGTCTTCGATTTAATCAATTACAAAATAAAACGACCAATCACTGATAAAATCAATTAATTGGCATGCCACTAGTAGAAGTGTTGTTCAGTTGGAACAAGACTTGCTAGATTTCATGCATTCTATCTTTTTAAAATTGTTGTGGACATTGTAATATATATTTGTTGTGGTGTTGGATAAAATTTAAAGGAAGTGTGGAGGCACCCAACTGTGTTAACTGTTCAGACTTTTGACATTTTAGACCCTGTACAGCTGACTATGCTATAAAATCATTCAACAACTAGAAAGCACTCATATAACAAGTATTTGTATTATCTACTAATCTAGTTATGTTCATACTTTTAATATTGTGTTATTTACAGTTCTGATACTGTCAGTCTAGTTTTGGTCCTTATGACTTTTAACAGAGTAATGTGAATGTTAATGTTTATTGTAGTATTTTTTTTACATTGTTAATAGAACTAATGGTACTGTGTATTTACAGATTGTGTAAATCACCAAGCACAATGCTATCCCCCATAGGATTGACAGATAAACATTAAGTAACGACTATGAATTAGTATTATTGAACAGTTTAGAGAACAGTCCCTATAAATTACATGAGCTGACAGTGGAAAGTCAGTTTGCAGAACTTCAAGTTTACTTTGTTCCATTTTTGTTGAAATTAAAATTGAAAGCTACTAAGAGGCTACATTTCACTTTAAAATGTTTTATAGTTGCTGCAGTGATCCATAACAGCATTAGCATATTAATAGCAAGTATTGGTTAAAGCCTTAATGGGAAGGCTGTAACCCACAGCCATGTATCACTAGCAAATGAGTTAGTTTTAAATTGGGAGGTTCTTAGGTGTTAAGACCCAGCTGTGGGGATGTTTACACACCCAGGAACTGCAGGTGCGATGGACTCCAGGCCTTGGTGACACCAGGATATAAATGAATATGAAGGAGGTGAAAGTGTCCACCCTGTCATGTAGGACTGTCCCAAACCGAAGTAGAACTCTGCAGATGTAATTATTTAGCTGAAGGATTAGATATGTCTGCAAAAAAATGGAGGTGGTTAATTCAACCAAAAATATATTAAGAAGAAATATAAGCCAAACTAGGAATTAAAAAAAAAATGCTTAAATAAGCAATATGCTACCTTTGTCATACAGTGGTGCTTTCATATTTACGTATGGGTGCATAACAACCTACAAATAATATATATATATATATATATATTGTCTCATATCATACATGTTTCACTGTACATCATGCGACAGTTTTATTTAATGCATTTAACAGGTGATTTTGACTTAACATAGGGGGTATTTGAATGGCTGTACATAGGTATATCCACATGCCAGAGAATAAATGGTGAAACAACATGTTTGTAGGGAATTTTTTTTGTCCTCTGTATATTTTTTCAGTTTGATTATATAAAAACTACTCTCCAATTTGATTACACTCCTGGCCTTCCTGTGAGCCATCAGTCGTAAAAATTTACTTTAATATCTCCTGTTTGTGCCAGACAGAACAATTTGTCTGTCATGTAAATTTCCTTGCGTGCTACATGATTGACAAGTCGGCCATATTTGGGAGCACCGGTATATTATTTTTTTTTAACAACTGTGCATTGCTCTATTTTACTGCTGGCATAATCATTATGCTTCATGTGCTGGGGCCAGCCCTAAGTATGTTTTTTAGCTTAGCTGACATGTATGTATTTTAGCTCAGCTGACTTGGTCTGCTTTAGTATGGCAATAGTTTTATTTGTTTCCTAAATAGCATGTTTTGCAACTCTTTGAAACTTTTTATTTTTGAATCTTAAATGCAATGGGATTTCATTGCCACTATAGTGATAATGATGAATACTGAAGATAGGCAACTTAGCGAATAGTGTGTTGTTCAATGGAATGGTGTCAAAGGTTGAATCCTGATTTGGGACTTGATTCAGTTTGATTCAGACATGTGAATCCTAATATTATTTGAGAATCAAACTGCTGCATGCTTTAATTTAGGTTGCTGTTTAAAAGGTGGCTTTTGCAAGGAATAATATATGGCAGTTTAAGAGGTATTTTTGCATATCAAATTGGTGACTATTTATTTTTTCTATTTATTCATAACCATGACCATATTCACAAGACAGTACACTCGATTGCTGATTCTCCATTGTCCCCTAGTTGCAGGCATCAAACTCAAAGTGAGGCTTAAAGTGTTCACTTGGTGATTTCAAACATCTTAGATTTTTTATCGAACCTGTGAGCTTATGCGATGGTGCGGCGTCGTGCGTCCTCTGTACGTTAACCATAGCTATCTCAAAAGCGGCAGGAGCTAGCATCACCAAATTTTTTGCAAATAATCAGTCATCCAAAAAACTATATAGAATTTTTTTTTCTAACTACATTTTCTTAGATTTTATAGGGAAAAAGCTAAAAAAGCTTTAAAAATCTTCTTCTCCGAAACTGTCCAGCCAAATTGTCCAATATTTCACAGAAATAATCCTTGGAACAATCTTTCTCAAGATTGTTTGAATGGTTCCAGTTCGGAGATTTTTGGCCGAGTTACTGGAGGTTGAACTTTGTTAATTGTGCAAAAAAGCATATTAAAATTTAAATCTCAGAAACGGCGGAGCTATCATCACCAAATTTTATGCCAATGTTGGTTACATAGGTCATATCTAAAATTGAGGTAACGATGGCGCCACCTGCATCGGCCTTTATGTACGGGGTCATCAGTGCCTGTATCACACTGAGGGCTACAAAAACTTCTTCTCTGAAACCATATGGCCAAAATGTTTAATATCACACAGAAATGATCCTAGGGTAGTGCTTTCTGAAATTTGCTCAAATGGTCTCTTTTCAGTGACTTTTGGCTAAGTTATGGGAAGCTGAATTTGGTCATATGCCGTAACAGCCCATTATAGCTCAGTGGCTACAAAGATCTTCTTCTCAAAAGCCACTGGGCAAAACTCTTAAATCTCACACATTAATTATCCTCAGATGTTGATAATTTAAGTTTGTTCAAATGGTTTTGGTCGGTGCTTTTTGGCTGAGTTACGGGAAGCTGAACTTGGCCAGTTTGCTGTATCTTCCTATATGAGTTATAAACCTGCAAAATGTTTTTCGACTGATGCCACTGAAGCCAGTTTGTTTAATATTTTACAAGAATAATCCCTACAATAATTCTTATAATAATTGTCATTAATGGTTCCACATGAATGATTTTTGGCTGAATTATTAGGAGATTGAATTAAGTCATTTTACCATATATGTAAGCTGTGTTATGCTGTTACATCTAGCCTGGCACCAGTTTATCAGCATCTATTACATCATGCCACTAGACATTTAGATTTCAGGTTATCTTTGGTTAATATTGACAAAAAAAGTTTTTTTAAAAGCTTTTAAAAAATTAAGGTTTATGATTCAAGTTATTCATCATACCAGGCAATGTTACAATCAAGGATATTAAGCTCTCTGTGGCTATATAAAGACAACTGTACGTCGATTATAAATTATTGGTATCCCTACTCAACTTAATTCAAGAATTTGCCATCAGTGAGATATATCTGTATTTTAATTTTGCATTCAGTATGCATCTGTAATAATTTTACATATATTCCTGATTTCTTTTTTATAAAAAGTCAGCTGAAAACCATTTTGTATTGGGAAAATAATTTTCAAAGTTATTTGAAGTAGGGACCACTTTTGTGTACAGATGGCAGCACTTGGTTTACCATTGGCAGATTGCGAGTGCCTTGATGTTGGTCATTAGCCAAGATGATGTCAGTTCTATAGATAGTTTTGGCACAGTGCCAGGATTGGAAGAAGTGCAGCCAGGTATAGGTCAAGAGTTCACTCAGTGCAGTAGCTGCATTCTATTTATAGCTTTGGAAGACTGCTGCATCATATTTGGCACCAAAGTTCAGCCTGAATCTATTTATAGCTTTGGCAGACTGCCAACTATGTCAGATTATGCAATAGGTCAAGAGTTCACTCAGTGCAGCCAGGTACAGGTCAAAAGTTCACTCAGTCTAGCCAGGTGTGGGTCAAGAGTTCACTCAGTGTAGTAGCTTGAGGCAGCAATTTGTCACAGGTCACTCGGGGGCAACTGCCTTACTCACCCAAGCCTTGTCAGCCCAGTGCATCAAACTCTGGGGGAAGTTTGATGTATTGGACTGATATTTTGACCTGTCTATGTGTCTTTGATGGTATTCTTATTTACAAGACAGGTGGTGCCACCTACATTGATTTTTGCAGTGTATGTGCCTGCTTATTTCTAAGTAGGGGTTTGACATATCAGTCTGACATTGGGCTTATTTATATATCTCTTTGTTGTATACAAGACTGGTGGCACCAGCTACAATCATTGTATCCGCCAAAACAGAGTTTTGTGGATACTATGTTTTCAGTCAAACGCCGAGGCTGCCGCCATCGCCGCATAGGTTTCCGGAGAACTCCACCATAACCACTGGGCAGAATTTTTTTAAAATTCGGAATTATGATCGGTCACATGTGAACTGCTGCACCCTCATTTTTGGTTGACCTCTGACTTTTCCTCTCTGCCCAGCATCCATTTGTGCGTCTGTTTCCACACATAAACCCACATATCTCGGGAACCGTTTGACCAATAAGGCTAAAGATTTTGCACAAATGTAGCCCTTGGAAAGCTTTATAAGATACACTAAAAATGGTGCCGCCACCTGCAACAATTTTTGCAGAGCATCCATCTGTTCATCTGCCTTGGGAACCATTTGACCGATTAGGCATAAATTTTGCATGTTTATAGATCTCAGATAGTTCATTATCAAACACAAAAGCGGTGGCGCCACCTGCAAACATTTTTGCACAGCGTCCGTTTAGTGTTTAGTACTTGCATTGTTCATATACATGTTACACATGTCCTTGAAAAGTAATGGTCCAGCATTGAAGCATTATACCTGGTGTAATCTTGTTGCACAGGTTCACATTAGGCCTGTAGGTCTTGTTTTATATTCAGATTATCATTGCAACTTAGATCTTAATATAAACAGCTAAAGGATATGAAGGATTTTGATAAATTTCATTAGAAATGTTTATTGATAAAATATCTCACCTAGTTTGATTTCCAGCAAAATCCATGCATATTTAATCAGGTCAGAGGTCTCTGCACTTTGGAGGCTCCCTGGTGACTTACCAAAAATCCTATGGATTTTCATGGAACTAATACATATTTACCAATAGTTTCTCACCTGAATTGCCTTCTCATCAAAGTTCATGTATATTTAATCAAGTGAGAAGTCATAAGAATTAAGATACATGATGGGTGAATTATGCATGTTTGCAGTGCTCTTGTTATTTCTTGTTTTATTTTATTATTGTTCGTTTCATCCAGTAGGACTAAAGGTGGCCCTTGAAACTTCTAAAACAACAAAATTCATTAAAGATGCAATGTTTTACACATGTTAAAAAATCATATAAATTGCTTCTCCTGTATTTCGTAACTAATTTTGATTTTGTTTGGTTTATCTGGTAAGGCTAGGTGGAGTTTTTAAACTTCTACACAATTTATTTTGAAAGTTATTAATGAAGCAAATTTTCAGAATCACAAAGTTATTAGGGCCCCGCTTGAAAAGCGGGTGCCCAATAGTAATCGACCGGTCTGTCTGTCTGTCTGTCCGTCCATCGTGCCATCCGTCTGTCCGTCCACAAATTTTTCCGGATGATAACTCCATTTAAGATTGACGGATTGAGTTCAAACCTGAAATATGTATTAACCATCAATTATGGAAGATCCCTATTGATTTTGGGGTCCGGAGGTCAAACGTCAAAAAAGTTATTCACAGTTTGGTGTTAAATTTTAGGTCCCTCTTTCAGCAGGGCAGAAATCACAATTGTAACCATAATTGTTTTTTCCACCTTAACAGTAGGACAGGTCCTCATGTCAACAGCAACGAGGCATGATATATGGTCATAGTCAGCCATTTTTAGCTCAGCTGACAATAAGTCATCTAAGCTATAGTCATGGTCCATTGTCCGTCGTCCGTCCGTCTGTCTGTCCGTCCATCTGGATGTCCGTCCGTAAGACTGGCACGTTTCGACACCGTTGGACCTACGAATCTGAATTTCGGCATACAGTTAGATGTCCCCATAATCTCCTACCATGCCAAAAATTGGGTCAATAGGACTTCGTTCCATTGAGATATTAAGGAAAAACCTCAATTTTTTATTAGAAATCTATTTTCACACTTCAGGACTGCCTAATATCAAAACCACTCATCAGGTTTTCTTCATATTTACCATAAATATTCCTCTATATAGTTCCTATGTACATGCCAGATATTAAGTCAGTATTATATATT
This sequence comes from Sipunculus nudus, assembly GCA_026874595.1. Lineage (NCBI taxonomy): Eukaryota > Metazoa > Annelida > Sipuncula > Golfingiida > Sipunculidae > Sipunculus > Sipunculus nudus. The sequence goes on from CM049321.1 coordinate 15,812,211, forward strand.
TATAAAAAAGTTATGGGCCCAAACATAATGGACTTTGTAAAAAAATCAGGAAGATATTTGGTCACTTAAGACTAAAAGTGTTAAAGGTAGGGACTTTTTTTTCAGTAATACAACTTTAATTAATAAAAATTTAATTGTATACCAAAAATTAGATCAAAATTTGTTTAATTTTTTTAAATATTGGCAAAAATATAAAATTGGTACCTTAAATTTTGCCCAACTTTGGCCATGGCACGTTTTTTTCCTGTAAGTACTGTGCATTTAATTTACACACCATGTATACTTAAGGATTTAATCTAAAAAAAATCTGAAATTTGAAAATAAAAGCTGCAAAATTAGGCTAGTTATTGAATTTTTTTGGAGGCTCTTGTTGTATTCCCTTACATTGTCAGGCAGTCCACTTTGATGACTGTAGGTCATTCAGTGCACATCTCTATGCTCCCCAGGCTGTTGACATAATTTTAGATGTCCCCAAAATCTCCTACCATACCGAAAATTGGGTCATTAGGACTTTGTTCCTTTGAGATATTAAGGAAAAAAACTCTGTTTTCCATAAAAAAAAGCCATTGTTACACTTCAAGGCTGCCTAATATCAAAACTACTGATCTGTTTTTGATCATATTTAGTAATCACATTCTTTTATACATTTTCTATGAACATACCAAAAATTAGGTCAGTACTGGGTATTATTTTGAAGTTATGGGCCAAAACATAATGCAATTTTTTAAAAAAATCAGGAAATATATTTACTCACCTAACATGAGAATTGCTGAACCTAGAGACTTTTTTTCAGGAATATAACTTTATTTAATCAAGATTCAATTGTTTACCCAAAATTAGATCTGAATTTTGCAAATTTTTCAAGTTATTAGCATAAATAAAAAATCAATACCTTAAATTTTGTCCAACTTTGGCACTGTTGATTTAATTTTCACAGCATATATGCGTAAGGATTTAATCTTTTAAAATCTGAACATTCAAAAGAAATTGTTTGGAATGAATAGCTTTTATTCATGTTTTCATACACCATGTCAAGTGTTGTTTACATCTAGCCCACCTAGTAGTACAGCCTTCACTTGCATTATGTAACCCACCCCAGGCAGCTTACCTTGGCCCAGCTTGGCCACTACTAGCAGGCTTCCCCTTTGCCCTGCACTTATCCCCCCCCCCCAGCTGGTGCATAAACTAGATGAATGTTATTATTTTTCTGTATTTTATTTTATTCTTGAACATGCTACATTTTAGATTTTGTATTGTACCACCAGGGTTACAATGATTAAAGTGTACATTTAATTGTGTCCACAAAGTGGTGTATTGCTGTGAAAGTGTGGATGTTCATGAGATAAGTAATTCCTTACTTCAGAAGAGTAAAAACTTCACCAGGTGTGAAATTGACTATTAATTCCAGTAATTAATTAAAACTGGGATAGTAATTAGCACAATGATATTGTTTGTCCCTCATTCAACCAACAGTGTGTATACTTTATTTGAAAAGATGTTTTATTTTATTAAATTTTTTAAAAAACTTTTATTTTATTTTGGTGAATAAAATTAAGCATGTCCTGAAAACTCCAATGTGCAAAACTTTTTAATAGTGATTCAAGGAATATTCTTGTAGATCCCTTAGCAAAATGAAAAGTTTGCCGCTGCTTTGCTGCAACCGTGCTGCAAAGCAGCAGAAACCAAAATAGGCTGCAAGAAGAGTGTGCAGGAAGGCTGCGGCTAGTTGCATCCTTCCTGCTGCCTGGCAAAGGCTGCAGGAAAGTGTGCAGCAAATCTGAATTGTGTGCTGGAAGGTTGCGGGAGGGTTGCGGCTAGCCGCAGTCCTATAGAGTATTTTAATACTGTGTGCAGGAAGGCTGCGGGAGGGTTGCGGCTAGCCGCAGCCTCATAGAGTTAACTGGATGCGGTGTGCAGGAAGGCTGCAGGAGGATTGCGGCTAGCCGCAGTCTCATAGAGTTAACTGGATGCTGTGCGCAGGAAGGCTGCAGGAGGGTTGCGGCTAGCCGCAGTCTTTTACAGTTTTATTTGCTCTACTATTTCCTGTCTTACCCTGCTGTGATTGGCTAAACTGATTTTGGAGGGAAAGGCAGCCATTTTTGCAAAATTAGTAAAAGACAGTGCTTTGTTAGCTCTTCTAAAAATATGAAGATCTGTGCCAAATAGCTCAAGTAAGAGTAACATTCAACAGATCCAGCATGTTCAGAGGACTCATCAGATTAATTAGAACATACAATTAGTTGATGGGAGGAACAAAGAGAGGGTGTCATGTTACTACCACCAGTAAGTTTGAACTACATATTTGTACCCTAAGGGATGCCGCAGCAAGCATTGATAAAGGGCTGCCCAGCACTGATAAGATTGATTTTTCCTAAAGTAATTTTATACACAGAAAGTGTAGTATTAAATTTTATTTTGTGGAAAAGTAAAAACTAAGTCTTAGATTAATGGTGGGATTGAAAGATGTATTCAAGCTGGAAGGCAGATATATCAAAGGCAGCATGAAAACAATTCTGTGGTTAACGTGCATATCATGCATTTATTGAACTCCAATGCATTTTGAGTTTAATTGATTTGAATATGAAACAGTAACTTAAAATAAGGTTTTGTTTTCATCTTCACACAAACTTTAAAATTCTCAGGCTAAGCTTCATTTAAAGTTGATTTGCTAAATTCTGTTTGACTTATGTCTATAGATGTCACCCTAAGTAAACGGGAAATTCCTAACAATATTGAAGTAACCCAATGTCACTTTGTGGTTCATGTTTCCAGTCCTTGGCCTGACAATATACTCACCCAGAACTTTTATTCAGCTCTGTAGCTGCACAACTTCATGCAGGATTCGTGTGACTGCATGTGTAGTGTGTACTCTGATTCATATTCATCAAGGTGTAATTTCTAACAAAGCTTGATTAAGTTTGGTTTATATTTAAAAGCCATTATGGATTAAGGTTTAATTGTATGTGCAAATTAAATGGAGTTTCATGAGAGCTTGTTCTGTTGAGTACCTGCATTTATATTTGGAGCAGAGACAGTCACTGACTAATGACATGGCATGTCTGCTTGTACACAATACAGAGCCCACGTGCTATTGTTTATACATATCATGGCTGCTATCTAATTGGCCCCTGCTGCGGGAAAGTGTGCGAGAAGCTGCAGAAAGTGTGCAAGGCTGCAGGAAGTGTGCAAGAAGGCTGCGGGAAAGTGTGCAAGAAGGCTGCGGGAAAGTGTGCGAGAAGGCTGCAGGAAAGTGTGCGAGGCTGCGGGAAGTGTGCGAGAAGGCTGCGGGAAAGTGTGCGAGAAGGCTGCAGGAAAAGGGCTGCAGGAACATTGGTTGCAGCAAGCCTGCAGCAAGGTTGCCGCAAACTAATTTGCATGGCAAATTGTGACCTTGCTGCAAGGTTGCTGCAAAGCTGCGGGAAAGTGTGCGAGAAGCTGCAGAAAGTGTGCAAGGCTGCAGGAAGTGTGCGAGAAGGCTGCGGGAAAGTGTGCAAGAAGGCTGCGGGAAAGTGTGCGAGAAGGCTGCGGGAAAGTGTGCGAGAAGCTGCAGGAAGTGTGCAAGGCTGCAGGAAGTGTGCGAGAAGGCTGCGGGAAAGTGTGCGAGAGGGCTGCAGGAAAAGGGCTGCGGGAACATTGGTTGCAGCAAGCCTGCAGCAAGGTTGCCGCAAACTAATTTGCATGGCAAATTGTGTCCTTGCTGCAAGGTTGCTGCAAAGCTACAGCAAGTTTGCAGCAACAGTGCGCGGCAAGCTTGTTTTTTGCTAAGGGATGCCATGTTGTGGCATTATTTTCTTTTAAAATCAGTTTAAACATTTATGATTTAAAAATAATAAAATATATGTGTATGCATAATATGACCCAATGTTTTTTACTATGTATATATAATGATTGCAACTTTTGCAACAATTCTAATATTTTAACTTTTATTTTCAGGTTTTTTAATTAAAAATTTATAAACCTGTAAATAAAAAAAATGATTCAGATAAAAACTTCTTAATGGAAAAAGTGGATCTGCTTAAAAAAATAGGATTATATTTAAACTTAAATGCATTATTCTCTTGAAAGTGAAATAAAGGTATTCGTCCATTCTGTCCACTTGCCTGTCCAACTATAAATTTTCGTATGCAACACAGTATCTCAAAACTTTTACTGTTTTTCTTCATGACAGTCTTGTCAGAGTATTAGTTTGCAATCATATATTTAGAACTTTACTATAACCAAGTAGGAGGGCCCCTTTCCTCTTAGCTTTTCATATTCTTATATAAATGAAAAACATTACAATAGAATATTTCTACATCCACCTTCGTGCTGCCCTCACTTTTCCCTTCTCCGAACCCCATCCCAAAGTCAGCCTCAGTAAGCAAGAACAAGATGAATCAGATATATTCATACTTCAATATTTTGTATAACTATTCGTCCATAGGTACCTATGTACATGCCAGAAATTATGTCAATATTGTGTAATATGTAGACATAGTGGGCATCACAATAATGTACCTTGTCAAGACTAAAGAGATATTGTGTCATACAGTCACATATTCATAAATCACTTCATCAGCATAGTTAATCATAACATCATATCTGTCAAATTGAACGCTTGCAGACTACCATACACTTTAGATCCTTCAACAAATAGCCTTATCATCATTCTACTACTGCTTATTACTGCTGTCATTGCATTCATATTTGCTCAAATATATCACAATTTTCAACCCCTCCTAAATAAATAAAAAATAAACCACTTTATTTGACTCTATTAATCCATCAGTCAGGTAATTTCATTTATCATTTACTCACATATTACATTACATTCCTTTATAATAGCCTAACATGTACATGATATTCATAAGCTTTATCGACTCGATATAGTATCACAGTGGAGAAACATTTATAGTCCAATCACGATCAGCTGAGCGCCGTGACCCATGGGTCCCTTGTTCTGTAAGTTATGCGGTAAAAACCATTACTGAACACCTAGTAAGGTTGCACTCTTTTAGCAAATATGCATGCGAAAGGACACACATTGTTAACACAATAACTCTTAAAAAGTATTTCATATTAGGTCCCCAGACTCACGCCAGTGATTGATCTTTTGATGAACTACATCATGTTTGAAGATGGGTGACCTTGATGGATTTTCATGGTCACAGAGGTGAAAATGCTAAAATGATGTTAACCAAATAGCTCGCAAACAATTTGACTAACACTAACTGAACTTGCACCAGTAATGTTTGTTATGAAGGGCTAGGTCAAGTTCGAAGATGGATGACCTTGACAGAGGCGATAATTCTAAAATGATGTTAATGCAATAACCCGCAAAGAATTTGATGAACAATCAAATTCGTTTCTACATAAAACTCCCCTAACATATGATGGATAGGATTCAAACATAAGATGTATCACCCATGGCCTAAGGGAGAAGCTTATTGATATTTGGGTCAGAAGGAAAAAAAAATAAAGTAATACACAGTTTGGTGTTAAGTTGCTGGTGTCTCCTTCAGCAGGCCAGAAATGGATGAATCTTTTTCGAGTCACTCGTGTACAGCGGCATTACATTTTCACAGCATATTTTGTACAGACAATTTGAAGCTTCCCCAGAAAAGGATACACTGGCCCAAAGCACCACAGTGGCTCTCATTTAGACCATGTTTGGACAAATCTATCTCCACTTCCAACATCTCAAGTAATTATAGTGACCATGAACAAATTTACATTGATATTCATATGTAGCCATTCTACACATCACAGCGCATCTATAGACCCAAGCCCAAGAACAGCTGAATCTCAGTACAAGAGAATGACCATTTTATCACTACTAACCAACAGCTGACTCTCTCTAATACTATAAGGTTCATGTACAGACTCAAGCCTCACATATATTAATAAGGCCAATTCAACATACAAATTCTGGAAAAAATATTTGACACAGCCCAGCCAAGACTTCAACCAAGAATAATTGGCACAGGTATTACAGAAATACAGAAACTAAAAATGCATGCAGTTCTTTTATATCATTATTTTGATAGCTTTGAACATTTTCACTTTACCATATCTTTTCTTCCGGTTTATACATGTCAGCTGTTCTTTACAGGTTCTTTAATTGTCAAATATCAGTCTTTCAGCCCATGCTACCAAAGTACACCAAATTCACAGTACTTCAATTTATATTGACTGCATCTTTTGCGGGGCCCTTACTGACCTGTCAGTTTTCTAGTAGCTTCTCCTTTATTTTTTTTACTGATTTTATGATTATTTCATCACACGGAGTGCTGTCAGAAATTGATTTTTTTTATTAAGCAAAATTATGTAAAATTCAAACAAAATCTAAAAAAAATAAATCATCGTTGCCTTTATTTTGTGACTGATTTTAATATTTTTAAGTTCCTGGGGGTGACAGTGGAGTACTTCATGGGTCATTGATGTTCCCTTTTTTTTGTTTTCCAGATAAAACGACAATGTTTGAAGCAGCTGTGGCAAGGTTTGTTAGATCAGTGGGAGAGTCCAGTCTGCTCCCAGTGCCGAACTTGGATCTAGCAGCACACTGTCACCCCCTACATGTGGTCGTCATGAAAAACAAACGTTGGTTCTGGCAGAAACCAAAGTATGACATGTCCCCTATGGAGCTACATGACATCCTGACACAGCCAGAACCTGTTCAGCTGAAAACATTGACGCGGAAGTTGTGCACATACGACATGACCCACTCGTTCTCTATTCACGGCAAAACTGGAGCAAAGTTGATTCACTGTATATCTGCTGATGTTGAAGGGTCTGATGTTGTCAAGCTGAATGTTCCGATAGGTGATGTGAACAAAACAGAAGTAGACCTGCCGGATTTGATTGACAAACTGGAAAAACAGTAAGCAAATTCAGAATTACCTTTCAATAAGGAATGAATAAGGGTAAAATGTAGTATTCAAAAGGTAAAGTGTCACACCAATTATATTTTTTTTATTCAGGCTATTCCCTAAGCTTTCTTTATTTGCATTTTCCCTGATACTTGTATCACCAACAACATTCACCTTATGCACTTTCTTTTAGATAAACCATTTATCACATATCATATACTTTATATTTAAACCTGAATGCTATCACAAGTAACTAAAAAAATCACAAGTAGTTCTTAATAGTTTGAATTTGTTAAGTATTCTTTGAATAATAAGAAAGGATGACTTAATCTACATTTCCTTTAAAATGGCTAGAACTTTGTAGTTACAAAAAATGCCTTTATCATCATTGCTGTTGATTTTTTTTTGTTCAGATCTTAAATTATCAGTCAATATACTGCATACATCTCAGCCATGCATTGTGGTCAATTGGGCAAATGCTTTCATGGACTATTTAGTGTCCATTTATGTCAGTGGATATTCTTAGTTTTTAGCTCAGCTGACTAAAAGTGAAAGTCACCTGAGCTATAGTTAACACTCTTTGTCCATCTGTCGTGCCATCCGTCTGAGTGTCGATCTGTTAGCAAAGGTTAAATCATAACCGCTGCACCTAGAAACTTTTAACTTAACATCCGGGGAGACCTATGAAAAATCTCCTTTGAAAACCTTACAGGTCTCTGTTATCCATATTCTCCTAGCTATGGGGCTTTTAAGTTCCCAACAGAATAATTAAAAATTTGATACAAAAGCTCTAGTATCTGATTAACTTGTACATTTATCACCATGATTATTTGCTTACATATTGATCCTGGAGTGTTTCCTGGATTGCCTGCCATGGATGACCAGTATCTTTGCACTCCTGAAAATGGCCAGGAGTCTTAGTACAGACAACAGAAAACCTTATGGTGACAAGCCCAGTACCCTAACTATTAAACCGCTACGGTCCATATAATATTTTGTCAGTCATGGTCGTTGGGGGTTCTGTCATACAATTTCTAATTGTGCTATAAGTATACCTATAGACCATAGTTTGTATTGGTCATGTTCAATGATTGAAAGATAATTAAAAATGATTATTAATTGACTATTTTATGTACCAACTATATTACTGTCAATTATGCTGTATAGAATTGTACCAAAAAATATTGACTGAGTAAAATTCAGTCTAGCATGTACATTCAACTGAAAAGTCAAGGTAATAATGACCAGGTTGTTGATCCTTACTCTTTGAACAAGATTAAGGTTTAATGCTGTTTTGTGCCCTATCTTTCTTATATCTCTGACAGAATGAGAATATTTTATCAGGAAAATATGACTTATATGGATATGCATACATAATCCTTTGTGATTGATTGTGCATAATTGCAATTGATTTAATTATTTCCAAAAGAAAACTACCAGTCATTGATATTTAGATCAATTGGCACACCACTAGTTTGCACAGATTATTTGAACAGCTGTGTGTTAATATATAGAGTGATGATTTCTAGTTCCTGTGTTCATATTCTTCTGTTTTCTTTCAGCGTGATTGACTTTGACAGTGAGCTGGTTCAAGAAACTATAAAGAACCAACGTAAAGTCCTAAGTGTAGTAACGGGAGTGGCGTATGCAGTGGCCGAGTTCAAACTGGACACATCCACCACTATCGAAGGCAAGGAAGAGCTGGATGTGGACATCGCTAATAAGGTCAGCTTGAGTGAATTGGGTTTAGTGAATTTCTAGTTTTGGTAACTATCAGGTATGCTGTGCAGTTATTGGCTTCTTTATACACTTAGGATTTTTTATGATCTCATCATACAATGAACTACACATTATGTATCCTGTGTTGTATGAAATAGTTAATTTGCTCACACAATCTTGACTATATTTTAGAAGTACTAAGCTAACATTGAAGAGATATTGAAATTCTTGTTTATTATAGATGGCTAATGTAAAGGATATTACATTTTTCATAATATCAATATCTTTGACTTTTGACACTACAGTCATGAATTATGTTTATATGATATATCAGTGGGACTTATGGGACATCACCAGTGTGACTTCAGCATGCTGGCTTTCTTTAAGATACATGTTGAAACACACAGGCATGCCATCTCATGTAACTCTCTGAAGTTGCAGCACCCATATGGATATTCTCTGGTGTTATTACCATAGAATCAGTTTTTGTCACATTCATATTTGTTATCTGGTTCTCATTAATTTCTGTTCATTCATGTGTGTGTGTTTGTTTGTTCACACCATAGCTCATGCATGTATAGTCATTAATGATATCCCAAAAATTTTTAGGGCACCATGTGAATGTGGCAAAGAAGATTCAATTTGATTTGGGTGTGGGTCCAGTTCATGATTGGAATCCAGGAAGAATATTCACAAATTTGAAGTCATATGCCTGATGGAACATTTGGAATATACGAATGCAAATATTACTTGTTGGGGGGGGGGGACATATTCACCAGTCATCCTACGGATATGGGTCTATTAGTGAATGAAGCCACAGGTTGAGGAGAACCACACATTTAGGATTGCCCACATGGTGGAGGCCTGCATTCCTGATAATGTATATTTTAGCTTCAGGATAGTTTTGAAAAAGTATACCCATCAACACCACATTAAGCTGTGTTTTTAGTGTCTTTTACCTGTTTGTTTTTCAGGTCCTCACTTCTGGAGATGAGGGTGGATCTATCGACAACACAACAAGTAAGTCTATCACAGTACCAGCAGGAACGCCCCTGGCTTACAGCATCAACGAACTCTTTGTGGATACGGACGGTACGTTTAAATTGATGGTAGAAGCAGGAGCCCATGGAGGATTCACGAACCGCGATGAAGTGGACGGTGTCATGCCAGAGGATGACAGTAAGTTACCATAGTGACACATGCCTTGCTAGATATGATGTTGTTACCATAGTAACATCCTCAGTGCATCATTACCATGGCACCAAGATACTTTTCATAAAATGATCACCAATGTTATCTAAACTACTTTGCCTTGATAACCAATGTTTAGTATATGATGCTGTTACCATGGTGACTGATACTGTTATCACATGAAATCAACTGTATCACAAGTCATTCAGAGAATCTGTTTCAGATTTTTCTGATGTTTTCAAATCATCAAAATGAAAATATATTTAAATTGTACATTACACATGTTCAATATCCCATGACTTTATCTTAAATATGATTGCTTTGAGGTTATCTGTAATGGTGCAACATTAAACATTTAAAGCTAAGGTTTTTTATGTACAGAATACAGATCCAGCATGTTGAATATGGATAAAAATGACCATGACTAAACAAATGAGTTGAGATTCCCTGTGTGTTAATCCAGCATGCGGAATGCGTATCTTTCCAAACGAATTGCTACATTTTTGCTGCATGATATCCTGGAACACCACACAAAAATATGCATGCTTCCATACTGGTACATACAAAATCTCTCAAAGCACATGCTGCATACCACGTTCCAATCATAAGGAATCTTAGCTGAACCCTTTATCTGTTCTAGTAATACAGGCCTGCCAAATCATTCTTGCTTTTAAAAGAGACACTCTATTCCTTAAAATGACACAAATAACTGTTTTTAAGCAGCACTGTTTTTAGCAGCTCTCTTTTTTTCCTCTTTTTTTTTCATTAAAGAATTTTATTATATACTATTTTTCTCATGCTTTAACAGTCTGCTTGGAACAAGGATGGCATATTTCGCATTTTTGTGTGCAAATTTCCAACATGTGTCACAATATGGAAAATGCCCTAATCTTCATGAATTGGGATATGTGACATGTATATATCTGACTTTGAGAATGATATGTATATGTATATTCAATTGTGCTGTGTCAAATACATCTTTATTCAGTCTGTGATTAAAAAACAGGAAATTGACACTAAGATAACTCTTTTTTACACTTTTTTCTAGAGCAGTTACTCTTTTTTTCTCGGTCATTTACCCTTAGCATGCCTGTAGTAGTTAGAAAGTCAGTTTAAAAATGTAAAAAAATTGGTTGCACTTTCAACATTTTCATATTAACAAATGTCATACCTATATATGGTGTATTTTACAAAATGTGATATTTGTAGTGTTCTGTGTATTTCTATATGTTTATGTTCCTTTGTTTTTTTTTTCAGAACTGTTTAATGAAGCCATTGAAGAAGGTATTCACAAACTGTCAGAACAGCAGAGGAAACTGCTGGCAGAACATGTGCAGAAACTCTGTACACAGTCAGAGGATGTCCAGACGATGCTGACACTGGTAAGACCAAGCGACCTCATACAGCATTCTGCTCTCGCTTGACAGTTCTTTCTGTTAGTATCAGACTGGGTTGATGTAAATAATACTTTGGTAGTTTTTATATTTAATTTTTTCAAAAGAATGTGGATGGAAAGAATTTCTTTTTACTAAATGTACCTGCATTTGACCTGTGACATGCAGGTTTTAGTGTGTACATGAAGTGGAATGTGGCCCCCATGAGCAGTTTCAAGAACTGGGAGAAATAATTATAAACCTGTCAGGGTTCGATAAGTGTGCAGGGATGTGACACAATATTACTCAACAGGACAGTGCATGTCCAGGTGAGAATCTATCTACTAAGACAGTTTGCTGGGAAGGGGACTTGCTTCAGGAAAATTAAAATCAGAATAACACTTTTTTTTATGCCCCCGCCACAAAGTGGCCAGGGCATATAGTTTTACCCATGTCCGTCATTCCGTCCTTCCGAAATCAAACAGTTGAACGGACTTTTTTTCGCAATGCCTGCAGATATTGGCCTGATTTTTGGTGTGTATGCAGATATAGACCAGTTACAGATCGAGTTCGTGTTTCGTCCCGGTTGACCTACTTTTGACTGTTTTACAGCTCCTAAACTTAGAAAATTTCATGAAAAATAGAAATATTCATGACAGATACACATGTACGGACTTTTTTTTGCAATGCCTGCAGATATTGGCCTGATTTTTGGTGTGTCGGCAGATATAGACCAGTTACAGATCGATTTCGCGTTTCGTCTCGGTTGACCTACTTTTGACCGTTTTACGGCTCCTGAACATAGAAAATTTCATGAAAAATATGAAATTTCATGACAAATACACATGTACAGACTTTTTTTCTCAATGCCTGCACATATTGGCCTGATTTTTGGTGTGTGGACAGATATAGACCTGTTACAGATCGAGTTCATGTTTTGTCCAGGTTGACCCACTTTTGACTGTTTTACGGCTCCTAAACTTAGAAAATTTCATGAAAAATAGAAATATTCATGACAGATACACATGTACGGACTTTTTTTCGCAGTGCCTGCAGATATTGGCCTGATTTTTGGTGTGTGGGCAGATATAGACCAGTTACAGTTGGAGTTCGCGTTTCGTCCCGGTTGACCTACTTTTGACCATACGACACCTCCTGAACTTAAAAAATTTTTCAAAATTTTACAAATGTTTTTAATTTGCCCAAGGCGGGGGCATTCGTGTCGTTCCGACACATCTAGTTAAACCATACCCAATTGTCAAATCAGAGTAGGATATAGAGATTAAGTAAACTCCTCAGACCAACTCCTTTGAAAATGTTTCAGTACAAGATTATGAAAACTTAGGTTAGTTGCACTGAGCCAGATGGCATTTCCTGCACCAGCTTTCCCCAGTCATTCACAAACAGTTGCTCAACCACTATTTCCTTTTATTGTTTTTTTGCATTTAATGCTAAAAACATAATTTAATTTAAACACCTTTTGTATACAAAACAGTTTTAGGAGATTTTGGGCAAATCTGAATGATCAAACTTGTTTCAAACCACATTGTGAGTTGACATGGGCTTCCAGCACCAATGCTTGAGGTCATGTACATTTCCCTTAATTGAAACAATGTAACAATATGCTGCCAATCACATTCTCACTTATGATGTTACCCAGTGGATAATTGGATTTGCTTTGGAAAAAGTTAACAAGCACCTTCTTAACTGGATTTAAATCATTTTGGCCATAAAAGTTTGAAATAACTTTGGATTGCTTTGTGAATGTTAGTTTGCATAAGAAATTGTTTGAAGCCTTTGTGCATTTGCTATGTGAAAGGGGTCAATATCATATAAATGAAACAAGGATAGGTAACAAAATGATGAATTGCCAAGTCATGATTCTTCGGGTGATAGAGGTCGCTACTTTGTATGTTGTTCCAGGTGACAGAGGCATCAAATCACTTGGCAGAAATAGAAACTGCGGGAGACAAAGACACAGCAGAAAAGCCAACCTCTGAGAACGTAGCAGGAAAATTCAAAAGCCAGCAAGAACACTGGGGATTTATCCTGAATCTGTGTGGCTTCCAGATAAAGGTCAGAGTTCAAGTTTTACTCCACATAATGTAATAGATAATCATGCCAGGAAATATCATATTCTTATTATAGGGTATTTAATGTGCAGCTGATTATATTTTGATGTTGCTGTCAATGGCAATAATTAACAAAAGGCATAAGATTTAGTCTATTTGTTTAAGTAGTTAGACTTGGTTAATTTAAGATACCAGTGACTCAAAGTTGAAAAGAAAAATTTGTGACAGAACTTTAGAGATTTGTACTAAGCTGTCTTAAATAAGGTTATAAATATTTGATATTCTTATATCCATATCAAATGTGAAATCCAGTTAAACCACTGTACTCTAATTTGCTATCTTGGACATAGGATTCCAGCCCATTCTCCTACTCTATGGGTCCAATCAGCAAAAGTCTCTTTCAAATACATTTTCTCCTCAGAGAACCTTCTTCTCTCTTTTCCTGCCAACATAAAACCTTGACTAATTCATTCTTTAACAGAGTTTTAATGTCAAATTAGTTACAGTTAAGGATTAATTGTGAACTCCATAATTTTTCAAGTACTGCATATTTTTTTATTTTCAAATTTTGTACACCTGTTTATTCAGCCATGTCTTTGGTGAGGTTCTAAAACTGGTGACTGTGACCTTAAACGTCAAGGTCAAAATAATAGAAATTTAGGATGTTTGTTAAACCCTTGTAAACTTTTTAAAGTACGGATCTAATTTTAATTGTACCCTTTAATTTTTCAGGAAGTCCTTATCTGATAATAAGGAAGAAGCCTGCATATTTTGAGTTTTACATGTTCAAAGGTCAAGGTTACAGCATCCACTTAAAAAGTTTTTTTAGCGAACCTGTGAGCTTATGCGATGGTGTGGAGTCGTCCGGCTTCAGTCATCCGTCGTCCGTCTTCTATACGTTAACCCATACTATCTTGAAAACGGCAAGAGGTACCATCACGAAATTTTATGCAAAAAATTAGTCATCTAAAAAACTATATCGGATTTTGCTTATTTTTGGCTAACTGCATTTTCTTAGATTTTATAGGGAAAAAGCTAAAAAAGCTTTAAAAATCTTCTTCTCCAAAACTGTTCAGCCAAATTGTCCAATATTTCACAGAAATGATTCCTGGGATAATCTTTCTCAAGTTTGTTCGAATGCTTTAGGTTCGGTGATTTTTGGCCGAGTTACAGGAAGTTGAACTTAGTCATCTGTCCATAAAAGCATACTAAAATTACAATCTCAGAAAAGGCTGGAGCTATCATCACCAAATTTTATGCCAATGTTGTTCACATGAGACATATCTGAAATTGAGGTATTGGTGGCGCCACCTGCATCGACCTTTTTTGTACGGGGGTCATCAGTGCCCGTATCATACTGACGGCTACATATAACTTATTCTCTAAAACCATATGGCTAAATAGTTTAATATCGCTCAGAAATGATCCTAGGGTAGTGCTTTCCGAAATTTGTTCAAATGGTCTAAGTTCATTGAGTTTTGGCTGAGTTATGGGAAGCTGAATCTAGTCTACTGTAACAGCCCATTTTAGCTCAGTGGCTACAAAGATCTTCTCCTCAAAAACCACTTGGCCAAATTCTGAAATCTCACACACTAATTATCCTCAGATGTTGATAATTCAAGTTTGTTCAAATGGTTTTGGTTCAGTGATTTTTGGCTGAGTTATGGGAAGCTTAATTTAGCCATTTTGCTGTATTTTCCCATATGAGTTATAAACCTGTAAAATTTTTTTGACTGACTCTACTGAGGCCAATTTGTTTAATATTTTACAAGAATAATCCCCTGAATAATTCTTATAATAATTGTCTTTTATGGTTCCAAAGAATGAATTTTGGCTGAATTATAAAGGTTAAATCGAGTCATTTAACCATATATGTTAGCCGTGTGAAGCAGATACACAGATACATCTAGAAACATCTAGACTGGCACCAGTTCATCAGCATTTATTACATCATGCCTCTAGACATTTAGATTTCAGGTTATCTATGGTTAATATTGACAAGAATGTTTTTTAAAAGCTTTTAAATAATGTAGATTTATGATTTTTAGATATTCCTCATGCCAGGCAATGTTTACAATCACAGCTATACCGCTCTCTGTGGGTATATAAAGACGGCTGTACATGGATTATAAATAATTGGTAGTCATAGTTAAATTAATTCAAGATTTTGCCATCAGTGAGATGCATCTGTATTACAATTTTGCATTCAATATGCATCTGTATTAATTTTTAGTTAACCTGTGAACTAATGCAATGGTGTGGCAGCTTTTGTCTTCTGTACGTTAACCCATACTATTTTGAAAATGATTGGAGCTAGCATCATGAAATTTAATGCAAAAAATTAGCCATCTGAAAATTTTCTTAACTTTTATAGAGAAAAAGCTAAAAAAAAACCTTTAAAAATCTTCTCTTCCAAAACACTCAAGCCAAGTTGTTCAATATTTCACAGAAATAATCTTTTATACCATCTCCCTCAATTTTGTTCAGGAAGTTGAACTTAGTCATCTGTCCAAAAAAGCATACTAAAATGACAGTCTCAGAAACAGCCAGAGCTATCATCACCAAATTTTTTGCCAGTGTTGGTCACATGAGTCATATATGAAATTCAGGTATTGGTGGCACCACCTGAATTGACCTATTTTTGTACGGGGGTCATTGGTCATCTGTACATTAATCCATAATTTCTCAGGAATAGCAGGAGCTACCATTCCCAGATTTTATGCAATAATCTGTCACATATCAAATTTTGTGGGATTCAGCTTATTTTTTTGCTATCTGCATTTACTTAGATTTTATAAGGAAAAAGCTGACAATATTTTAAAAGTCGTCTTCTTGTAGACGGTCCAGCCAAATTGTAAAATATTTTACATAAATGATCCCAGAGGCAAGCTCTCTCAAGTTTGTTCAAATGGTTTGCATTTGATGAATTTTAGTGGTGTTACACAAATTTGAACAGTCATTCGGCCAAGTAAGCATACTGACATAATACTCTCAGAAATGACAGAAGCTAGCATTACCAGGTATTGTGCAAATGTTGGTCACATGACTCATCTTTGAAGTTGTAGATTTAGTGGTGCCACCTACATTGACCTGTTTTTTTATAGGCAAAAAACCTCATAATTTTAGCTTCTTTCAGCTTAATGATGAAACTGTCAAGTTGAATTGTTCAATTTTTCAAAAGAATTATCCTAGGACATGGTTCTTTCAATCATATCAGAATATACTGAGTTTGTTGATTTTTTGTTGAGTTGTGAAAAGCTTAAGTTGGTCTTATGGCCATTATTATGTCTTTTTCAAACTGAGGACTGCAATAGTGTTCTTCTACAAAATTATTATTTCAATTATATCTTCTGTAACATTGCACAAAATTATTCTTAGGTGGCCTTTGTTCAAGTTTACTAGAATGATTTTTGGCAGAACTATTGGACCTTTAACAATGAAAGTACTGCATCTTTTATTATTCTAGATATTTTGATAAAAAGTTTATGAATATGTCGGCTTGAAAAAAGAAATTTTAACCAAAGTCTTTCAGTATGTGTAAACAGATATACCAACAGGCCAAGATTGAATCTGTATCTTTAAATAGGATGAGAAACTGCCAACTCTTTCAGATTTGGGAACAAATCAAGAGTTCATTCAGTGCAGCTAGATATAGGTCAAGAGTTCAATCAGTGCAGCCAAGCACATGGCATGTGATCACCTCATGGGTGACATGTGAACACCTCATGGGCACCATGTGATCACTTCATGGGTGTCAAGCCCCTCAGGGCAGGGCCCCTGCATGAGCTTATGCAATGGTGTGGCTACTATTTCAGATTTGGCAACAGGCTAGAGGTCAGTCTGGATCTGTTTATAGCTTTGGCAGACTGCCAACTGTATCAGATTAGGCAACAGGTCAAGAGTTCACTCAGTGCAGCCAGGTATGGGTCAGGAGTTTACTCAGTGCAGTAGCTGCATTCTATTTATAGCTTTGGCAGACTGCCAACTGTGTCAGATTATGCAACAGGTCAAGAGTTCACTCAGTGCAGCTAGGTACAGGTCAAAAGTTCACTCAGTGCAGTAGTCTGAGCAAGCAATTTGTGACAGTTCACTCGGGGCAACAGCCTTTCTCACCCTTTGATGTATTGGCCTAATATTTTGACCTGTCTATGTGTCTTTGATGGCTTTCTCGCTCACAAGACAGGTGTCGCCACCTACCATGACTTTTGCACACGTTTTTCTCAGGAGGGGTTTGATATATCAGTCTGAAATTGGGCTTATGTATATATCTCTTATAGCTTCGTTGTATACAAGACTGGTGGTGCCAGCTACAATCTTTTTAGTGTTGTGTGCACCTATGCCAGAATTTCAGCAGTGATGTTTGTGTAATTGTTTCTTGTTCAAAATGTTTAGTACTTGCATAGTTCACATACATGAAAAGTAATGGTCCAGCATTGAAGCATTATACCTGGTGTATTTCCCAATGCACAGGTTTGCATT
The DNA here is from genome assembly GCA_026874595.1 of Sipunculus nudus. Taxonomy (NCBI): domain Eukaryota; kingdom Metazoa; phylum Annelida; class Sipuncula; order Golfingiida; family Sipunculidae; genus Sipunculus; species Sipunculus nudus. The sequence goes on from CM049321.1 coordinate 15,829,893, forward strand.
AGGCCTGTAGGCCTTGTTTTAATTTAATGCCAAACTTTTCATCCCAAACCCCCAAACCTTCCATCTTTCTCATTTTGTGAACCTATGGGTAGGAGAAGAAATTTATTGATTTGTAGGTCACATATTCAAGGTTCAAGGTTACAGGACCCACAATTTAGCCCATAAATATATTCTTATTGACAAAATCAGCTGAGCATTCTTCCCTAGTTACAGAAAAAAAACATTGTGGATTTGAAAATGTTACCAATATTATGCATTCCACAGTAGTAAATCCTTCTGCAGGCTGCAAAGTAAATTCTTGTACTGTGAAAAACTGTATATTGCCTCAACTTCTGCAGAATGGGGGACATTGATTTGAGTTTGTCTGTCTGTCCAGCAGGTATTCATTTCTGTGCAATTACATTCCTTTATATAATCTGATTTCATTCAAATTGGGATCAGTGATTGCTGTCATACATACCTTGGTTGAGACTAGTTTTGGAGTGTCTGTCTGAAAATTTATTATCCCCAGCTCCAAAACAAACAAAAAATTCCCCTTATGTTCCCAGTTTACAACCAAACTTATGACATGTGGAGACATCTCCAGGGGACTATGAAAACTAAAACACAACCACTATGACATGTGGAGACATCTTCAGGGGAAAATAGAAATTAAAACATATTAGAGAAGGCAAGCAGGGGACAACAAGAGGTGGAAGCGGGGGACAGTGATTTCGCATATTTTCTTGTTAGGATTTGACTTTGATTACTTATAATAACAGGATGGACAGGCTGAGCTCCCCAATGAGAGGTCAGCATCACTGACGGCCATCTTGTATCTGTTTGAATCCCTGGATGAGATGGATGATGAGGTGTTGATGAAACTTGCAGAGGTCAACCCGACATACGCTGGTCCTCTGCTGTTTGTGGTAAGTAATGCATAAAGAGAGAAGAAGTCTTACTTAAAACAGGACCGATCATTATGGATGATTGGCCTGGTAGTTTTTGGTGTACATACAATGTCTTTTATGTAGTCTTCTCTGTTCCCGGCAATATACATTCCATGGGGATTGTGAAAAAAATGTTGCTAAATATAAGCTTGTTTTAAATATATTTTAAATAGCTTTTGGTGTTGACAGTGTGTTTCAATATTCAGGTGTATTTTGTTGTAATCTGCTTTTATCACAGTTCAGCACAGCAAATGCATGTATGCATATGCTGTGCATATGAGCGTTTAATTGGAAATTTGATTCTGTTAATTGATACATATGTATACAGCAAAACAAAGGATATTTTAAATTACCACTATAGTGGAAAAATCCTATGCAAGAAGAATACCCTGTCATTAATGTAAAATGTGTCTGTTACCATTAAATGCATTTTCAGTCCCTGGACTGACCAATCGAAAGTGTTGCATATACATACAAGAAGTCATACATGTATGTTCCTTGCAGTATAAAGGGAATTAAATGCATCAGATTTCTCCCTTAATATCATATGCCAGTGGTCAGGGAAAAAATTTATTTTTTCAAGGTCAGGGAAAAGTTAGGGAATTTCATAAAAAGTCAGGGAATTCTTTGATATTTTGGGAAGTCAGGGAAAAGTCATGGAATTTTTAATGGCTTTGAAGATTGCAGTCATTTATCAGGTTGAAAGAGTTTTGCATCTTTTATAAAAATGTGGTAAATATGCAGGTTAAATATTGTTTCCTTTTGGATTTTTGTACAAACATCTAAGGTTGATTATGCAGAGTATGGATATACAACATATACCACCAACAATTAATGATGGAATGATTCTGTTCCTGAGCTGTAATATAAAAAAAGCAGGATGTGATATACGATTGTGGTTGGGTTTGCTGTAAAGTGGCGTATATGAGACAAAATTCCAGATTTGCTTGGTGATTTTTCTTGAAAACCAACAAAGTCGGGGAATAGTAAGTGAATTTTTTTCAGATTTGGCTGCTGGAAACCCTGATACATAATGCATGAATGCTGCACAAGAATACTGTCATCGACTTTTGTTCACAAGAGTTTCAAATTCAAGATATTTCATAAAGGGATTTTTCATGAAAGTTAATTCTTAGTTAATAAGATGCTTGATCTACACTGGTGAAGGGTGATTTATAATACTGCCTCATCTGTGTTATATAGGTTAGCATACCTGCATGTTCAAAGTTGAAAGACATAAAATTTCACATGAAAATACTAGATAGACATAATAAATAATATCTGATATTTCATATTATTTGCCCATAGGGCCTACCTGTTCTCAAGGGTCCTTATTTAACTGTTAACATTTAGCAAGATTTTTAAATTATCAATGAGAAAATTGATATACTATGTGTAAGTAACTGCTTATAATGGGCTTCTGTAGCTCAGAGGTAGAGAGCACAGGACTCAAAGCTGGGAGATCGCGAGTTCCAATCTCAGCCAAGACGGTGAGATTTTTCATGGGCTGCCCCCACCCAGGGTTAGTGCTCTGCAAGTTTGATGAGAATGCCGTGCACAACGGCCATGTTTCACTCACAAATGGGTGCACCTTTCAGGGGTACCTCGGTGGTATGACCCAGCAAAGGGGATGATTACGCACCAACAGCCCGCAGGTGCAGAAGTCACTGGGCCTGGTTGACGCCAGGATATAAAATGAGAGGAAGCGTGTGATACTGCCCTGTCACATAGTCCGAAACCAGAATGGAACTCTGCAGATGTACATATATGTAGTTAACTTAGCATTAATAAGTGGTTACCTCCACCAAAAAAAAATTTTAATTATCAATGTGATAATGGATATACTATGTGTAGGTCACTGCATGGTAAAATTGTGAAAATCAGACTAACACAAAATAAATTGAAAATTGGAAATCATGAAATATTGGCCTAAAGAATATCCAAGAAACCAACCAAAGTATATACAACACCACCTTAAATGCATTATCCTTATCTTATTTCAGATAAACCAAACACTGACGGGTAAAACAGTCACAGTCAGCGATAAAGAGCTCTCCCCGCTGTACGATGAACCCAACTCAGCCCAGGCATTCCTCGAGAGTCTGGGGTTCCAGGTGAATAAGGAGTCACAAGTGCTGCCCTCTCATGGTGACGACAATGAACTAGAAGGCGCTTACAGAGCCATCCATGCCCTCTGGTGGAAAGACAGCAAAACACACTCAGGCAAATCCTATTGCTCACTTCTTTGAAGTTGACAGAAATTGACCTGTGTGCTGTAACAGTGACCCCTAGTGTTCATGTGTTGAACTAAATAAACTAATATTGGAAAAGTGACATATAATATTGCTAAGTAACTTTAATTTTGTAATCACTGTTTTATAATATACCCTATAATGTTCCTTTGTGTGAAGTTATTGACTACAGATCTATATGTCCTGTAGCAGTGCCCCTGTTGGTCAGATGATGAACTAACTAACGCTAATAGTTGAGTAGCTGAATTGTTTTATGTAGCATTATCATTTAGTAACTTGTACTTAAAAATATCAGATAATGTAGTAGTTAAAGGAACATAACATTGAGAATTTAACATAATATAGTCAACAGGATGACCACTCACTATTGAGCAACAGACCTTGGTTCAACCTAGCCATTTGCATCATCAATGTTGAAGAAAGCAGGCAAAGCCAGTTGACCAATCAGGAAAATTGTTTCTCTTGAACTCTGTTCCTGTGGATACCTATGATGTTTTGTATTAAAAACAAGCATTTCCTTACTTTAAAATCAGTCCTCTCTCAATGCCAAAAAGTCATTGTGAATATAACCAGTCAAGATATGCAAACCTCTGAATAGCATCTGAAAAATACTGGATTTTAACTTCACCTGGTTTTCACTTGGCAATATTTTGTACATTTCCACATGCTTGATGTGAATTTTGCTATTTTATTAAATAGCTTTGTTAATTCATTCTTGACCAAGGGTTGATGCTCAAGAAGTGAGTGATTACCTTGAGTGTTATAAAGATGGATACAATATAAAATGGTAGATAAGTGTGCATGGTCAAATGTGCATGTTCAGAAATTTGTTCACATATTTGAGCCATGGGTATTTATTGTTTCATTGGTATTGGCATTAGACAGATAGGTCTATAAAATATGTTTTAGCTAGTGTTGAATGTCAGAAATAATTTGCATGGAGCATGCATCTTTCCACCAGCAAGGGACTGGTTGCCATGCTGCCAGATACCTTTCCCTCATCAGCCAGTGTGGTTACTGTTTCATTAATAATGAACAAATCTGTATGTGTTTGGGGTGAAAACATAATTACCAATCAAGTCCAGTCAACCATATGTAAACAATAACTCTTCACATAGACTCATGAACATGAACAATAACCAGGGTTGAGGTCAAATACAGTGTGCCAAATACAAATATAAATAAAACAGCTGGTCTCCTCCAAATACAAATACAAATACAAGTAAGTGAAGATTAATACAAATACAAAAACAGAACATCAAATACAAATATGCAAATGTAGGTTTTACAGAATACTTATAGCTTCATAAATATTCATAATGTCTACTCATGTATTACTTGTGGATATTTAGAGATCAGAGTTCTTCTTTATTTAACAAAGTCTAAGTAAATTCCTTGTTGCAACACAGGAACATTAGTTCTTGAAACCTGGTGTCTTTCAGACAGCAGCCCTCAGGACAGAACACTTCCTTAGCAACACTTAATATCTACTCCTGCTGAAGATTCAGGTGTCACCAAGTACATCATAGCTAACTGGGCCAGCTACGGAAATTCTGTGCATTGCTATATTTATACATATGTATTTGTACAGTATTTGATCAAATACATCAAATATTGCGATTGAATACATCTACAAATAACATTTTGCACAACAAAAATAAAGATATAAATACAAATACATATTTTGACTGTATTTAAATACAAATATGTATTTGACCCTAACCCTGACACTAGCCATGAATACTTAACAATGTAGGTCATGAGGCATTGTAAAAAAAACTCTGTTGTCACAGTAAGAGGGCTGAAATGGTGCTATAAGAACACGTGCACCAGAAACAAGAATCTTAATGCCCTTTTATATAAGAAAACCAAAAGTGTATTGGGATCTGAGTCTGCCAGTCATTTGACTGGTTCAATTGCCATGTTCATTATTCATGAAATGTACCCCAAAACAGCTCCATGAAGCAAGGTACCTGGTAGCATAGAGGCCAGAGCCTTGCTGGTATGAATATGAGAGCATGTTTAGGTTAGATTCACCATGTTAAATTAATTATGCTATTTTAATTAATTGCTTTGCATGATCTTTGCCATTAGGCATAAAGAATTAGGTTTAGTGCCATATGTTATTGGTTGTTTTCATAACTTCTTAGCACAGAAAAATGAAAACTCTGTATATTAGAAAAATATTTTGTTTGTTAATAAATACTGTAAAACCTCCAATTACAGACCCTGAGGGGTGTAGTAACAGGGTGGTCATAATTGATATTTGGTTTACTTAGCAAGTGACCACTGTAAGCATTTATCATAGAGAGGTGTTAGGGATTGAGAGGTGTCCAAAATATACAGGTGTCAACAAAGGGAGGTGTCCCGGTACTGGTAAAAAAATTCTAATGTAAAAAATATAATTTAGTACCAACAAATGTCAAAGAATATTGTTGTTATGGACAAGATACTTTCGTTGACTTCCTTGGTTTATATTGGTTGTTTTATATTCTCAATTAAAGAAGAATTAAAATAATGGGATGAGATGCCTCATACTAACAGGTGAACAATCATTTATATTAGTCTTCAAGGAGTCTTATGAACGTTATCCATCCCTGTAATATTTAGATTTTGTATTTAAATATTTACATATATTTTATGTTAACCCATTAATCAATGACTGATACTAAAAAAAATATTATAAAATATTATCGGGCTGTGATTTGCATGGAATTTTTTTTTGTCTCAAGTTCCCTACTGTCCTTATTATTAAGATTTTGTATGAATACTAAATAATCAGTATGATATTGGTAGGATTTTGAAAATGGAACCCAGACACTGCCAAATTGAAATCCTTTAACATTTTACCGTGCATATATGAAGCCAACCACAGGATAAAGATCAGTATTTTTTTTTTCAAAATTGACAAATTTACATATATGTACTTGAAGCATGTTGGCTAAAAATAGCATATGCATATAATGTGTAATGTTATTGCTTTGTGCACTAGACAGCATGTTGGCCTGGCTGATGCATGAGCTATTTAACTTTGATTTGTATATTTACTTTTGTTTGGTTTTGTTGGATTAATATTTAGGCAGACGAAAAGGAGGCAGACTGCACAAACCACGCTGCACCCTGGTGTGAGGTACATTAACTAACTGATCATCAGTGGCGACCTCTTGTGGAAAATTTTGAGACCAAATGGTTTGTAATGTTACAAATATATGATTTCATATAAACGGTCAAAATTTTGGTTTTCAATTTTCAATTTCAAATTAATGATTTTTCAGATACTTGGTGTCCCGATAAATATAAACTATCACTTTCTATCAAAACAGAAATGGAAGATATAAAAAGGATGTATAAACTTCAGGTTTGGATCTAATATTGTATACAAATAAAAAATTTTTAACACAATTACGTTCACACATAAAAACCAATATGTTTGAATTGAGACCGCTTGATGATTCAATCATTTTAAAATAGGCAGTATTGTTGTTTGTGTGAGAAGTTTACTTTGCTTTGTCATAGTGTTGAATTCATTTTAAGTTCAAGTTTTACACAGAAAAAAATATTTTTACATTGTTCATTCTTGTATATCATGACTTAGTTTTAATTAGTGTCTGGAAGTTTATTATTTTTCGTTCAGTTCTTTTTATTATTTTTGTCAATAGATTATAGAATCCTTTATAATTTTTGTATTCAGTGTGATCTTTTATATTGAAAGATATTTATATGGATGGATATTTTAGTATTAGTTTTCTTGGTTAGTGTATATATTTGTTTGTATTTGTTTCATGCACACACACATATGTATATTATAAGCATGTGTTATAACACTTTCAAGACCGACCATTTGCTAGGAATATTTGAACAGCATGTTTCAAAATCTCGAATACATTGAAAACTTTATATTCATGAGATTAATTATTATTTCACAGACAAATTTATGTTTATGAAGTTTGGATGAGATCAGTCAAAATTTCACTGAAAACTTTATATTTATAAATTCCTAGGTAGAACAGTTATAATATTACTGATATAATTTTAATGAAAAAATTATATTATGAAATACTGATGAGATCAGTTATGATTTTATTGAGAATTTTATTATGTAAAGTTCCATATAGATCAGTTAAAATAATTTCACTGAAAACTAAATTTATAAATTCCCGGTGAGATTATATAATAATTTTACAGAAAACTATTTATGATATCCGGGTGACACCAGTCATAATTTCACAGAAAACTCAGTCAATGAAGTCCCGGTGAGATCAGTTTTATTATCAATAAACATTTTAAATTTATGAAATCCATGTGACATCAGTCATAATTTCACTAAAAACTTTATATTTATTAAACCCAATGAGAACAGTTACAATTTCACTTAAAATTTGTTATGAAATCCCGGTGAGACCATTCAAAATTTCACTAAAAACTTTATATTTTTATGAAATCTAGTTTAAATCTGTCGTAAATTCTAGAGAACTTTATTTTTTGAAGTCCTGTAGAGATCGGAGTAGGGTTAGAGTGACGTAATAACTAGGCTTGACGAGGTTACTTTGACATAATAATGGAAATTCCATGCAGATCTATTAGTCTTAGAAACACGCACGCATAATTAGGAATGGCCTCCTGCACCATAAATTGTCATCAGCTGCCACATATTCTTAATGTGTAAGAGCAATAAACAAGCTCATAATCCGCAGTTAAAGTAGTGAATATTGTTAAATTGTAAATGTTATAATATATAACGTAAAATAGACTGTTGTGTGAATTAAGACTTAAAAAGGCTTTTTTGTACTGGTGTGTTTTCGTTTGACATGATGTTTCTTGCCTTCATTGACATTTTTAGAAAGTAAAAATGGAAAGGCTCAATCTTTACAACCACTCTTTTTTTCTGGATAATAACCCAGTAGGGAGCTCTCCAGAAAACGTTATATGCAACGCGAGAGCTTTAGAAAGCCATATGAAAACTTCAGACACGCACATGTATATATATATATATATATATATATATATATATATATATATATATATATATATATATATATATATATATATATATATATTTTACACACACAGACATAACCATAAATTTCAAAATATTACCTTATTGGCATAAACAACATTTAAGGTACTCTTTTTCTTTACATACAGTGCATTTAACACTCATATATTATTAAGTGTACTTGGGTTAACCGGAAGTTTCCACACACCAAAATGTGGAGCACATTCTCAGTTTTCGGAATTTGGATACATTAAGGATTTTCAAAAAAGCAATTCCCCAAATGATCAGGAACAGCTGAAACAATATTTACACTTGCTCTTGACGGACAGTCCTGAAACCTTAAGTATAAATTTACTTTAAAATTAAATATGTCTTGCTTAATTTCTAGGATATTTCTTGAATATTAATAAACAATATTTAAAATTACTAGGCAGAGGGTGCATCTTGCTGAACCCCTTTTAAACCGTTATATTAAACCTGTACACGCAATTTGCCCTGTGCATGATAATTGTATAGATATATATGTTAAATGGTTGGTCATATATTTAGCTTGCTCAAACAGTTTTATGATATATTGTTAGTAGAATTATTACTGAGATGTTTCAGATAAGCGTTTATTTTGTTTAGAGAAATTAGCATTATGCAAAAAGTCAAGATGTGCGTTACTTTTTATTTTTATGGCTAATAAAAACAAGAAATAAATCTTGGCTCTGTTATTTTTTCATATACTTAATTTTCCATAATTAACAGCTTGACATAAAGTTGGGCTGGAGCATATCTTCAAAAGTCGGTCAGTTACAGGAAAGGTAGGCCTACCTCCAAGGGAGGAAGTCCCACATAAGTTTAATTGTCCACTGCCATGATCTATAGAAATACCAAGAAGGTGAAAGAAATGACACCAGAGGTCGTTGTCAGGTCCGGTTTCGGTCAAGTTTCACACGGCAGATGCAAACCGTTTTGTATGCGCATTAGAGCATTCACACAACAATCCAGAGATTTAAAACCGTTTTGGCTAAAGCGTTTTGGGTCAAGCTCAGGAGATGGGTTCAAACCATTTTTATTGCAAATTGTTTTATCCATTTTGCTGTTCATACGAACGGTTGGACCCACTTTTGAAGCAGCAACTCGTTGGAAGCGCAAGCGCGAATGCATATTGTTATATTTTTCCGTATGAAAAATTTACAGAACACGCATTGGTGCCAGATGCTTTTGTGAACGCACAATATTGATTCAAACCGGTTTGGCCAAACAGCTTTGCCAAAATCGGTTTGAAACGTTTTGTGCTTGAAAGGAGCAATAACTAGATATTCTGTTCCTCATCTAGCCCAGGTGCCCTTAATAAATTCTCTTAAAATTGACTGTTATCACACAGTTTGGCCCTAAAACTAATGAGGGACCAAAAGCATTCGAGATGTAAAACATAAAAAAAAAATAATTTTTGCAACCTTCTAGTTTTTCTGATTCTTAATCTTATATCCAAGTGATATGGTGGCTGTCATGGGTTGGCAGACTAATTTCGGCAATTACGTTTTATTTTATGACGCTGAACAACCCAGTTAATCAACAGCGTTTAAGTGTAGTTGTGTGAGCATATTTGAGATCAAGTAAAAATAACACTATACTCAGATAGGCCTATTTATATTATTTCATTATTTATATATTTTGCAAGCTTTGTGATTTGGATTTAACTAGGCCTATAGGAACGTACTTTAGCCTATAACCCATTCCTTTAATGCAGCATACTAACTGGAATGTATCTGCTAATATTATGGAAATATTGCCGATTTTCAATGGGCATTCCACCCATGGAACAGATTATATATAGTTACAAATGGGGCTGCATGGTTATCGGTCTATACCTATTCAGGTAGGCCTACCATACGTATTGCGGTACAATCAATTCAATATCCGATACGTATTTACGATACGCTCAATTTGCTTTGTATATCATTTTTTTGAAGTAAACTCCAAATATTAAATGTTTTAGTTTTTAGCGAATGTGAGCTTATGCTTGACGGAGCGTCGTTTGCCGTCATCGTCCGTACGTTAACCCATGCCATCTCAGAAACCGACTGGCTAGCAGCTCCAAATTGCATGTAAGAATCAGTCACATGTGAAACTGTTTCAGATTGAGCATATTTTTGGGGATTTTGCATTAACTACCATTGTATATGGAAACAGCTTAAAAACCTAAAAAAATCTTCTCCAAAACCGTGCAGCCAAATTGTTCAATATTTCAAAGAAAAAATCCCAAAGACAATCTCAAGTTTCTAGAAAAAATTCCAAAGACAATATCTTTCAAGTTTGTTTAAATGGTTCCAGTTCAGTGGTTTTTGGCCTAGTTACAGGAAGTTCAACTTTTACTTCTTGACTAAGATACCTGTAACGAGTGATTCTCTAAATTGGTATAACATAGAGGACTCTCAGTTGTTTTCCTTATTTCCTGCGAAAACCGAACGATTGCCAATACATTGCCCCTACCAGGCTACCACATAGAGCTTTAAAATATCCGTGCCCACCGACCACTCGGAGATATTAGCTAACAGTAGGGGGCGCTGCAGTAATGTTTGCAGGTGTTAACCGGCCATATGAGATAAATAGCTAAGATATGCTAAGTATGAATGTTTATAAAATTTTGATTTATTAAAAATTAAATATGTTAAACATTTATCCCAAAGCACTGAAATGAGTTCCTTGGATTTTAATGCAATTTATTAAATATGCAATTGACTTCCTATACACTATATTTCTTTCCCAGTGAGCCAGTGCATATAGTTTTCCCCCATCAGAATGGTATTTTTTTCTCACCCAAACGAAAACTGACACACCATTTTACAAGCCACTGATAAGTGCCTCAAATAGAATTAGTGAAAGTTTATTAAAAGTATCACATATAAAATATTACAGTATCAAAAGAGTACACAAAAAAAGATACAAAAAAAGCATTATTTGAAATCCTTATACAAAATTGAAACTATCAGAAAAGAGAAAGCCAATGGGATTATAATAAATTCAAAATTAAGTTTTAAGCAACAAATGGCAAACTAGATTACCAATGACAACTACTACACACACACATATATATATATATATATATATATATATATATATATATATATATATATAATTATATATCATCTATCATTGTGCTTTCGGGATTGAATTTTAGTATCTATTATTTTAACTTGAGCTTATTTATTTAGGGAAATGATACCATAAATGCTTCAAATCTATCCTTAATGGTTCAAAGGTTATTAAAAATTACGTCCTCTTGCCATGATAAAAGACTGATTATCCGCTTATTTTATCAAGAACTGTATACGTAAAGCCGAAGGATTTTTTACTCTTCATGTATAAAATAATCTTTCCTTAAAAACTTCCACACGTTTCTTTACTTCCCTCTTATTTTTCCCCTTTTTTGCGTTTAAAATGTGGATCGCCAGAAGCTTTTACAACACCGTTATATAAATGATTTGATCGGTTTTGACACGATGTTGATAGATTACTCCTGTTTAAATCCCACATACATACATACGTATATATATATATATATATATATATATATATATATATATATATATATATATATATATATATATATATATATATATATATATATATTTATATATATATATAAGTGGTATATATATATATATATATATATATATTTATATATATATATATATAAGTGGTATAGCCGTGTGTGTAGTTGAAGCGAAAGTTAAGATAAACACTGACGCCTCTTAGAAGGACTAACTAGTTTACTAATAAACTATATATATATATATATATATATATATATATATATATATATATAAGTTGTAGTAACGTCAAAGAAAGACTCCACAAGACCATCATTATCGGTATGCATTATTTTTCATTTTACAACAGGACATTTCCATAATTGTGTAAAAATGTTCGTATATCTACACTGAAAATGAAAGCTACTATATATATATATATATATATATATATATATATATAGATATATATATATATATATATATATATATATATATATATATTTATATATATATATCCATATTGGAGTTGGAACCAGTCTACCGAGAGCATCTGTATAACAAGACTTCCCTAGAGATGACCCCTTTATCCTTGTTAAAGATTGGTGTGTGGACCTTGACCCGCTAGCTTATGACCTGTTCTTTACCTTGCACTGGTTCCAATTATCCTCTGTCTTCAGTCTGTGCCCTTGAGAATTAAACACATTTAATGCCTAACATTCTCTGCTGCCCTACAATATTTAACGCCTGCACACTCTTGACGCCACAAAATGGGCCGACCTTGACCTGACCTTGAAAAAGGTCACTCTTACCTTGAGCCCGGTTCCAGGAATTAAGATATCGATGTCTCCGGGTTTTATTTTTATCTCCGGTCGGATGTCTCCGGGTTTTATTTTTATCTCCGGTCGGATGTCTCCGGGTTTTATTTTTATCTCCGGTCGGATGTCTCCGGGTTTTATTTTTATCTCCGGTCGGATGTCTCCGGGTTTTATTTTTATCTCCGGTCGGATGTCTCCGGGTTTTATTTTTATCTCCGGTCGGATGTCTCCGGGTTTTATTTTTATCTCCGGTCGGATGTCTCCGGGTTTTATTTTTATCTCCGGTCGGATGTCTCCGGGTTTTATTTTTATCTCCGGCCGGATGTCTCCGGGTTTTATTTTTATCTCCGGCCGGATGTCTCCGGGTTTTATTTTTATCTCCGGCCGGATGTCTCCGGGTTTTATTTTTATCTCCGGCCGGATGTCTCCGGGTTTTATTTTTATCTCCGGTCGGATGTCTCCGGGTTTTATTTTTATCTCCGGCCGGATGTCTCCGGGTTTTATTTTTATCTCCGGTCGGATGCCTCCGGGTTTCAGGCACATCCATCGCCACGATTTAGGAAGCGCTGGACAAAGTTCAAATCGTCGCCAGATAATAACAACTCTACTTGGTACAGTTGTGTTTAAGTGTAAAGTTGGATTCTTTTTCAATACAGGTGAGGTTCAATCGTTACAGGCCTGTTCCCCGTATTACTGTTTATACACACGTATTCAAGTATTAGAGATTCCAGTTTCAGATTGGTCCAGCTGAGGTCCCCGTCTCATCCGGTTGTAACTACTAGTGTAGGAGCATATGTAGCAAATTCGTTCTGAGTAAATTTTGTTTGTTAAAATGTGACACCCCATGCATTTTTGTTCTTCACCTTCCAAGAAGCCTAAAAAGAATGGTGTTAATTTTTTACCTTGTTTTTACATTTCTTTCAGGTTATGTTATAATGGTTTAAAAAAAAAACTTTAAAATACTGCGACCGAAACATAAAAGAAAGTAAACCGAGACAAAAGCATTAGAAAGGGTATTCTTTTAATGCATTTACATGCTAAAGGCACAAATTGTTTTATTTGAACAGTTTTGGATTGTGTAAATTTATATTTTTTGTTTTAAAGTAAAGAGAACTATTCACATACCAGGAATGTTAACTTTACACCCATAGTATTATATGCTGTATACACATATGATCTTTTTTGTCCTTTTGATATTATGGTGTCTTCTAATATTTCATTTTAATCCGTATGCTTATACTCCTGTACACAATTAGTGAGAAGCTTTAACCGATGCGAGATCAGTGGTGCCAAATATAAACATAGCGGACACGCCACCTGAGGCCGTACTACGTGACTTCACAAATCAAGATTTTTCAAGCATCCAACCGGTGTTTCTACTGTGTTTCGATCTCCTTTCATGTAACTCCTTGTTTTTGAGTTCTGCATGCTCAAGATCGGACCTCTGACCATTAAGTCAGTTCAAGGTAAACAAACACACGGGGACTGTGTTTACTCGCATACAGGACCATAACAACATATAAAACAGGTGAATGGGAGATACGAGTTAAGTGCTGATAAGCGTTCATTTTTCTTTACTATAAGCAACGAACTCTTTAGTCAACAAATGGATGGGACAATTAAATCGATAATTTATTATGGGAACGGCAATTAATATCAAACTTCATTTAAGTACCATATTCTTGGCCTTAGGAATCGAGAATCAAGGTAAGGCCACAATTATAATTGTAAGGTATTTAATACAGATCTTATTACCTTATAATAACATTACATTACTTTTCATGTACTCCCTCTTCACATTCCAGGGAGGAATGATACAGGCTTATCTTAACTGTATAGAAAGGTGCTTGCAGTTATTCCAATTCACAAAATAATCAATATATTTTTTTCTGGTAATTTTGATCTGATCCTAGTGTTTTATTTCATGAGTCAAAAGGACGAAACCATCAAAATTACAGGTTATGCAGGGTATGGCCTCGACGGGATTCATAAACAGCTGTAAATTCTTCAATAGCCATCAAAACATTGCAAATAAAATAGTGTTTCATATGAAAGGTTATAATATTTAAATTCAACATTTGCCAAATCTGGATACAGATGATTTAATTATACTCACGTAAAAAAAATCATGTCTTTGTTGGAGAAAACAGTAAGTAAGACAAACTAAGTTCAGATTCTTTGAGACTCAGTCACTTGAAATCTGGATTTAAATGCTGACAACACACAAAAGGCCTTAGGGATTATAACACAAATGCTTTTTCTATTCCAATGTGCCATTTCAGAAAAAGTTAAATTTAATTAAAAGGAGTGTGCTCCTCATCCATAATATTGACTTTCTCCATATCGATCCTCAAACTTTAAAGTCAACAATTTGGTTATTATTTCTATTACATTTATTAAATTACAATAATATGGGAAAATACGATTGAATACGAGAAAAATGTAAACTTTTAATTACATTTACCTGTTTTCTACATAAGGTGCACATCATTAACCGTGTGCGCCAACTCAAAACTTATTTCGGATTACGGTGTCAGATAAATGAGCATTAGTTGGCGGAGGTATGCGCTCTATAAGTGCTCTCTAAATTTGTTATAAACGTGTAAGCGAAGTCTTTATGAATTAAGTCCAAGTTATTATGGGTGAATGTATAATACTAAACATTTTGAGGTGTTATGTGGCAGGGTTTTTCTTTAAAGTATAAAAAATCAAATTTGGTATGAAAAAAATGTCAAAACACCTTTAGAAAAATTGACACCATATTTTTTGCAAAGGTTGAGGCCTAAGGATCACAAAAATGTATGGTGTCCACTTTTTACAAAGAACAAATACTCGGTGACAAATGCTTCCTCATGTTACAGCCATGTACCGCTTGACCATGGTTGGCATGGATAGCGCTACAGCCTACTCCGCTGATAGTTTACCCCACAGATCGCAGGACAGATCTGTCCAAATACGTTTACCCCCTTGTGTAGCACGAAGAGACCAAATAACCCCTACATATTTTCATTAATACAGATGCCTAGACTCAATTCAGACCAAAATTACTGCTGTATGATCAGTATGCCAGGAAGTACTGACACTTACTGTGAAAAAATTATCTTTTTATAAATTAATATCTTAGGAAGCTGGTTCTTCTCGAAGATGCAAAACTTGTTAAGGTTACAGGAAAACCAGTTCTGAATAGTTTCATCGTGTATTAACAAATTAACCGTTTAGGTTTTAATAGAAAATTACAATAATATCATAAATTAATTAATAAAATAAAATAATGATGAACATGTTATCCATATTGAGATATCAAAGTCTTGGCACTTTGAAACCTAGTCAGAACATTATTAATTGCGACTGCCATTTTTTAGGTAAGTTATGATTAAAATATAATATCCTAGTGTCCTACAACATATCCACTTATCAGAAGACATGGGTATAAAGGATATATGTGTCTCATCTTCAGATGTACAAGGCTAAAGTTGGGAATGTTGTTCAATACTCTTCCGAAAGACTGTTCATACCTTATCAGTGGGATCAATTAATAAAATAATTAACAATTTGCACTATTTTTGGCCCAGTATCGCCATCATGCCAGTATAATTATCGAGTGGAAACTCCGGAGTTGGATTTGCTATTACGAAGGGAAGAGTTTCCCTCAACCTAAAGTGGTTTCATATTTTGGAGTGGACCTTAAGTTTGGTATCATTTTTACAACAAGGGCCCTTTTTCATCCATGTTGTTGCAGAATGGAAGGAACCAGTCTCTACATTGCAATTTGCGAAGCACGAGACAGGATTAAAAGCTTTGTCCGGCACACGCCCCTCGAGCTCTCTCCAGCACTGAGTGAGAAAGCAAAGTCCAGCAAGGTCTACATTAAACTTGGTAAGAATTCGGAAACATTTAATTATGAAAATACAGGAGCTTTAAGGTGCCCATTCACCTACCTATTGAAAAAGAATTTAAGTGACTTCTGGGTTCCTGTATGTATATATCAATGATCTAAGGGTCATTTTGGTTATGAAAAGTTCTTATAAGCCCCTCGTGAAGGATGTATGAACTTGTTTATCAACAACGTGTTTGTAAACACAACAATGTTGACAAACGGGAAAAACATGTAACATGGAGTGGTAGGTTGCATATATGTTGAGGTATAAAGGTCACTTTTTGCAAAACGCCATTTGCAAAGCTCTTGCTTATCTGATTTGCTGTCAGATGCCTCTGATTTGTTGAATTTGTTTTTATTATTTTGGCGGGCCCCCACATATTATAATCACGTTGATGTAAACAGGACAAGCAGCCTGTGTATGGTGATATCCATGTTTTCTGGCCTATTTTTATAAAAGCTCCACAGGATTACCTTTAGTTTATGAAGGTCAGATAGATGATTTGGCCCCTTAAAAGAATTATGACACTTAGGCTTAACATTATTATTTGTTTTAGAAAGAAAATTTATACTTAGGTCCAGTACGTAAACTACGTTGATTCTTGTATGCAGAGGCAGACCGAGGGAAGGGAGAGGGGTTTTACCCCGACCCCCATTATTTCAACTGCCTAAAATTTTGACCTCCCCCCCCCCCCCTTTTCCCTTTTCAGGCACCACCATTTATTTTAGGTTTTCAAACCAAGTTTCAAGGTCTGGACCTCCCATTCCCCCCCCCCCCCTCTTCAAGACCTTGGGACCCTTTTAAGATTTTCTCATTAATCTTTTTCGGTTGGAGCCTCTCTTTTATAAATCCCGCATCCACCCCTAGTATCCTGTCTGTCATTTTGTAACAAGAACCATGATCAAACTCTAACTCTATCAGACAGTAAGACATAAATTGGTTATATCATGGGATTTAATAATAGATAATAAGATGTTGGATACATTTTCACAAAGTACTAAGCCGGAAAAGACTAACGATCGTTCAAGCATTAACTGCTTGTTAAAAAGAAATTAAGACCATATGATTTTATGTAATGAATTAGCCCTGCTGGGGCGATAATATTTATGTTTGCCACTAAAAAAATTATAAACTTAAGTTATTTTACAACTAGTTTTAATAACTAATACGATGCACTTTCCATTTCTCAGATGTTGGCGCTCGGTAGTCGGTAAGGGTGGAGGACCCCGAGAAGATCACCGACCTTGGACGGGCCACTACAGCCCACTCTCATAGCCACACCGGGGAGCGAACCTGGGTCGTCAGCTGAGAAGGCCGAGCGTTTTACCACTCAGCTGACCAGGCCCCAGCTTTTAGACTTTTGACGACTGCTCATCAAGTTTTGAGAGTCCAAAGAAGAAGAAGAAAAAGAAAAGAAGGCACTTGGACACCCTAAAATGCGCAAAAGTATATGCCATCTCATGCATCAGTAGATGTAAACTCAGTGCCGGCTCTTATCACTAATAAAAGCAGTATGACAGTCTGAGAGTCGTAAATCAGTATATAACTTGCTGCCAGGCAGCAGTACTTGTCGTAAGTGTTGAAACAGTGAGAGCAAGCTTGATGGCTCTATCAGAGGGAACAATTTTATTAGCTGTCTTATAAGCTGTATTGACTGGGCAAGTGTATTTTAAATGTATCACTTTAAATCAACATACCATACCTGTTTAAACTCTACCTCAGGCATTTTATTTCAGAAAGTGAGCAGGTGACGGGATCGGTCAAAGCACGAGGAGCATTCAACAAGTTGTGTCTTTTCAAAGAAAATGACCCTGATGCTACAAAGAAGACTGTGCTTGCAGCTTCCTCGGGAAACCATGGCATGGCTGTTGTGAGCTTCTTTTGTGTGTTCTGTTGTGTCTGTGGTTGCATGTGTGTTACATTGTGGTATGTAGGCCTATGCATATATGTTGTAATGGCGCTACATCATTGACTCTAAACATTGACTACCGATGTCGAAATTTAGAGGTTTTTTTATATGCCCATCCAAGAAGAGTCATTTTACAATATGGACACACGTCCGTTAACTTTTAATATCGATAACTTACCAGGACTCAGATGGATTTTCGCAAAACTAGTAAACCAAGAGATTATTTCAACTGCCTAAAATTTTGACCTCCCCCCCCCCCCCCCTTTTCCCTTTTCAGGCACCACCATTTATTTTAGGTTTTCAAACCAAGTTTCAAGGTCTGGACCTCCCATTCCCCCCCCCCCCCCCCTCTTCCAGACCTTGGGACCCTTTTAAGATTTTCTCATTAATCTTTTTCGGTTGGAGCCTCTCTTTTATAAATCCCGCATCCACCCCTAGTATCCTGTCTGTCATTTTGTAACAAGAACCATGATCAAACTCTAACTCTATCAGACAGTAAGATATAAATTGGTTATATCATGGGATTTAATAATAGATAATAAGATGTTGGATACATTTTCACAAAGTACTAAGCCGGAAAAGACTAACGATCGTTCAAGCATTAACTGCTTGTTAAAAAGAAATTAAGACCATATGATTTTATGTAATGAATTAGCCCTGCTGGGGCGATAATATTTATGTTTGCCACTAAAAAAATTATAAACTTAAGTTATTTTACAACTAGTTTTAATAACTAATACGATGCACTTTCCATTTCTCGGATGTTGGCGCTCGGTAGTCGGTAAGGGTGGAGGACCCCGAGAAGATCACCGACCTTGGACGGGCCACTACAGCCCACTCTCATAGCCACACCGGGGAGCGAACCTGGGTCGTCAGCTGAGAAGGCCGAGCGTTTTACCACTCAGCTGACCAGGCCCCAGCTTTTAGACTTTTGACGACTGCTCATCAAGTTTTGAGAGTCCAAAGAAGAAGAAGAAAAAGAAAAGAAGGCACTTAGACACCCTAAAATGCGCAAAAGTATATGTCATCTCATGCATCAGTAGATGTAAACTCAGTGCCGGCTCTTATCACTAATAAAAGCAGTATGACAGTCTGAGAGTCGTAAATCAGTATATAACTTGCTGCCAGGCAGCAGTACTTGTCGTAAGTGTTGAAACAGTGAGAGCAAGCTTGATGGCTCTATCAGAGGGAACAATTTTATTAGCTGTCTTATAAGCTGTATTGACTGGGCAAGTGTATTTTAAATGTATCACTTTAAATCAACATACCATACCTGTTTAAACTCTACCTCAGGCATTTTATTTCAGAAAGTGAGCAGGTGACGGGATCGGTCAAAGCACGAGGAGCATTCAACAAGTTGTGTCTTTTCAAAGAAAATGACCCTGATGCTACAAAGAAGACTGTGCTTGCAGCTTCCTCGGGAAACCATGGCATGGCTGTTGTGAGCTTCTTTTGTGTGTTCTGTTGTGTCTGTGGTTGCATGTGTGTTACATTGTGGTATGTAGGCCTATGCATATATTTTGTAATGGCGCTACATCATTGACTCTAAACATTGACTACCGATGTCGAAATTTAGAGGTTTTTTTATATGCCCATCCAAGAAGAGTCATTTTACAATATGGACACACGTCCGTTAACTTTTAATATCGATAACTTACCAGGACTCAGATGGATTTTCGCAAAACTAGTAACCAAGAGTTATATTATTGGCAAAATTCATGCATATTTAATAAGGTCCCCATGCTTCTTTGTGGTGTTGCCACGATAACAAATCGATTTTGTTGAAACTCAAAAGTAATATTAACCAATATTATATATTATCTTAACTGAGTTTGATTGTTAGCAATATCAATGCATATGTAATGAGGTCAAATTTCACCAGACTTTGGTGCTGCTTGGATGACTTACCAAAATTTGATTGATTTTTATATTGCCTGACATTCTTTAAAAGAAGATTTGGTTTTCACAACTTTGCATTTTCGTGTTGCAGGTTAGGGCTTTGAAAGCCTTCGGACTAACAGGCTTTGTGTATGTTCGAGAAACCACTGCCGCGTCAAAATTAGATTCATTGAGAAGGCACGGAGCGCAGATCCGCTTACATGGGCAAGACGCTGTGGAGGCTGAACTTAAAGCACGAGAAGCCGCAATGGTAAGTAATCTCTTCTCATGAATGTTCATGGTGCTTGGACAGTTGATTGGTAAAACGCTCAGGTCTCTCTGCTGACGACCTGGGTTGGAACCCTGGCGTGGCTATGAGAGTGGTATGTAATTGCCTGTCCAAGGTTGGTGTTTTTTTCTGGGTTCTCCGGTTTCCTCCATGAAGGAGTGTCGTTGTTGTCCCTGAAGAAATGATGCGTATATAACTGTCTATTTTGCATAAGTTATTTATTTTCTTTTCATTTTTTCGGTCAGGTTTTAATATCACATAATATGTTCATCAGCAGAATGTCACGACCAATGGCCCTGTGTTTATGTTGTTCTATTGGGTAAACCACTTTGTAACAATGCATATTTTTCAGATGGAGGGTGCACTTTATGTGTCACCGTACAATGACATTGAGGGTGTTGCAGGACAAGGCACAATTGGGTAATAAATATTCACATTCATCATCACCATCATAATCATCATCATCATGATTAATTGCCAGCATTCAATTACTAAATATTTTAGGCATTGCACATGTTGACAATAAGAGAGAGAAAGAAAATAAAAACAAGAAAACAGATAGGAACATAGGGAAGTAAAGAAGAAAAGACACTGGAAGAGAGAGTAGGGATATGGGATTAGATTGGTTAATTATAGCATGGACCCTTTGAGAAGAGAAAGAAGGGATATTGGATTAGTTTGGTTAATTATAGCATGGACTTTTTGAGAAGAGAGAGAAGGGATATGGAATTTGATGGTTATGGCACGGACTCTTTGAGAAGAGAGAGAAGGGATATGGGATTAGATTGGTTATGGTATGGACTCTTTGAGAAGAGTGAGAAGGGATATGAGATTAGATTGGTTATGGCATGGACTCCTTCAGAAGAGAGAGAGGGATATGGGATTAGATTGGTTATGGCATGGACTCTCTGAGAAGAGTGAGAAGGGATATGAGATTAGATTGGTTATGGTATGGATTCTTTGAGAAGAGAGAGAAGGGATATGGGATTAGAATGGTTATGGCATGGTCTCTTTGAGAAGAGAGAGAAGGGATATGAGATTAGATTGGTTATGGTATGGACTCTTTGAGAAGAGAGAGAAAGGATATGGGATTAGATTGGTTATGGCATGGACTCTCTGAGAAGAGTGAGAAGGGATATGAGATTAGATTGGTTATGGTATGGACTCTTTGAGAAGAGAGAGAAGGGAGATGAGTTTAGATTGGTTATGGCATGGACTCTTTGAGAAGAGAGAGAAGGGATATGAGATTAGATTGGGTAGGGCATGGACTCTTTGAGAAGAGAGAGAAGGGATATGAGATTAGATTGGTTATGGCATGGAATCTCTGAGAAGAGTGACAAGGGATATGAGATTAGATTGGTTATGGTATGGACTCTTTGAGAAGAGAGAGAAGGGATATGGGATTAGAATGGTTATGGCATGGACTCTTTGAGAAGAGAGAGATGGAATATAAGATTAGATTGGTTATGGTATGGACTCTCTGAGGAGAGAGAGAAGGGATATGAGATTAGATTGGTTATGGCATGGACTTTCTGAGAAGAGTGAGAAGGGATATGAGATTAGATTGGTTATGGCATGGACTCTTTGAGAAGAGAGAGAAGGGATATGAGATTAGATTGGATATGGCATGGACTCCTTGAGAAGAGAGAGAAGGGATATGAGATTAGATTGGTTATAGCATGGACTCTTTGAGAAGAGAGAGAAGGGATATGAGATTAGATTGGTTATGGCATGGACTCTTTGAGAAGAGAGAGAAGGGATATGAGATAAGATTGGTTATTGCATGGACTCTCTGAGAAGAGTGAGAAGGGATATGAGATTAGATTGGTTATGGCATGGACTCTTTGAGAAGAGAGAGAAGGGATATGGGATTAGAATGGTTATGGCACGGACTCTTTGAGAAGAGAGCGAAGGGATATGGGATTAGATGGTAATGGCATGGACTTTTTGCCAGTTCAGATCTGAACTTCAGTGTCTGTTTTAATTCCATTCAGACACTCTACATGGAAAATGCGGAAACTGGGAAATTTGCTAGTTATCTGTCTATATGTTTAAGCAAAATTTAATAACGAGGGTTCAATGAAAACCTTCAAATATGTGAATTTTAAATGAGTCCTTGAAACAGCAATTTTTCCCTTCGTTGAAATGCCAGAGACGTGGCTGTTGATGATGATAATGCCAGTTACAGCAGGCTTCTATGACATCAATAAAGATGCAGTTCATGGAGAATTTCACGGGATCTATTCTTTGAATACAAGAAAGTACAATCCTGGTACAAAACGTGTTGTTTTCCTCCTCCACTCTTCTGCCTGCTACCCTTAACCTCTGACCTATGGCTCCAGGATCATTCCTTACATCATTTGCATAGTCATTAACCTAAAAAAAAAATACTGGTGTCTCCCTACACATTTATACCAACAACAACAATTGATTATTTTTCCCCGTGATGATGACCATGATTGAGTTGGTATATGACTGATGAATTATGGACATTTCCACAGGTTGGAGATTCTGAAGGATCTGCCTGATGTTGACGCAGTCCTAGCCTCCGTCGGTGGAGGAGGGTTGGTGGGAGGAATAGCGGCCGCAATCAAGGCAGTCAGACCAAGCTGTCAGGTAATTGTGGCTTTATTGATATTTCCTAAATAATATTTATACAAAGCCAGAGGGTCGGAGAGTTAGACAAAAAAATTCTCATATAAACCACCACCACCCATATTTGACCGAGATGGCACAAAATATTTGCAGTTTTCGTACTCGTATTAATATCAGCAAAGAGGCACTTTCATTTCGATATTTTATAACCTAAATATACAAGAGAAACATATTCTAACATGATTTTTCATGTTTATATCTAATTAGTTTTTCATTATATTTTGTTGATTCTTGTGTTCAAGTCCTACTATAGTTAACCTTATTGAACCTTCAACCGATATTTTTGACATTTTTCTTGGCCTTTGATATTTAATTTTAGCGAATACTATTTCTCTATTTCTTACAGATCATTGCCAGTACCCCACAGATGTCTAAGGTCATGCATGAGAGCATCAGGGCAGGCAAGATAATATTTGAAAAATCTTATGAAACCCTCTCAGATGGCACAGCAGGTGGAATTGAAGAGAATACAGTAGGTTTTTAACTTGTCGCTGATATGGTGCACACAGCAACCCTAATAGCCATGTGCAGCACAACTGATGCAATAACGAAGGTGCCACTTTCACTAGCACCTAGTGTTTTATTAATGTCATTTTTTACCACAAGATGATGCCAACAGGATCACTCTACAGTATCTGATTTTTAATTAACTAGTGACTCATAATTTGAAGTGTTTCTTTAGATCAGCTGACTATAAGTCATCTGAGCTATAGTCCATTGTCCATAGGTTCATTGTCCGTCCGTCCGTCTAGCTGTCCGTCCGTCCATCTGTCCGTCCTTCCGTTAGACTGGCACGTTTTGAAACCGTTAGAGCTACGAATCCAAAATTCGGCATACTGTGAGTTGGCCCCTAATCTCCTACCAAACGGAAAACTGGGTCACTGCAACATTGTTCCTTCGAGGAATTGAGGAAAACCCTCAAATTTCCATTAAAAACCTATTATCACACTTCCCAATATAAAAAAATTACTTATGTTTTTCTTAAAAATTTACCAGAAGTATTCTCATTCATATATATATATATATATATATATATATATATATATATATATATATATATATATACCAGAAATTAATTCCGTTAAGTGTAATTTCGCTAAATTATTGGCCCGAACATAATGGACTTTGTAAAAAATCAGGAAAAATATTTACTCACTTAACATGAAATTTTTTTAAGCTAAAGACTTTTTTACAAGTAAATTACTTTTTTTATTTTATTTATTTTTATTTTTATTTAATATTTTATTTAATTATTAATTAAGATTTAAATGTATACCCAAAATTAAATCTGAATCTTGTAAATTTTAAAGTTATTAGTATGGAAATAAAATCAGTTGATTTAATTTTGACAGCATGTAAACGTAAGTATTGTAGTATCTGTTTTAATCTGAAATTTGAAAATAGCAGGTTGAAAATTAGGCTAGATATTGAATTTTTCTTGAGGCTCTATCATAGTCACTTGTTTTGTCCAGATGCAGGTAGGCTACTCAAGGTCACTGGAAGTCAGCTATGCTAGGTTTCCCAATTTGTTACTGGTCACTTAGGATCCCCTGCTGTGACAGGTGTACAGTGAATCCCATATTTACTCCACCCCTACCCCCACGCCAACCTTCAGCACCAAGTTTTATGCAGTAATTGTTCCTTAATTGTAATGCTGTTTCCACTCTAATTGACAAAACTTTTCTTGATTTAAGGAGTAATCTAGAAGATGCCATTTTGTATTTTTGTAGCATTTTTAAATAAATCAATTTTCTTTTAAATGATTTTAACAAATAAAAAAATATAATTAAACCTCTCAATGTGCATAAATTTACGAAATATTAAGCAAATTATAATAATAATTAATGCACAATTTAGAAATGTGAAATCTGAATCAAATATTATTTTTAGATATTTATTGTTTTGTAAATTTAAAAGATATAATTTTGTGGTAAAAAACAAAATAAAATTCATTTGTATGTAAGTTGTGGTATTATCTGACAAGATTGAGATGTATGATGATGCAATTTAGAATTATGAATCAACTTTTATATTCATATATATATGTCATAATGTAAATGTATAGAAATATACCTTAAAATAAAAAAAAGATGTGATAAAAAATGAGGATTGAATACAAACATTTATTCATTATTATCCTGCCTTTATCAGAAATGAAGATCAGGCTTTGTTTGGCCTGTATGTATATGCAGAAGTGTTGTAAATCCACCATCCCCCTTCCCCCCCCCCCCCCCCTTTCCCCGCTACCATTGATTCCTTTGCACCTGTGCACTGGGACATTAGTTTTATTGCAAATGTGTAAATATTTATTTAATTTTAAAATAGTTGGATTAGAAAAAAATTAGATATACTTGAAACAAAATCTTGCCTCAAGAGAATGAAACATAAAGTGATCAGCTCTGTCTGCTATCACCTCTCCGATATCATTAAATATATATTAATTAAAAAAAATTTCCTATAAGCACTGCTGAAATAACGTTCATATGCTTTATGTGTAGGCCTATGGATTTAAGCTATTAAAGTCTGAAATCTGAAAGCAATTTATACATTCAGTTGTGTAATATTGCAGATGTTAAACTTGATTTAAAAATTTGATTTAATAAAATAGTTAACTGAAAAAAATTTGAAATTTCAAAATTTATCAGCTTTGTTTGTCTACCTTCCTCTTTTTTCAGGTGCTGATGTTTTTTGTACTGGATGAGTGTAGCGCTTAAACTAATGTGAGCTAGAATAATGATGATTGTGGTGATTGTGCTAAAGAAAATATTGATATCTTCTGAACAATCATGGAATGCATAATTCACAGACAGGTGGCACATGCCGTGAGATCTTCTCCAAGAAAAATATAAAAAATCATCAGAGAACCGGAAATTTTATCCCTGACTCCTGAAAAGGCATAGTATTGTCACTGTAGCTCACGTGAGACAACATTTGCCTCAGTATTCAATATCTATAAACAATGATATAATTGAGAAACTGCTAGAGGAAATGCTTTCTAATGGATGTTATCACGTAGCATGTTACCGGTGTCACCAGCGAACTGTGACTCTGTGTATCTAGGTATAGTGTGAACGACCAGTTAATTGTTTTGCAAGTTTCATTAATTTTATTTAGTATCCACTTTAGTCACTTAAGCGCAATCACCACCATCATTATGCTAGCTCACATAAGTCTAAGCACTATATTCATCTAATTAGAAAAAAAAATCTGCACCTGAAACAAAGAAGCGGAGATTTCAGGGAAAATACATAAAAATTCATAGGTTATTTAATTATATTCACTATATTAGTACTATCGAGTAGTCTGCACCCATTCAAGACAGAATAAAAGCATGCAATAATAAGAACTAATAAACAATATTTATAAATCATTAGTAAGGCTACTTGTTAACATGAATTTAAGGGAAAACTATGAGATTTTCATCAAAAATATATTTTTCTGTCTTGGGGTTAAATGACTTTGAACTTGACCTGTAATCTTGAGCTTTACCTCAGATGGTCCCGAAACTACGCCTATCATGTCCGCCATGCTTAAAAAGGTAGAATTAGACACCAAGATTGTCCATATTTGCCAAGGAATGCGAGAGAATTTGTAATCCGAAGGTTGCACGGCATGATTACGGCAAACCACTGATATAGGGGGAGGGGTTGTTTGTATTGCTGCAGAGCAGAACTACCGGCCGTGCAACTTTAGACTGCCATTTTCTTATGTCCCAAAGTATACTACAAAAGAAAAAATAAACCTAAGATTAAGGGAAAAATAAAAAGGTATGGTTCTCAGGCACCGCCCGCGTCAAATTTAACCCCCAGCATTAAACATCTTTATTTTGATTTTAACTTTCAAGAAGATAAATAATACAATTTATGTAGTGCCTTTACCTGTTTAGTAAAAACAAGTTTTATCTTCATGCTTTTCCCTGATCCTATGACATTGTTATCGAAACATACAAAAAAAAGGTAAAAAATAAAATACCGCCCGCCCGCACTGATTTCTGAAAAAAAAGTGCCTGAGAACAATAACTTTATTTTGCCTAACGATAAAATTTGCAATTAAATCGATGTATCCCGGTGACCATTAGGAAATGCATGGTTTGTCAAAATATTATTTGCAACGATTTCTTAATATAAATACAAACCAATCATGTTAACTACCCATGGCCTATATTACCTTTTCCTCTTTGGCTTTATCTCTATTTGATATTATTTTAGAGTTTTACCTTCAAGATAAACTTCAGCTGACCACAGTGACCCATGGGTCACTTGTTTATGAATCCTGAGAGGCATAGTCTATAGTTGATCAGTTAGACTTGCTGACAAGGAGTTGTTTTAATTACAGGTGACCTTTGAACTTTGCAGGGATCTGATAGATGAATGGATTTTAGTCTCAGAAGAGGAGATAGCTCAAGCTATTTATTTCATGATGGACCAACATCACAAGGTAAGAAAAAATGTCACCAAAGAATACTATCACATGCAGAGATGTACCTTTATATCCTCACACTAACATCACAATTTAATGATTAAAAAATGATAAAGATAATGCCGTTTGAATATGTATATAAATATATATATATAGTTATTTTTTTTAAATAATTAGCATCACCAACTTATTAAGGTAATTAATTTGTTTAAAAAAAGTCATGAGCCAGCAGTGTATATAATATGCTTTTTTTGTTCACCTGTCAGATTGTAGAGGGCGCTGCTGGTGTTTCCATCGGTGCATTCATGTTTCATCCAGAGAAGTTTGAAGGGAAGAAAGTGGCCATTGTCTCATGTGGAAACAATATATCAGTAGATGAACTTTACAAAATTATACAGAAGTATAAGAAATAATATGTAATAGTTAGTTATGGTTACATCAAGGTAGAACAGGACTTTTTATATGCAGATACTTGTAAATTTTGACTTATTTATGGTTCAAGATGAAACTTGGTTCTTCTATAGTATGCTTGTCCAGGGTAGTAATTTAGGTTTACATTTATAAATGACTCAGAAATATTTTCCCAAAAGCAAAAAAAAAATCCCACTTTTTTTAATTGAGACATATTCCTGTGGTCTGTAAATAACAAGACCAGTGTTTCATGCAATGTTTGGGCCATGTACAATCAACATCAATACCTAGGTACAGGTTGGATGGTCCTGGTACAGGACTTTCATGGAGTACCTCGGGACAGGTACAGGTACTTGTGAGAATGACAGGTCCACGTACAGCCAGGACTTTATATTATAGAGTGTCTAGATAAAGGTACAAGTATTTGTGAGTTGGAGAGGTCCAGCTACAAGACTTTAATAGAATGTCTAGGGACAGGTGCAGGAACTTTTTAGATTGTCAGGTCTAGGTACAGGACTCTCACAGACTATACGTACCTAGAAACAGGTACGTGTAAAATAGTCTGGTACAGGTCTAGGTACAGGACTTTTCAGAGTAACTAGGTACAGGTACAGGTACTTGTGAGATGGACAGGTTCAGGTACAGGACTTCATTTTATTGGCGTACCCAGGTACAAGTACAGGTACTTGTGAGATAAACAGGTCCAGGTACAGGACCTCATAGAGTACCTAATTACAGGTACAGGTACTTTTGACATGGACAGGTCAAGATACAGGACTTTACAGAGTAACTAGGTACAGGTACTTGTGAGATGGACAGGTCCAGGTACAGGACTTCAATTTATTGGAGTAAACAGGTACAGGTACACGTAATTGTGAGATGGACAGGTCCAGGTAGTGAACTTTATTGATCATAAAGTGCATAGGTACAGGTGCAAGTACTGTTGAACCTGTCTGAATAACCACCTGTCCAAAAAAAAAACACCTGTCTATTAAGAACACCCTTGAGTGAACAAAAAGCATTCATATAAGTTGAACTCACCTGTCTAATAAGCCCACCTGTGAATTAAGACCCCTTTTGGCCAGTCCCATGGGTGGTCTTATTACACTGGTTTCACTTAACTTATGAAAGTACCTGGGTACAGAATTTTTGTTCAATGCAAAGACACCTTTAATAATTGCATACTTTTATCCTGTGTGCAAGTCAGAATGTTCATTTTCAGTATTATGCCTGTACCTCGAGTGCAACAACTAGGTTCTGGACTTAAAACATTATGGCACAGGACTGACTGGACCCTAGATTGTGGGCACGCAGGTACCTGGACTGTGAGCACGCAGGTACCTAGGGCCCCACCCAGTCCCTGGATTGTAGGCACGCAGGTACCTGGATTGTGGGCACGCAGGTACCTAGGGCCCCATCCAGTCCCTGGATTGTGGGCACGCAGGTATCTAGGGCCCCACCCAGGTTCCATGGATGAGAGTTTATTTACTGAGGCAAAAGCAGGGCCAAGTTGCAACTCAACCCAATAAACTCCTTAGCATATCAAATAAGTATTCAAATCAGAGATAATATCAAGATTCCATGTTTATGGATTCGGGAAGACCCTAAGCTTTTGTAACATTTCAGACTTCTATTAACTGAATATTTGCTATACAGAAACAAATGATCTTTCTGTTTAAGTCTAGTTAAATCAGTCTTAATATTAACATATTATGAAATTTTTAAATATGATATATGATTTTTTTCCAGTGTTCATTGAAAATACCAAATATTCTTCTTATACAACTGCATCTGAACAGATCACTGGTGAAAATACAAATTGCTGTACAGGTATAATTATTTTTTTACCATATGGAATGGGACAGACAGACTATTAAGTAACAGATTAACCAAATTAACACTGCATATATTGAATTGATGAAATATATAAAAATAATTTAAATATAATTTTAAATGGAATAGGTTTAAATTGTTTCAACAAGAGCAACAGATGGCTGCACCAGCTGGTATCAATTTGAAATAATTATAGCTGTTATTTTGATAATCTTGGTCTGTCTGCACAGAGCTGAATGGTTTATCTCTTTTTGGCACACCAGTAGTCGGTATGCATGTTGTGTAACTGCAGACTGAATATGAAAACTCAACAGACCATACGTTGGTATAATTTTCTATAAGAGTAAGACAGTTACATCAAAGTGAATGGATGAATCAAAGTTTATATGAAAAAGGAGCATCAGGAAAATAAGTGCAATATTTGGCATATTATTTTTAAATCATATACATGAAACTCATCCAAGGCACACATACATTTAATTTTTTTATTTATATTAATTGTTTAATAAATTTTTAAACTAATATGATAAGTGCCCTGTCAGAAAATAATGGTTCATTTTGTGTATTCCAAAAATAAAAAAAGTATATTCTTGTACATAGTCTACAATATACTATGTCTACTAAGACTCTAACGAGTTAAATCAAGAGTCCATATGTAAACATTCCTGTCATGTGAAACAAAGTATCTGGTTATTGTACAGCCAGGTATGCATTAATAACAGAACTGCACCTTACTGCTGGCCCCAGTTGTATATTAATGTTCAGGAGAAAAGGCCCCAGTTGTGTATTAATGTTCAGGAGAAAAGGCCCTAGTTGTATATTTATGTTCATGAGAAAACGCCAAGTTGTATATTAATGTTTATAAGAATGGGCCCCAGTTGTATATTAATGTTGTTACGGGACCTAATATGACCAGATCACGTATGCGTGATGACTTTAAATTTTGTAATGGAGATAAAAAAAATTAGATTCTGTAATACTAGGCAGCGAGAAATGTCTAGGAGAATGAATAAAGAAGTCAGTGGTTTTTTGTTAACAAATAATTATAATTATTCTTAAAACATCCCTAACATTACAATACACTAAATCAATTCAAATATACAGTAAAACAGCGGTATAACAACAAATCAATACAATCACACAGAAAAATAAACAATGTGCACAGTACCTGGATACCAACACCGTCACAACGATAAGTTCTTCAAATGTATACTCTCGGAGGATGACAGTCCAGTGTTAAGCTCTTGTAATAATCCAGAAAGTAAACTGAAGTCCAAATGTACAAAATCCAGGAGAAACTCTGAGAAAATCTATTATTGCCGCACACATCGGATAAGGTCCCAGAAACTGACACACGCTTCTGCGTCCGTTTGAAATCTCTGCTCTCTCCCCTCGGCTCTAAAACACAGTCCCTTTATATACTCTTCACCCCAAGCCGAGAATTTTCCACCTCTAGAACATTCGAAGATCTTACACACCATAGTAAACACGCGTTACAGGAATCATCTATAAGAACATCGCTGTGTGTATCTCTACATACCAGGGTCCATACGTGACTCACGACCAGGAGAGAAAGCCAAAGGCTAACATGACATCGAGGGTTCAACCAGTGCGGATTTCACTGCAAATGTAACAAACGGCCTGCAGAGGGTGTCACAACACGAGTTACGCCCGTGTCACACAATAAAAAGAGCACCTGTAACAATGTTAATGAGAAAAGGCCCCAGCTGTGTATTAATGTTCATGAGAAAAGGCCCTAGTTGTATATTAATGTTAATAAGAAAAGGCCCCAGTGGTATATTAATGTTCATGGGAAAAGGCCTCAGTTGTATATTAATGTTCATGAGAAAAGGCCCCAGTTGTATATGACTGTTCATGAGAAAAGGCCCCAGTTGTATATTAATGTTCATGAGAAAAGGCCCCAGTTGAATATTAATGTTCAAGAGAAATGGCCCGAGTTGTATATTAATTTTCATGAGAAAATGCCCCAGTTGTATATTAATGTTCATAAGAAAATGCCTCAGCTATATATTAATGTTCATGAGAAAATGCCCCAGTTGTATATTAATGTTCATGAGAAAAGGCCCCAGTTGTCTATTAATGTTCATAAGAAAATGCCCCAGCTATATATTAATGTTCATGAGAAAATGCCCCAGTTGTATATTAATGTTAATGAGAAAGTGCACCAGATGTATATTAATGTTCATGAGAAAAATGCCCGAGTTGTATATTAATGTTCATGAGAAAATGCCCGAGTTGTATATTAATGTTCATGAGATAATGCCCCAGTTGTGTATTAATGTTCATGAGAAAAATGCCCGAGTTGTATATTAATGTTCATGAGAAAAGGTCAAAACAACAATAAAAAGGTCAGATAGAGTTCAAGTCAATACTTTCAACTTGGCACAACCTGTAAAAGATATTCTCTAATACACCCGTGAGTGTACTTTTATTATCAGTCAGAGGTTAACTGTTGTTATTTTCATATCCACCTGCTGATTACGTGTTAATTAATGTAATGGGGTAATTGCGTGTGGTTTAGCTTATCTTATCTGATCATATCAACAAAGTTGATTTATTTTGTTATTATTACTTAATTTAGTTAAGCTATGTACATAGAAATATTATAGGTATGTGTATTATGGAGCAGGGATTGTGAACACATAAACATATTTACGTAAATAGATAACTTTAATATTAGTATGTAAAGATCATAATCGGCATGTTCTATATGTTGCGACTTAAACGCATATCAAATTTCTGGTGCTACCACCTATGTACTGCCAGGGGTCTCTTGCCATCTCCCTGTTTGTACAATCAGACATCAGACTGTGTGACCAGTCCTGTGTCCCTGTGATGTAAAATTATCAGTCTGTTGTTTTATATGCTTTATCATGGTATCCAATTCATGTTATGGGGAAGGTATCACAGTATAAAGTATTGCAAAACAGAGAGCTGGTCTGGCATGAGGTATTGATACATCAGACAATCCAAGAAAACAAATATATATATATATATATATATATATATATATATATATATATATATATATATATATATATATATATGATTATTGGTTGCTCTGACAAGATTCAGGTTTGTTATTATGATTCCTCTTAACCTGTGTCATTTGGAAAGCATAACAATAGCAATGGTGAGAGTCTATCAAGATTTCACTTATCTAATTTAGTGCAGATGAAATATGTAGCCTTGTTTTATCCTCATCTATTAAGACAATGCTGTACTTTTTTAAAGTTTTTTTTATCTGAAGGTAACCGCCTTAATTTTTTAATGCTTTGATTATTTAAGTATGTGAACATCTGCAGAGTTCCATTCCGGTTTCTTACTACGTGACAGGGGCTTATATCTGATTTTTCCTGGTGTCAACCAGGTTCGGTATATCATTCCTGCCGGCCCTGGGTGTGTGTGTCATCCCAATTACTGGGTCGTAACACTCAGGAACCCCCAAAAGGTGCACTCGTTTGTGAGTGAAACACAACTAACGTTCACAGTCTCCCCATTAAGCCTGCAGAGCGCTTACCCTGTGCGGGGGCCGACCGTGACAAATCTCACCGCCTCGGCTGAGATTCGAACTCACGATCTCCCGGCTTTGAGTCCTGTGCCACAGAAGGCGGTCTGACAATGCTGCAATTCCTGAATTGCCACCATTTGTGGTTATCTAGATAAATGTTACACTCATATGGTAAAATATTCATAATTATATTATTAGCAGCTGAACAAGGTGTCTAGGCAGATGTCCTATGATGCCCGACCCTAAATATTCATAATAAAATAAGATCTGAAGTGAATGAGTGCAACTGCATAGTCATAAAGGGAGTTTCCATTATAGGTGCCATAGTGTATTCATTATGTGCTTTCATTAATATTCATTTTCCTGTAATAAATATTCATTATGTGCTGAAATGTTTAATTAGTTGGCCAGTGCTAAATAAATTAGTCTAATGTGTGTTTTTATAATCATCTGCTCTGCCATTTTTTTGTCATTATATTATTCAAAAGCATATATTTTCCTGATCGTTAATCACCAACAGTTTGTATATTTTCAGTCTTTGTATATACTAATATTATGACAATGGTATGATAGATATGGAGGAGCAATAAAGGAATATTTTCTCTGGCTTTGTTTTATTTTACATTTTTACAAATATGGTTTCTGAGAAAAACATGATATATGATGTCATCTTAGTCAGTTCTTCATTTTATCAATTTTTCACATTTTTCTATCATTGTCTGATGAATTAATATCTTCCGAAATAAACATAATTGGTAAACTTAAATCATCCACAGAAACTAAATCTGAAAATTATATGAACAAATCCGGTTTAATTTGCACTACTGAGTATTTATTTCAGTCTTCATTTTGCTGCGAGATTAACCTTAATTCAGAAACACTTTGTAATATTTTAAAATTTTTATACAAACAGGATTCACATAATATCTATTTTAAATATTAAGTATTCCTGCTATAATTTGAGGATTTGGGTGTGGTCTTCAGAAGGGTTATTCTACTCTAAACATACAATAAGCGTCCCCTTGCCACGAAATTCCTCTTCTCATATTTTCAAATAATTCTGTTTCTTAAATAAGATGTAAGGTAGGTATTTATTTACCTTATTGAAAATTAGGTCATTTTATCGTCTTCTCCACACGGCTGACCGTTAGCAGGGCACAAATCTTAACCACTCGACCTAGAAACTTTTTAGTGTACATCCAGGGAGGTAAATAAAAATCTCCTTGGAAACCTGAAATAAGGGCAGTGTTGTCGTGTTTTACACAATAAATGACAACTTCAGTAATTTAACAAAGTTTAATCCAGGTTAGAGGGACGTATTTCAAGGCTCTATATATTATCATATAAGATGCACATATTGACAGCTCCAGGAAAATATTTTCCATCGAGTGTTTGGTATTATGTAAAACATCAAATTCAAGAACAACAATTGAAATTTTATTTTATTCCAGAAAAACAGGGGGTTTAGCATCTCGGTTTTCCACTAACGACTAATTTCTGTAGTGCATCACAGATGTCGTAATCTGCCGATCCATGCACATTCCATCAGCACTGACACTTTCAATCGCCTCAACCGGCACTAAAAATATGGCTACCACTAGGAAAAAATATTATTAAAAGTCTCCTATCTCTCACCTTCTGAAACCAATATAATTTTCCTCCTACATGTTATGCCTAATATTCTCTGCTGCCCTGCATTATTTTATGCCTGCTTAATTTTAACGCCACAAAATGAGCCAACCTTTATCGGAACCGGAAATAGGTCACTCTTACCTCCAACAATTGTCTGACCAACATTGCGGGTACACAGACCAACAGAAGTGGTGACGTCATACACAATAAATACCAGTGTAACCTAATATTCTAACAATTCACATACGCCACAGTAAATGCTTAACCCTACTAACTGTTAAACTTATCCACTGTAAATATTTAACTTGATACCATGTGATTACTAACAACAGAACTGAGGTGTTATAGTCTGTTTACCATTAAATATAAAAATCAAAAGAACCTTTTACTGGAAATGTTTCTTTGAAACCACATATCCCGTAAGTACCAATAAATCCTCTCTGAGTCCAAAATCTTTCTCGGCTTACGTTTCGTCTTAGGATAACGCTCTGGCGTAACCCTGATAGCAACACTAATGGTATCATTGACAATTTCACTTAAACTAACAGATTCCTCAGTATCTATGGTGTCGTTCACTGGATCTAACTGAGAAACTTGTATAACCGATTTATATTTCAAACTATATGTATTATTACCACTATCAGGATTCTTAAAACTTGAAACACAAACACCTCCTGGTTCCGACACAGGAGTAAAATCATGCTCTGCAGAATTATCACTACACACAATCTGAGATTCTTCTGTGTGACACTCATAATAATTGACAATTTGTTCTACATGACGATACCATTATCTCCGGTATCCATCTCTAACTCATATGAAACGGGTCCCACTCCTTGCACTAAAGCCCCAGTCTCATATAAGCACGGATGAACACGGCAGTCCCGAAAAGTGCCGGATCCCGCCGGATCAAGACCCGGGATGATCCGTGCTTATTTTGGGGTTTTCTAGTCATCCAACAACACGGCAGCTACAGGGACGAACCCGGGCAAACACGGACCGGACAGTCACGACAGAGCGACGGACCAATACGGCAGAGACATGGACAGCCCCGGATGAACACGGACCATCCCGCCTGTCAAGGACCAACAGGGATCGCCGCGGACCATCACGGCGGCTACACGGTACACAACCTGAATAGTGCCGGATGTGATCCGTGTTGATCCGGCACCTATATGGGACTGGGGCTTTACAACACCAGGAAGCCACTTCCTTCTCGGTGTGACTAATTCACTTATTAAAGTAAAAAAATACGGGGGGGGGGGGGGTGGGTTTCATCTTTGACACATGTGTTCCTTTTTTGTGTAATTGAAAAAGCCGAACGCTCACTGTAGGCTTATGTCATTGACGAGAGATCTTTCGCTGCTATGTTGTGAAAGGCCTGTCGTGACGATGTGAGGAATAGTATAGCTTCCCTGCACGCAGTTGCCTACAGTATACTTCTTGACCGAAACCTATTCTAAGTAAGCTGTTCCTTTGGTAAACACATTAGAAATAAACTTGTAGGAGGATTATTCTTTACATACGAAAAGGAACCTTGAATAAAGATAATAATTTAATTAGCACTCGATGTGCAAAGATTGTATAAACGGTTATTTTTTTTTTGGGTGTGTTGGTTCATAAAAAGTCATTTGCTTAATCGAGATATCCATGTGGAGAACAGCACACCTGGAAACACCAATTCCTCATAACGCCCAATCACTCATTTGATAAACAAGAACTTTATTTTGCTTTATATTGGGCGATTTTGTTATTCTCAGTCGATGAATTAACGTGTATAAATTGTTCGGAATGAAATATATGTGACACCTTAAATAATAGCGTCTGAAGATTGTTGAAGATAATAATATTGTTGATTTTCATGATACCATTTGATATTCTATATATAAGCCCAATAGATTAGAGTAATATCGGAAAAGTTACTTATTTTATACTGAATTACCATCAAACAAATAAGTAAGGGTGCGGGGGTGGGGGGCTTGGCTCAACTTCCTGAGTTTGCCTTTGTGCTTGTACACTTAAATCACAAGTCTTACCTGCAGACGTTTTTGGGAGAAAACCCCCATCAAATGCAAAATCCAGCGCTAGTTTCGGGTATCACGCAAAGAGTCTGTTTCATTTGATCAAAAACAAGGGGGCGCCACCTGCATCCCTTTTAAATCTGCATCTGACCAATACTTTTTGAGTAGAAAGTCATTAACCATAACAAGGAAGTGTAGAGACCCTTGCATTGGTGCCGCCTGCCGAGCATTAAATGAACTACAATTAAGTCGCATTTTATTCCCCCGTGATTTCGACAAGCTGGATTCTGGCTCCGGGGACCAATCTACCATTAAAAAATTGAGAATTGCTATAGTTTTCAAGTTACAGGTTCGGACAGACATATATTCAAACATACATACATAGACATTACACCGACGCACAGACAGGCACACCCGGTTGCCATATAACTTTGCCCATCCCTTAGGTGTCAAGGGTAACAATTTAATGTATGATTAATTCTTCCTGAATATTGAACAATTGAAATAAGTATTGTGGTGGTCCGCTGATGCCGTCAATGTAGGAAGAAGACATCTGAAACCACCGGAGTATACTAAATCACAAATGGAACCAGTTAATTACAGGGGTATTCGTATCGGTGATGACTATAACACTCTATTGAGGACATCAAAAGACTTGTATGTGCACGGGATTAGCTGTAGATCGAAAATAACGATTATCAATGGATGCCATTAACACGACCCTCACATTCCATGAAATGTATTGATCCAAAAAGTAACTATGATAAATGCTCGGCATTCTCTAGAATTCTCATACAGGGGCAGATGTGTGACCTTCAATATACAGGCATGGGTATTCGTACATGGACTTTAATAGGAAACCTTGGCCATTTTTAAACAGACCCATCATTGTTGTTGGCTGTCTGAGATTCCAGCAGCTGTCACCTGATTCATCCTGTAATGAATTTGGCGGTTGATGGAACAGTGGCAACTTGCGACATCTGTCGCTCAATCTTTGTACTATTTTTTTCTCTGCACCATTGCCGGTATGGGAGTTTTGTGGCAATTTTTTCTGAGTAATATACTTTACGTTAAAAAATAGACTTTATACGTACATGACCAAAACAAAAATACAGAAATAATGACATAACGTTAACTGTGGATGAACATTGGTTCCTACCTGTTCCACCGAATCTTGCAAAATAATACTCGTATTGATATATTGCTGCATACTTAACCATTAATCATGTAATACGATTGAAACCAGTATGCATAAATTACATAGAGCGCACATTTCTTCAGCCAGCGAATAAAAGAAAGGGAAAAAGTTTATCCATATCAATACCCAGTTTTTGAAAATGAGTGAGACAGTTTTATATTGTACAATAACCTGTATGACCATTTGCAATCAAAAAACGTCACTTCCGATCCAGGACCTATCAGTTTCACTCTGCGCAGCAGTTGCGTCAAAATTCCACCTCCAAACCCACACTTTTTGGCAAGGGATTAATGTAATCACCCCCCCCCCCCCCATCCTCACACTATTCAGAGAATATTTATATAATGCAAATGAAATAGAGTTTATTATGAAATATATCTAAACCTGGTTTAGATACTGGAAACATAATACTTTATTTTCCAAAACTTTATACTTATTGTAATATATTTGAAATGTGAATATGCATATATATTTAAAATAACGTGATATATATATATATATATATATATATATATATATGTGTGTGTGTGTGAGAGGGTGTGTTAGTGTCATCCCCCCCCCCCCCCTCCCCATCCTGGAAGATAAATTGACGACAATGCTGCGCAAATCGTATGCACAAGCGTTCGGAGTAGAAACGACCTCTGGCGGAAGCGTACGAAGAGTCCGAAACTGGAGGACATTTTTTAACAGGGTTTAGGGCACAGATGGCGAAAAAGTGCAGTTACCAAACTTTATGTCAGCCGATCCTGATATAAGCTGACAGGAAGCATTAAAAAACTTCCATGAACTGTGTGTTTAATGTTTTTTTATGAGAAACTGTAAAGCTGTTTATGGTTCCATCCCCCTCCCTCTGTTTCCTAATTTGCGGTACGATACTTCTTTCCCAGTGTATTGAGAGACCGGTATCTTACGCAGTCACCAACTCTTGAGTTCAAATGCCATTGATTAAACCATGGAGTTTTAGAAAGGCGGGAACACTCCCCGGCTCATGGTAGGTTCGATGTTACTTGCGAAATCTGATAAGAAACCTCGTACCTTGGTGTAAAACCGGCTTGCGGTGATGCTGGAACCATACCAGGGCATTCCGCAGGCACACCGATCGGGGTTACGTATAAGGGCAAAATGAATCTGTTCTATTAATTACACACTGACTGAC
This sequence comes from Sipunculus nudus, assembly GCA_026874595.1. Taxonomy (NCBI): domain Eukaryota; kingdom Metazoa; phylum Annelida; class Sipuncula; order Golfingiida; family Sipunculidae; genus Sipunculus; species Sipunculus nudus. The sequence continues at coordinate 15,869,220 of CM049321.1, forward strand.
AATAGATTCTTACATCAATTTTATTCACACCGTTTAAACTTCGTTGACATATTTTGACTAAAATTTAGCGATATACATAGGTTAAATTTACAATAACATTAAAATCATGACGTAATTGTCGGCGAGCGATATTAGGGGTATTTAATCTAATTGATAAAACAGGCTAGCCAGCACTGCCTGTCTGAACCCCCTTATCCCCACATTACCCATGCAAATGCTGAAATCGCCAAACTACCTTGTCTTAAAATGTCTAAAATCTATATTCAAATAACTTTTAGCTCCAATGATATATTCATATTTGGAATTCTTAGAATCCCTCTATACATTTAATATATATATATATATATAAATAGTTTTTTGTTGTTGTTGATATTAACATTTTAGATTTAAATCTAAATTTTACGGTTTTTTTTACAAAATATGCGATATATCTTGCAAAAGTGTATTAAAGAACGTGATCTTCTACAATGATAAAAAATCATGTATCTAAAAGTCCAAATATGATCATTCTTTCTTCCGATATTTTATTTATGAAAATTTTAGAAAGATGAACAAATAATTGTTTATTAAAATTGCCAGTAACTGACTCATATAAAAGCAACTGTCGGACTTGAGTGCCACAGTATCACTACCGTCAGATGCTTAAACTGGCCCATTCCGAGATATGACGTGTATTATTAATGATATAAATAAACCAAAAAGCGCCGATCCCACATTGCACAGGCAGTCCGTTATGTTTATATCCAGGGGTTTATGACATGCGGTCCTGACAAAATGGCCGCCGGTCACTACCCAAACACGTCCAAAAAGGACACCTGGGACCAAATCAGATGCACCAAAGTTTTGCAAATGACATAATATTCTTTAAATTTTCTATCACCGCAAATAAGTGACCTCTCAACTGCTGAACCTTTACAGTCAACCCGTCAAGTCACGTGATTGTTATTGTTTGTCAACATGGGCACGTATGCCGAATCCACTAATAGATAGAAGATAAACAAGTTGATATAACCGTCACAGGGGCGACTTAAGAACCTTTGTAGCAGATATTATACTTAAATGTACGCAGAGAAAGCCAGAAATCACATAAATTCTAGGATTAAGACAGGTGTAAAGCCGGGTTTAAGATACTGGAGACAGAAGACTTTCTACATTATCTGTATTAATTCATTTAGTTTCTATTTTAAAGCTCAGTCGCTTTCTTTGATACTTCCAACTTGTAAACTTACTTTTTGCCGGAAAGAACAAACTATCAATCACCATCATGTACTGAATTAGCTTTTTATTTGCAAAATAAAATATATAGCGATATTGAACACGAAATATAAAATCCCATTTTTTACATACACCACGCACATAAATACATATTTATATACAGAATGTGTGTGTTTGTGTATATGGTTAGATATAATATGTTTGTCAAACATCAACAGTACACGTTATATGATAACAAATTTCAAGTGGTCTTCCACGGTTCACCCAGATTTTACTGGTCCAACAGTAGGCCAGAAGACTGCACCAGCCACGTAAGTAACAGACAAAAATTAAATGACTTGTCAAACCCCCAATCGGAAAACTAAACAAACTGCAAGTTCTGTAACGATAAGTTTAAAACTTTTCCCTTAACATTATCTCTCGGCTACCACTTTGGGTGCGACTGAATAAACGTGCAATACGATAGCGGTGTACCCGACATTTCGACATGCGCCTGTGAAACGGGTATTTTATTTGTAGGCAAAATGTAAATCTGTGTAATCTAATTACCGGTCCGGATATTTAGTCCGCTTCCTATTGCTAACAAACGCAAACACACTACCGTGTTTTTGTCGACATCTTCATTGCCGGGTCTTGTGATAATATTTGAATATGCATCTACATTCAAATGACCGAAACTACGAACGAAATGACTGAAATTTTATATTGAAGGCGTTTTTAAGCCCATTACTTTTTTCGGGGTGGGGGGGGGGGGGTAAATTTACACTAAAAATAAGCAGTCTAGCTTGTTAACAGTAAAATAAGTTAATATGACGGTTGGAGTAGGATCATCTAGTGCTTATTATATCGCCCCCCCACCCCTCATTGTGGAAAACCTGTGGACAGCATTTTTTTAATTAATTACTGATGGTGATCTAGATTACCTTCAAAAGTTAATGGATTATTCCTCGGCCGTTTTCCTACCCCCCCCCCCCCCCTCCTCCTCCCCCGTGCAAAATTTCTTAAATATCTGTTGACAACTGTTCTCGTAAATTTGCGAACAGACAAGCCGGAATTAAAGAATATTATACCCCTCGCTCCCTGGAAAATAATTAGAAAGGTCATGCTATTTCGTAATTTTACAGGGGACATACACATAGGTAACCGTCTAACACCAGTAATAAGTCCATTTGTTGGTGACGTCAACCTTACGTGTAATTTGACATTATCTCCCACGCTTTTCCGTGGTATTTGCGTCAAATGTAACAGGTCTGTGCCAGCAAGGTAAAGTTGCTGCTCCTCTTTAATAAGAAAAGAAAACCTGTCTACTCCAGAAACACGGAGCATTTGATGACAGTGGTTTGGCATACTGGTATATAAACTGGCTACACCATGGTTATACATTTAACATTTAAGTAAGATGGACAAATCACGCTGAGATAGTCGACAGACAACTAACACGTCTTAGATGTATAATTTTTGGAGAGGTTGGTTATGACTTTTGGATGATGTTGGTTTGGTATGTTGCACATCCGTTAGCTCCCAACGGCAACGCAACAGTACTTTTTGTTTTAATTTTTTTTTCATATTATATAAGACTGTTGCGTTCGTTAAAATGCAATGGAGGAGTCCTTGATAACGGGCTACTTGTTCGTGTGACCTGTCTTACACATGTGACGCTAGTGTTGTACAAGTACAGTTTTGTATATTTCATGTGTGTCATATCCCTCGACTGTGGACAGAGGTACTGGTGGACATAAAGGCAATTATGCAGAGCCCAGCCATCTTCCAGAGGTCAATTCCACTAAGTCCCGACCTCTTCCGGTTTGGAATTGTTGGGATGGCCGGGGCTACTTGTCTCAACTTTTAAACACTAAATCTGTTACATCTCAAGGAAACACCTTACGTTTACATTACATATGCCAATGCTTGCAAAAAAATATTACTTATTCCCTGAAATCTTTAACACAAAAACGCCTATGTTTATGTAACTTTTCTTTAAAATAATTTGAACGGACTACATTGCACTCTTTGCTATAGCTTTATACCTACACCGCTCGTGTGTGTCTATTTAGACACCCTGTTGCACTGTAGGGCTTGGATTTCGATGCCATAAAACCCTAAGCAGAGGAGTCGTACTACTAATTGTTTGTCCGATCACATGACCTTTTTTTCATTTGTAGTTCTATGATCATTTGTGTAAAAAACACGGGAGCTAAATAATATATTAAACATATAATCTTTGTATTTCTCTAAGGTAAAGCTTTTCATGTCTACATTCATAAAAGAAATTCTTTCAAACAGGGCAGAACTACCATCTCTCCACGAACCTAAGATAAGTTCTGCCCACTTCACGTTCAGTCATTCGCTGGAAACATTAACGTTTTATAAAAAAAAAATCAAACATATGACCGTGCATGATGTGTTGTTACCAGCTCTTTGGAGCTGTGTCTTATTTTCTTGACCAGCATATGTGAATAAAGATCGGTCTCACAAAGCCGACAGCCGTATTGTCTCAACCGTTTGGTTGATTTCAGGACTTCAGAGCATGGTACATGTTGTCGCCTGTTCAGTTGGTATTTTAAGAAGCGGATCCAGGAGGTCCGGAATCCCCCTTTTCAGCTGCGGCAACCTTTATTTATTCGTTTCAGACCAGTTTTGGCGACCTAGACCCCCGTGACCCTCGCGGTTTTTAGGTTTTCTCATTAGTCCTTTTCGGTTGGACCCCTCCTTTTCCTAAATCCTGGATCCGCCCATGATTTCCACATAAACACAGCGATACTTCAAGGATGTACATGACACATTGCATGTTCCTCAGTTCGCCATGTTTCTTATACGTCAGTAATAAACGTCTCTTCTTTGTACATTAAAATATCTGTTACAATGTGTTACAAAGGACTGTTAATTATCTTCCAATCGGTCAAAATAATATTTCACACTAACTTCGACAACAGTTGCCATACTTCAGACTGAGTTGCTTGATTACAACTCCTTGACACATGACTGTAAAATTAACACACATGTTTTTTTGGGGTCTATATAAATTTGTCTCTTTGATAAAACGACAGTTTGTAAAACATGTTGCGAACCGTATCGACCCCGGGTGTCGATTGATATGTGTATACGTACATATCGAGCTATAGCATAAACTTTCTTTATCCACTTCAATCTGATTGTGATACAGTGCATCTATATCTTAAGTCACTTAGCCCGAGTCCTCTTTCTGTCCAGAAACCAGATCCTGTGAAGTCGAGACATGGTCATTTTTCTGATTACTTGTCGTCAGCCACCTACAGTACTCTGACCTGTGACGTCATCGGATTGACTTTAATACTCGAATGACCTGGTTCAATACCACTTTGATGTGCTAATTTCAAGACGCCGCTAATCTTGTATGGATACAAAGACATAAAACATCGTGTGAGAGCGAGGCAATTCATTTAGGGAAAAATGGATTGTTTGGAGAGGGTTGTGGGTGTCAGTTCGAAAATCAAATTATTCTCCTTTATTGCTCATTTGTTCCTAGAAAAAAATGTGTTTACGACCAACACAGTAACCTAAAGCCACTCTCAGTTCACACCCCTGTAGGGAAGTTCCCAATAACCTTGTCTAAAGTGAGCTCACATGAGGGATTTTTTATTTTTTTCTAAGATTCTGAACTTCTTGTACCAAATTAAACTACACTTTCGGATGAACACTTCCGCAAAAGACGTTTTTAAGAGGCCCAGGGCACGTCTTCGTGCTGCTGTCACGTGAGTGCGAAAGGGACGTAACGCCACCGTTCTTCATTGTTGCTTGTTCAAACAGAGCCACGATCATAAACTTACAGAAGTTTTTTGATGCATCCCCTATTTATCATTTTGACATGCTCTTTTTATCCAAACGAAATCCAGCTCATTTCTTGGATCAGACAGTCAAGCTGTTGATTTTGTAAGGTGGACCCAAATAGATACTGACACCGTGTTTTAAATTACGACATCACTGTTTGATAACCCGCTTTGTCGACTCAATTTCCATATTTAGAAGTTTTTCAGTTTCTTACTAAAACTTCTTCGTTCTAGTTTTCTGAAGTATAACTTGACAAAATCTTATGTCAGTTAGGACATGGCTGCTACTTTTGCAACACAAAAAGCAACCGTGCGGGATTGAAATTTTGATAATATAAATATCCGCAGCTTCCCCGTGTACCAAACCGGTCTCCAGTTTCTGGAAACAAATAAAAAACACATAGGATGATTTTATCGTGATTTCAGCTCTCTTAATATGAGAGGTGCTCGCAAGAAAACTTCACGAAATCACACTTTACGACATCACTTATCAGTTTTTGGTACCAAAATAAAGCCACCATGTCGGACGAAGACCGTCATAATCCTAGGCGTCCTTGGTTGGCGTAAAGTGGAGCTGTTTCTGATGGTCCGATTCGATATTTTTCAATAAGATCTGGTTTTCCTTTTCGGTCAATGTCGGTCGTATTATCGGGGGTCCTGATTGGCGGCGGTTTCGATTCAGAGATTTCTTGCGCGTGCTCCCTTCGATAGACGTATATGTCGTACTGTTACTGTTGTACATTGACGGTTGTCGTAAAGGTCTGTTCAGCTGCAGACAGCAACACGCCTGCTCCATCAGCCAATCACAGCCGCGGAACTTCCTGCAAAACACATGTTCAGCTTTAATAAAAAATTCATTCCAACGTAAAAAATGACACCTAGTCTATTTATAGTGCAGGCTTTACATTGTTTTATTTAGCCTCTTCTTTTTTTACCAAATTTCAAATATGCAGTCACTATAGAATTGTTGTACCTGTATCTAGCTGTCTCTAATGTATATTGTCTTTTACTTAATATAACACTTACTCACAAGTCAACATTGCTCCTCTTAAGCTGTGTTGCGGTAAATAACTTGAAACAGTTTCTTCAATATATTTAAAGAAACTTTTCGATGAATATTCTGTTTTTGTAACCAAGTGTTAAAGCACAATATCTTTCGGTATCGCAAGAAAGAGAACTATCAACTACAACCATATTCTTATAACTCAAGCATAGAAAAAGATATTGCCGACAAGAGGGTCAAAGTATCGACATACAATTTGTCCTAGACATCTAGTCCTCATTGCCGAATTATCAGGGTTGTTTTTATAATTAAATAAACACTGTTCCTGAAGCCCTCAGCCAATAATAGCTAATTATCCTTTGAAAGTAATCTTCATACACTTGAAGGTTCGGCAGATATATGTGTTCCAGTACCTTAATTGGCTCAGGCGGAACACGATCTGGACCCAGACGGGGCGTCAATGTAAATCAGATTATAAACACCAAATCCTCAACCGGCTTGCACTTTACAAGTTTAATATAAGATAAGAACCCGCCATTCTGGTATCCTTGAAATCCCACACATTTGTTTTTAATTACACTAAAGACTTTCTAATCCATCATCATTCAGGCATTCGCACAAATACCAGACGGCAACACAGGCTGATACGGTTACGGACTACCTACTTTGGTTCAATCCGCGAGAGTTTTCAAAGGACATGGAGTCGAATGTTTTTTCGCCTTTTCCTTATCCTTCATATCAAATGGTATTTTTTCTAACCGGAAGGGAAATAATTAGTTATAAACTCTTGGGAGGCGAGCAACTCTCATCGCTAAATTAAAATAATATGGTTCCATTGCACATAATGGAATAATTGTATTCTGTCCTTGTGAAATAGGTTGAGCTCGACTACGTGCAATGTCATCACCGTTATAAAAGATAAAATGTGTCCTACATTTAGAGCACCTAGCGGGTCATGTGACTTATATTTATTTACGTAATGGTTTAAATCCAGCACCTGAAGGACACCACCACTGACATAATTAAGCCAATTGCCTTCGTGTGTCTACATCCATTGCATGATTCCGTTTCATTATTTGGTAAGAACATCAATTGCTCCCGCAAAATCAAAATCGCTAATTCGCATCCGTATCCGGTCACGTAACTGCAATTTTATATTACGTAAAAAGGGATGTATAATTTTGTCCCATCATTGACGTGCAGCGTTCCTTTCACTTCAGAGACATTTTTATAATATCTATCCTAAATTCATTGTAAATTAAAGATTTTCATTTTGCCCCCATAACCTTCATAACGGCTCTTCTTTGGTTTATTTTTACTTCTCGCGGTCTGTTTTACTTTGCTGTTATATATTTTGTTAATTTGCGTAAAGTCCATATTCACTTCTTATGTGACATAGTTGTATTTGAACACCTTCTTTTATGTGACTTTATTTGCATATATTAAAAGTGGTTGCAATTGTCATCATTCTTTTCATCCTTTATCAATAAAGTTAGATAAAAAGAGGCATACATGTGGTCTATCTTGCAGATACGAACTGCATAAAAAAACTCTAACTAATCTCAAGAATGATAAATAATAATTCCATAGTTGTCGAGGAAGAGAAAGAAAATCTTTATTTAACTTCGTAATTTCAAGTCGACGACAGTTTTCAATTTCCAGGTTTAAAATATTATTAATCTGAAAGGGGAATGCTTAAAACGGCAAATGACTCATTTTCAAAGTTATTAGAAATAAGTAAAAGTTCTTCTGTTCCTGGTCACATTTTACTGTATCAGATTATCATCATCTTACTTGATCAAGCAGATATGATTATTTTTTTTCTTAAAATAATATATAAACTTATTTATTTAACAGGGATTACACAACCAGTTATAAATAACTAATGGACGGCACTCTCCATGGCTCAGATGGTGGCTTTCGGTAGTCTGCGAGGTAGGGAGAAACCGGAGAACCCGGAAAAACACCGGCCTTGGCCGGGCCACCCACTAACACTCATTCTCACTGCTACGCCGGAGATCGAACCAAGATCGCCAGTTGAAAGAGCCGAGCGTTTTACTCCTGAACCATCCAGGCCCCAGATGAGTGATACAATTATGGAGGACCAGATCGACGCTATATCAATGAATGAACTATTGTTTTTATTAGTGTTGTCGTTGAAAACTTGTATAATACCTCATAATCAACACAGTTAATGAAAAAATTTTTAAAAAATGTGTAACGGTCACGTGATTAGATCACGTGTTTTATACGTCACTCACCTGAGGTGACGACATATCCGGGTACTGAAGATACCGTAAATGACTGGATTAGCGAGGCTGTTGAGCCAAGCGAGGCACTGGACGACGATGTGTACGATCTGCGGGCTCCCCCTTGCCGGGCCGTATACTGTCAGTAGATTAAAAATGAAGAAGGGGCTCCAACACACAATAAACGCTGAAAGATAACAGAATATAAATTATTGTTTATATTCTTTTTGGGTCTGTTTGAATATATCTGATGTTTTTCATCAAGTACGTAACATCTCTCGTTCTCTATTTCTGTCTCTCTTTCTGTCTCTTTTATCCGTCTCTCTGATCTTCTCTGTCTCTTTCTCTGTCTGTCTCTCTCTCTGTCAGATTCAGTCTCACTCTGTCTCTGTCTCTCTCTGTCTCTGTATGTCTCTCTCTCTGTCAGTTTCCATCTGTCTCCGTCTCTCTCTCTCTCTCTCTGTCTTTCCCTCTGTCTCTCCCTGTCTCTCCTTGTCTGTCTCTTCCTCTTTCTGTCTGTCCGTATCTGTCTGTCTGTCTGTCTCTCTCTCTCATGGAAGTTTTTCCAACAACAATATCTAGCTTCATTGACAGCCTTCAGTATTCCGTCTTGTTCATAAAAATATCTTTTTTTTGGTGCCCGCATTGATTTTAAGGTATATTCTGTGGTTGGCTTTATATTCGCGAGGCTGAAATTTCACGATTTATTCATTTTGAACGTTTCATGAGGGTTTCATTGCACCAGAAAATATCAGCAGGACCTGTATTGAAATAAAATTTAGAAAAAAAACCTACCAAACCTTACTGATTACTGGCTCAGTCATGAAATAACGACTTTTATAACAGTCACTATTGTATCACATATATATGTATCACAACCTGTGAGTATGGCTAATGCATGGGCCAGTTTCGAAAACCGGCACAGCTAAGGTTGCTGATCAGGTTGTTTTCAGAGGTCACCTTATTTGATGGCGCATCTTAATCCTAAAGGTTTCATATTCGCGATTATTTAACATTCGGGGACATCGTGAAATAAAAACCCACGCTAATAAAAAGGCAACCACAGTAATTACTTTTTACTTTAAAAAAAAAAAAATACTGGACATTTGAAACGACCATGACCTACCTATCACTATAAGCAGCGTCATCTTGGTGGTTCTGATCTTGGCCTGGGGTATGACCCCCCGCGAACTGGATGAACAGTCCGACACACATTGTTTTTTGCTGTCTCGGCACGTCCCTGTAGTATAATACACTTTAATTTTTACATGCAAGATTTAACGTGTCCGGTGTTATGTCAAAAAAAGTCATGTATAACATGTACAATTTTAAAATGAACAAGAGTAGGAATCTGGAGTTAGGGAATCGTGAATAAATAGATAACTACAAAAAACTGGAAATCTGCATTCTAAAGAATGCCCGCCTCCGCCCGTTGGTGTTCCCTATTGTGGGATTCTCCCAAAGCTGCGATTGCATATACTCATTCGGCCCATATTCCCAGGTACATTCGTGCATAAGGAATTGTACATTTGTGTATATTCCGTGATGACGATCCTGAATCAAGGTCATGTGCCGGATCCACACCAAAACCTAATAGATTCACCATTGGTCCATTCCCGAAATGCCGGAAAAATTTTTTGAGATTCCGTTCAATTTTCCTGAGTCGCATTGTGAAGAAACACATACACGAACTGGGATGTACGCATAACCTGCTGGCGGAAGCAATAAATTGGAGAATGATATTAAGTTAATAAAGCATGTATGTACCCTAGAGACAGAAAGAGGATCTACCTGAAAGAAGGTTTAATTTAAAGACTGAATGGAACCAGTTTTACATTCAATTCAAACATACAATGCTGTAAATTTGTAGTTCACAGTGAATATTGAGGGGTGCAGCCAAGGGGTGATGATAAACTTTCCAGGCACTATATATCTACAAGGAAAGTGTACACACATATATTGGTCATTTTTACATACAGATTCATTACTATACATTTCATTGAAAAAAAAGAAAGGGAGGAATTTATCCCGGGACCGTAATTTCCATTTTTAAATGAGAAAAAAACTGTTGATAATGATTAAGATAATGATGAAAATTATTGTAATAACTGACTTTTCTACCCATTCTCATTTTTGTTTAAGTTATGTTATATCTTCAGCTGCCTCACACTAACGTGTAAATTTACTTACAAGTGTATGCATGCTTTACTTATATATATATAATTATATATATATATATAAATTTATATATTATATATATATATATATATATATATATATATATATATATATATATATATATAAATGAGTGTGATCCATCCCCTTAGGTCAATCCTGGCCACACCCCAGATAACCTCAATTTCATCAAATTTTTATTAATAGTGAAGAGAGATATTCTCTCTAACATTCAACGTCCATTTGAATATACTGTAATGTACATGATATCATGTTTAAAAATAGTGTATTATTATTCTTTATTATTTTTTGCTATGCAGACAAAGATGAATATCATGCCGCATAACATTGTACAGACGAACTGAACATAAATAAACAATTTGATAATATGAAATTTATTTGAAAATAATAAATATCAGTTCCTATATATACACTCATGTTTGTATTTGTTTATTCATGTCTGGACATTGAACATTAAAGACACAATATATACGAAGATCTCATAACCTGAAGCATTTATGTAATCCTGAATCTTTGACTCTTAATAGACTGACATTAATTGTTACGGAACCTAATATCAATTAGTCGTGGCGAGCATAAATTTGGTATGGAGATAAAAAAATCAGATTCTGTAACACTAGGCAGCGTGAAATGTCTAGGAGAATGAATAAAGAAGTCAGGGTTTTTTTTGTTAACAAATGATTATAATTTATTCTTAAAACAACCGTTACATTACAATACACAAAATAAATACAATTACACAGCATAACAAAAGTATAACAGTAAATCAATACATTTACACAGTATAATAAATAAAGTGTACAGTACCTGGATACCACCACTGTCACAGTGACAATCCTTTAAAATGTATAATCCAGATGAAAAGTTCACATAAATCTTCTTAGAGAATAATAGTCCAATTCAATCACAAAATCAATCTCACCGTCCTTTCGGAATTTCACTTAATGTAATACTAATGTATATATATATATATATATATATATATATATATATATATATATATATATATATATGCATTAAATGGCCTTTGCTATTTGCTTTCGGATCCGGAGGGGACGCCTTCGGCGCGCGGCCCGAGCTGAGCTGCAATATCTCTCCTTTCATCTAATTTCCCAATTTTCGTGATTAATTTTCGTTTTGTATATTTCTTTTTATTAATTAGCCATTAGATTTTATTTAAGTTATCTTCAGTTTATTGCTTTCAAATTTATTAGTTGAGGATTAGGATATTAATGAACAGCTGCAGAACAACTGCAGAGCACAAGACCCTGGTTGGGGTCGACCGTGAACAATCTCACGGATCTCTGGTGATACCGGTACTCGAACTCGCGATCTGTGCTCTTAGGAGTCTTGTGTACTATCGAGACCACGGACACCGGTAAAATGCAAAGTTTAAGGCAAAAAATAAATAATAAAAGGTAATGGTTCTCAGGCACCGCCCGCGTCAATTTTTACTCCCCGCATCAAAATGTTAAATTTTGATTTTCATCTTTTTTCTTATTTTGATAAGATTTCCTTTGTTATGTAGTGCTTTCACCTGTTTAGCAAAAAATTCTGTTATTTTCAAGCTTTTGCCTTACCATATGACATTTTTATCAAAACATACAAAAAAGGTAAAAAATAAAATATCGCCCGGCCGTGCTGATTTCTGGAAAAAGGTGCCTAAGAACCAAACCTTATATTTTGGCCTAAAATATGACTTCATCATATCAGTTTTTTCACTCCGAGCATTACATTTAAAAGATAATATTATGCAAGTTATAAACGTAAATGTGCCTTTGCGCCATTGATTTTAACATGTTGTAAAATATTGAAATTTAATATACTAATTTTGAAGAAATATAAATGGTAAATATTGAACCTCTCTACAGTTTGAGTACATAAAGCAAAGACATAGGAGAACAGTTTTCAGAAACAGGAAATCCTCTTTTTGTAAAAATTGCCTCAAAACGTCCTCTATACATTGCATATTAAAAAAAAATCCAAATATATAGGAGGGGGATACCCCCTGCCATACCCTCCCCATGTACCTGTAAGTAACTTTAATAAAACCATGTTTCATAATTAAAAATTTAATAAAAATAACATGTTTTCATACACTAAAATATATAACTTATAGTAATAATAATAATAGTAATAATAATAAAAATAATAAGATATACATACATATACACGTATATATAACAGTTTTCATAGTACCCATACATGCATTTAAGCACCCCTCCTCATACCTTCCCCATGTACTTGTAACTTACCTTAATGAAACCATGGTTCATTATTGTAAATTTAAAAAAAAAAAACATGTTTTTATACACTAAAATATATAACGTGTAGTAATAACAATAGTAATAATAATAATAATAATAATATATACATACAAATACACGTATATATAACAGTTTTCATAGTACCCATACATGCATGGCCCCCTCCCCTCCCTCAATCCTGGCTACGCTCCTGTCATAGAGCGCCGCCAGTCCAGAAAGTTCCGGATCAGCATGAGCGCTGTGTTTCTACACGCCAGACCCTACACGTTGGCCGGCCCGGCTCGCGCGTCTCTCGACAATGCTAGCGCTACACAGACACATGCAAGACTGCTGCATACTATAAAAGAAAATCTATAACATAATTAAAACTCAAAATGAGTTAAAAACTGACCTTTGGCATTCTGACCTCTGACACTTCTGACGCTCTGCTTGGGGACTACGGATTTCCGGCAGATTATCACAATAATGACGACGTAGGACAAAGCAATTATAAGCGTAGGAATAAAAAAGACGACAACCGCAACCAGGGTAAGGTAAAGCTGAAAAATGAAGTAACCATTACGTAGTATGGACATGTGACCTCATTAGAACCAATCAATAGAAAGAAAGCCTGGTTACAGCCACTTGCAAAGTCAGGTGGCAACTGTATATAGATTTATATATATATATATAATCACTAGTCCTATAATAACGCAAATAGCTGATTTAAAGGTATGTTTAATTATTGTTTATGACACAGGTTGGCAATGTTATGCCCTTTAAATATTGCATTTAGCTGAAAATGAGTTTTTTTATGCTTGCTGTAATAAGTTAACCGAGTAAGATTATCTTAACAGTTCATCATATTCACAGAATTTTTTTAAGAGAAAGACAAACTGTTCATAGTGTTCAAATGTTTATTGTTAAAAGGTGTTAAAGAAAACACACATTTACATATAATAAATATATAAACCTACCTGAGAATTAAGTATTTATGCACCGCTAGAGGGCACGGTTAACTCCGACTCATGGCATGGCTAATTAGTTTAATTAATTTTTAATTACCTTCCAGTTATAAATCCTCAGGTAGCATTGCGTCGTGCCGAATTTCTCACCCACCGTGGACAGGGCAAGGACGGGTGCAGCTGAGAGCGCCGCAAACAACCAGGCCAGAGCTATGAGTATCTTTGCCCGGGTACCTACAAAGAAAATAGTCCTTGTATGTATAAACGTTCCCAGACACTATAAGTAGTGATCAGGGCTGTCTATTTTGGCATCTATTCCCTTCAGAATCCATCAGGATAGAACATATATGAAAATAAACAGTACTCGATCCGTGCGAGTACAAATCGTTCGAAATACAGCAGTTTTATATAATTTACCCCAAACATTCCTGTATCAACCTGGGGGAAAAATAACTTATTATACTACCAGATGTCAGTGTGAATAGTAGTTTACTTCCAGGAAACAGAAGTACAGTCTGAGCAATAAGACTCAACATCTTTATATTGATAATCAGTTTCAAGAGTCCAAGCACATTTGGAATTCTGTTATTAACCAAAATCCTCATATTTTTCGACCGGTAAATTTACAAACAAGAAAGCTCATTTTTTTTTAAATTTTTTTTGCCCCAGAGTCCACAGAACGGTATTTCTTTTGGTCTGGCCTATAAGCAATTACATTGCGTTCAGATGGGTAGAAATTTATAAGGGCAAAGCCGCAACTTTTGGGAAGTTACTCCGTGTATATAGTGTCTTTAATATGTACAACGTTTATGTTGTTTTAAAGTGTTTTTTTTTATGAATATACACTCAGCAGTCACATGTTAATGTTTATAGCAAAAAATTCTCACGTTTCTCATCAAGGAAACCTACTAGGATAGACTCTAGGCATCCCATCGAAAGATATGAAAAGAAACAAGAGATCACACTTGATATCAGTTTCCGGATGATTAAATCTGTCATCGGAGGGCGTCAGTCGCGGCGTAATGGTCAGACAAAGATATTATCTGACGCAGAAGCACGTGACGTAACTATTGATGTGACGTCACATGAATTATTCCTGACTTGTCGTGGTTGTACAAACACAAGGTCGCGCCCTTGCCAATGCCAGACATGACCTTTCGTGCTGCAGTTATATTAAATTACCGTTACAGGGTGACAGACTTCCCCGTGGTGTGCTTACCGATGGCAGATAATGGAGTCTGTCGTTTCTGTCTCGTCCCGGTGTGTCCGTTCGTTGTTCTTATCAGTGTCCTCTGGGAAAATAGTCGACATTAGTCCTGACCGCTCCTTATTGGTGCAGACTTGCGACCAGCTCCATGCCGCCCTGCATCGACGCCCCCTCCCCCCCCCCCCCCAATCCTATTTAATTGTAAAATAATGTAATATTAAGGGGAAACCTTTCCAGACACTAAATATCTGCAAAGGAAATTAAAGGAGGAAAGTCATTTTAAAACATACATGTATGTGTGTCTCTATGTGTGTGTGTTTTTGTGCATTTTTTGCCAGCAGATATATGCTGCTGCATCCCGGCACCCCCTTCCATAAATCCTAACTACCCCCCTGCCAAAAATAGTAACAACATCCTAATATATAACATTGCTGAACGGAATTAGAAACACCCGGACAGCACGGGTACGAAGAAACCCTCACATGACCTCATTTAGGCGAGCGACGCGCACACTGCGCAGAATCGGACTCACGAGATTACGATTGTGCTGGTTGGGGATTGTCGATATAGAAATCCAATGCTCCCAATGAGCTGAGGGTTCTTAATACATCAGCATCGAAGATATGAATGTAGTGTAGAGTGTTACGTAGTCCCATTAAACATGTTTGATGAGACAAACCAGACTTCTTGTGACAGTTATACGACAGTCACGGATCCCCACCTGTCACCTCCTAAATTTAAATGACATATGTATGTATAAGCTTCGACTTTCTATGTCAAATGGTTACTAGAAACGTTGCTTAACTGAAAAATGCTGCGTCACTTATCATTTATGTTTCCGCATGAAATAATTAAAAACGGAACCAGATATTTGAATAGGCTTTTAATCCAGTTATCTTTTTCCTCCATTGGCGATCTGAAAATAAATGGACTTTTTTCATCCTTTGACCTTGAAATTGAGCCAAGGTCATTAACCGAACCATAATAAGGTATATTTTGAGTATGCATCAATGAAAAAAAGGTGCGAGAATAATTATAATAATAAAAAGAAAAAGAAGAATGCCAAAATCAAATATATCCACCATTCGATTTTGTGGTAAGACTTCATGTAACAAGTAATATTTTATAAATGTAAACAGAAGGTGTTTCCTTTAAAAGTGATAAAGTTCGACTTTAAAGTTTGACAGCTGAGACAAGTTGTTAAGGCAATCACAACAGTTGGAAGAGGCGCATTGTGAGTTAAAGGAAGGGTGGTGTAAACGCAGTAACCATACACTGCTTTCCAAAACTGACGAGTGCAGCGCCAATCACACAGAAGGAAATAAAGTAAGGCACCTTTCACTGACAGCTGGTTGGATTTTTCCGTGCAGCAGCCGCCTGCCAAAAGCAATGCAAAACGGGCAAAACAACCTTACTGTAACGAATATATTCATATTTCCTATGTTCTCACTTTGTAGAAATATAATGAATATTTGTAAAGATTTGTGAAGAGAGGTTTCATACCCCAGGACCCCCTCTGGATCCGGTCCTGAACGATGAACGTTCAATATTCAATCTACAAAGGAAACGCCAAGATTACGTAAAAGTAAGTAATTAACTTTATAACTTTACGTAAATCTGTCATAAACATTAATCAGGTAAAATATCAACTAATTTCCCTCGTGGTGTCATGACACGAAACTAATAAATGAATATGTCGTTTGATACGATCACTCCATTGTTCCCTGTGGGAATACCAGGGACAACAGCCGTAGTTTCTCTCACTACTGAGACAGCTGGGACCTCGAAGGGGATAAATCAGTTGAAACGTTGCCACGCCCTCGGAACTAGAGGTGGCAAGATATAATCATTGGTTAATCTCAAATGAAGAACCCCTCAAGACCATACAACAGGAACTAATCTGAGAAAATGTAATTACTGCCTCATGCCTCGGTACCTGCCGATTTTGAAGTTAATAAACCGGAGCGGATTAGTGTTACATCGATGCACTATCAATGACCCTTAACAGCTCCTGGGAAGGGAGGGTGGTGGGGGGGGGGGGGGAGATTTTGGGAAACTACTGCAAATAAGATAACTTCTCGCAGCTGTGGATGTTTACCCCAGTATTAGAAGCAGTTAATGTAAACAATTTGGTTATTTTAGATAAGTTAAAAGGATATAGTCTCGGATTTCTGTTTAAAAGGGCTCAATGCATTCGATTAAACATTAAACTTCTTATCTTGAAATCAACGCATAGAGTAATGACTGAGTTAAGGTGCATGAGAATAAGAGGGAAACTGAATTTTAGAATAATGGATATAATTAAGTATTTCTTGCTTCTGGTTTGTGAAATATATGCGAAAAAATCAAAACAATGTGTTCCAAATCTGCATGTAAATAATGAAAAAGGTTTCATTTTCTATACCCTAACGTTCTCTTTATTTAAACTTTCATTATTAAATGTAAAAGGAACTAATTTTTAAACGTATTAAATTCAATCTCCAAACTTGTGTGTTTGAAAATATTTCTCTTTTTCCCAACTATTTACTTTTAATGAAACAGTATTGAAAATGCAAATCATAATGTATAACAGAAAATATTCAGAATCATTTATCAATATATATATACAATATATATACAATCAACTACTTGATCCAGGAAATATCACATTAGAGAAACGCTATAGAGATGACAAGCCAGTGATTTTTCCCCTTTAATCTTTGCCCTCGTCGAACCTACTTTCTGGTTCGCGGAGCAATAACTAATTTCGGTAAAAGTGTAGCGGTCCGTAGGGACTGTGTTATTTGGCGGTTGATAACTTACCGCTGCCCGTAAAGCTCATAGGTCTGGCTATGGCGTCCAATCTGTCAATGCTCAGAGCCACTAGGACGAACGTGGAGGCGTAGGTCACCATGTTCTGGAAATGTAAAAGGATGCTGTGATAGAGTAGTCCCACTGATAGCAATTTTATTATAAGGAAAAGAAGACTTTTTTTTCAGGCACTTTACTTTTTTTCCTGAAAACAGGACAAGCTAGCGTATTTTGTTTCGATAAATCTTTCATATAATCAGAGGAAAACATGATAATGAAAGAAAGAAAGTTTTCACTGAGTAGATAACAACGCAACATTACAAAAGGAAATTTTATTAAAATTTTACTATTTAATATTCTTTGAAGAAATATCCGAGCGACCGGAGCTCAAATTGACAAGTTTCTACTGAAAATCAATAAAAAAAAATACTGGTTGGGGTCAAATTAACACACGCGGTACTTAAGAAACCAATCTCTTTTGGCCTTAATTTTCTTTTTAACTGTTCGTGTCTTTATCATTGTTTGACCCTTTACTGCTCAGTGGAGCACTCATAACTACTCAAAACTGAATCTTAGGTACTCAGATCAAAGACATTGGATATTTCATTTTCATTTCTAAAGATTTTCATTATCTAGTGCAATTCCCTATTTCGTAACTACCGCATTTGAGGCAAATATATAATTAAAATATAGTGATCTGTTAAATGTATTATAAAGTATGTCAGAATATGCAAAAATAATCGAATTAATATGAGCAGTATGGGGGTTAAAGGAGCTTCCAGATTTATGTATGACGACAAATTATATATATATATATATATATATATATATATATATATATATATATATATATATATATACAAAGTGTACGAAGGTGAAAGTCGGGAAATGTCTTTACTCTACTAAAACATAAGCACTCGAAACTTTCTTGTGAAAAAAACACTTAAAAAGTACAAACCAATGCCAGGCGTACATTGTGTCATCGTTGTCAATGTACGTGACTTCAGTTAAGAAGTTTAAGGAGCGATATTAGGGCAATTTAGGCCCTTTGTCATCAGAGACTCTAGGACCGGTGTACTAGCGTAAGAATGCCTTTACAACCTATAACGAAGACCGCATTTTTAAGCCCTTGGAGGATGCAAATATTTCCCTAGTTTTTGACAACGCCGCATGGCCTACAAGTACGCTGTCACTTGCCATAAATCACGCCAATGGTTAGTCCTTTTAGTATACTTTCTAACGACACCAGCCATGTTTGAAATCAATTCGGTTTTAACTCAGCACATTGGCAACTCCCTCTGCTTGATTTTTGCATTTCTGACTGCATGACTACAAGCATGGCTGCCTCGGGTAACTGAAAAATAGCAAACTTGTACGCGACACAGGAAATGACTCATTTAAATAGAGACGGATTTTCAGTTTTGTTTATGAGTTCATACTTATTCTTTAGCGTTAATTCATCACCATTGTCTAACGATATCTATGCAACAGGATGGTTGCCCGTTGCATTACATTCCCCCGTATGTTTTTATCGATACTCATGTTGGGCTAACGAGTCCAATATAAATGCCTAGTCAGTCGTGTATCCACGGCTAGTACGGTTGGTGCATGAACAACTGTGGCTCATGAGCCATCATAAGTTTCAGTTAATTTTTTAAATCTGTATCTTGTCTATACTATTTGAGTAAAAGTCTCGTTTTCAGATTAATTCCTAATATAACGTTTGATGCCTTTTGAATAATATAAAGGGGCAACGTATGTCCAGATGGAGAATTTATGTATGTTAAAGTAGGTAACATATGACATCGAATAATCCTCGAACGGAAGTGGCCATAGATGAAGCACATTGGGGTAGACTAGGAATTCATTATTTGACGTTGAAGCTTCCAGGTTTGACATATATAACATCTTATTTTGACAGGTAAATGGGATGCATTCACTTAAGGACATTACGGCGAGGAAGCACACAATGTATTCCTAGCACCCGCCTAATTCATGTCAACTTTAATTTATAACTGTGTGATTTTGTGTCAAAAACGCCCTGTATACCTGTCACATTAATTCAGCACACTGATTTGACAGTCCATTAAGTCTTATAAATCAGCTTTGAATTAGTCTGGTGTATACCTGGTGTATATCAGCGACAGAACATACTTAAAGATACATTATTATTTGGCATAATGTCAGTGTTATCTAATACTATTATTTCCTGATATTATCTCATGCTATATTATTTGATTTAGGCTTTATACAAATGTTTTCTAGCAAAAGCACATCGGTACATGGGCATACTCCAGTTCACTTGCTTTATACGATGTTGTGAGGCTGTGAGTGAAAGTAAACACAATCCACTTGTGTCTGACAATAATTAGATTCAATAGTAAGAACTATTTTATTGTATCCATTGTTCTAAAAATCAATTTCCCACTTATTTTTATGCACACTGATATCATTAACCTATGCGTTGATACCCTATGCGGAGATTCTCCCTTGGGAGAACTTTGTTACAAGCATGTCCACAACACTACATGACGGTTTCATTATTACCATGTGTTCATATTGTTTCTTTTTATTTCATCCCCATTTATAAGAGAGCCATCCATCGCCCACGAACAAATAATTAAAAAAAATAGTAATTCATTGAGAGGTTGAATATCAGACAGGCAAACACAGCAAAACACATAACCTCTTAATTGTTTATTTAATCATCGGCGGATCGGGGGGGGGGGGGGGTTAAACCTCTACTGCTGCGAGAATTATCTGATTTGCAGTATTTTCCCGAAATTTTAACGCTACCTCCCCTTCATCAGCTCCTTCCCAGGTGTTAATTGATAGGTGAAAATCGATGTAAAAGTGGTCCGCTCCTGTTAATTAACTTCAAAATCAACAGGTATCGAGGTATGAAACGATGATTACATTTCCTCACATTAGGTCCTGGTGTTTGGGCTTGAGGGATTCTTCATTTGAGATTAATCAATGATTATATCTTGCCACCTCTAGTTCCGAGGGCGTAGCAAAGTTTCAACTGATATATTCCCCCGGAGGCTCCAGCTGTCTCAGTAGAGAGAGAAACATTGGCTGATGTTGCTGGTATTTTCACAGGGAACAATGGAGTGATCGTATCAAACGACAGATTCATTAATTAGTTTCGTTTAATGATACCACGGGGGAAATTAGTTGATATTTTATTTTATTAATGTTTATGACAGATTTCCGTAAAGTTATCAGGTTAATTGGTTACTTTTACGTGATCTTGGTTTTTCCTTTGTAGATTGAATGTTGAACGTTCATCGTTCAGGACTGGATCCAGCGGGGTTCATGGGGTAGCAAACCTCTCTTTACAACCTTTACAAATATTCATTATATTTCTACAAAGTGATAACATTGGAAATATGAATGATTCATTACAGAAAGGTTGTTTACCCCGTTTTGCATTGCCTTAGACAGGCGCATGCTGCGCGGGAAAAAAATAAATTAGCTTTCAATTAAAGGTGTCTTATTATATTTTCATGATTGTGATTGGCGCGTGGCACTCGTTAGTTTTTGTTTTTAGCAGTGCATGATTTCTGCGTTTGCACCATTCTTCCTTTAACTCACAACGCGGCTCTCCAGTTAGGAACTGTGGGGATGGCCTTACCACTTGGCTCAGCTGTTAAACTTAAAAGTCGAAATGTTTAACATTTCTAGGAAACGCCATCTGTTCAAACTTACAAGATATTACTTGTTATGTGAAGTCTTACCACAAAGCCGAATGCTTATGGAATTATCTCCATCTATCCATCTATACACAGGCTTAATGGGAAGGACGTGCCCAACGGCCGTGTTTCATTCACATTCATGCTCCTCGGTCATATGACCCAGCAATGGGAACGATTGCACACCAAGGGCCCGCAGGTGCAGTAGCCACCGGGCCTGGTTAAAGCCAGGATACAAAATGAGAGGAAGCGTGTGATACTGCCCTGTCACGTAGTCCGACACCAGAATGGAACTCTTCAGATTTTCATAAATGTAGTTTAGTTAGCAATAAAACATGGAGGCGGTGCACCTCCATAAAAAAAATATTTAAAAAATCGGTGTTTCCTCTGTTTCCTGGATGTTTGGAAGTAGTTGCGCATGCGCAAGATCTGACCTTCTTTGACGAAATCTTATTATTGCCAGACACAAGTGGATTGTGTTTACTTACACACACAGACTCACAACATCGTATAAAGTAAGTGAATTCGAGTTTGACCATGTACCGAGATGCTTTTGCTAGGAAACTTTGTAATTAGCCTAAATCAAATAATATAGCATGGAATAATATTGGGAAATAATAGCATGAGATAACACAGACATTATTGCAAAAGTATGTTCTGTTTCATGTATACACCTGGTATACACAAGGTATACACGAGACTAATTTTGCGCTACTGATTGCGCCCGGTGATAGCTCATTTCAACTTGTGGTCAGGAGTAAACAAACGGGTTATGAACGAAATATTTACATGTACCATCATAATTTTAGTTGTAAACACTTTATTCCATATGTACATAACAAACCTGATACGTGAATAGGTCCCTTTAAAATATTAGGACATTATTCGAACGTAAGCAGTATTTTTTTTCATAACGCACAGAAAATCAAAATAGTACGTTTGTGTTTGGTGTATGTGTTGCGCGTGTGTGCGTGTGTAAGTGAATCTAGTACTTTCGTGTCTGCATGCATCTCTCTTCTTATTTTTTTGTTTTCCTTCCATTCCCTGAATGGCGTTAAGACCCATGCTATTTTAAAGCTTAACCGACAGCGTCATATTCTAAATGGATTTTACAATGATGGTACTTTATGTTTTTGCTGTTATGGCTGGCTTACCATATGCTACCAAAACCTTTTTTTATTCTTTACCTTGAAGAAATATGACCTGACGGAACTGTTGCATTAATTTGATTAATTAAATCAATAAATAAACAGTCCATAAGCCTCACCGGAAAAATATCATTGAACTGGAAAAGCAAGATTTATTTCTTGTTGCGTGATTCGGAATTTCAATTAAAGGATTATATTTTGTCAAGTAAAACCTATATTTTACATTGATGGATCGTGATCCTCTGAGTTATGTTTATTTTAAACCAAGCTTAAACTCAAGCAGGAGCAGCAAAGAAACAAGATTTTCTGAACCGGCTTATGTGGCTCAGGGGTAGAGCACAGGACACAAAGCCGGGAGGTGGTGAGTTCAAATCTCAGCCGAGGCATTTTCCACGGTCGGCTCCCACCCAGAGTGAGTGCTCTGTAAGATTAATTGGAAGGCCATGCCCAATAAGAAAACGAGTGCGCCTTTCGGGGGTTCCTCGGTGGTATGACCCAGCAATGAAGACGATTACGCACATAGGGCCCGCATGTGCAGTTGTCACCGGGCCTGGGTTTTGCCAGGATATAACATGAGAGGAAGCGTGTGATACTGCCCTGTCAGGATTGAAACTATGCATATTCACCTGCATAAAGGAATAAAGACAACCATTCACTATATATGTAAGATGAAAAGAAAGGTATCGTTCCTATTAAATGATAGTCGTGAATTTGATAGCTTCTTATTGTAAATAAAAATCCGTATATAGTCACGATAGTTTAAATTTTCTGGGCTCTGTATTATGCAACTGCTTGAAATTTCGTTCAATGAACATATCCGTGGAATTACCTGTATAAACTTGACGATTTTACACATGACTATCCCGGCATGCCATTCGAGAGTCACTCGCCATATCAGTTCCACCAGCACGGCCCCGAGTGCTGTAGCCAGGTCTGGAATGACAAGTATGAAAGAACGATTAAGAAGTACTGAACAAAATCCTTAGAAACCCATCAGGAATCTATCAAATTAGAAAGACACAGAGAAAAAGAGAGAGAGAGAGAGTGGATAAGCAGCGTGAGAGAAACAGAAAGTGAGAGAGATGAGAGACAGAGAGAGAGGGAAGAAGAGACAGGGAGAGAAAAAGAGAGACAGACAGACAACCAGAGATAGGAGAGACAGAGAGAGGATAGACAGAGACAGACAACAGAGAGAGAGAGAGAGAGAGAGAGAGAGAGAGAGAGAGAGAGAGAGAGAGAGAAGAAAGAAAGAAAGGGGTAGGGAGAGGAGAGAGAGACATTGTAGAGATAGGGTATACTTATACATTTGATCAAGAAGAGGTGAGTTGAAGGTTTATACATCTTTTAAATATTAAGCGGCCGGTGTTGAGACAGGGATTAGAATTTATTATAAAGAAACATATTGTCTTTCTTTTTGATAACAAAAGTACAAATTTTTCCTACACAGCCATGTTATTGAAATCATTATTCTTTGGGCAAACACTCTTACAGAGTAATGTTCGAGGCATATTATAAAATGAACACTGGTATACAAAATGAATCTCACCTTCGACCTCGCTATCATTATAATATTGACAAATTGTTTCATTAGCTTTAAGATTTCGTAATTTACCAGCAGTAGAATCATAAATGTTCTGGAAGCGACCTAATTCTACTCTTAAATGCAATATACCACATCTTAATTTAGCCATCAAATACCTCTTTCGCCTAAAAAGATTAATTTTAAAATATTATTCTGTTTCTGTATTTGTTTGAATTATTTTCAAAAGTCCTTAGTTATTGCTTATTATTAACATCTTAAATCCATTTTCCTTAAAAAACAAACTTATCTTTTCCTGGGCTTCATTCTTTATTTTCGAAAATTGTTACCATATTTATATTATCAAGTATTTTGCTACAATAGCACACCAGCTATTTTTCTGACTGCGATTGTTCCAATCAAAAACTTTCTTTGTTAATCTTTCCGTATCCGTATTGACCAATCGGTTCCATAATTTTATAATTTTAATATCTCTGAGCTCCGCACATGAAGTCCATCCTATCTCGGCTACCATTCCCGGCACAGGACAAAATCTGTGAACACCCAAGAAATATCGAATAGACCTGTTCTGTACTTTGTCATAAGGTGGCGCTTTTACAGCTCCCCATACTTCTCCAGCATAATCAAGGATAGGAACAACTCTTGCATTATACAATTTGGTAATACTGTTTAAAGTAACATTTTTAAACTGCTTAAACTTAGCAATTATTTCTCCAAGAGCTCTTGAACTTGAATTGGCTATAATATTAATACCTATACTATTTGTCATAAATTCGCCTAGGTTAACACCTAAATATTTATACTTGTTCACTATTTCCAGAGAAACTTCATTTAATGTGAAATTACTTTTCTCACATTTTTTTAAATGCATAACATTACTTTTCGATGAATAAGGAGACAGCAGCCAAATTTTACACCAGCTTTTAAGTGTATATGTTATGTACATTGAGATGCCGGTGCCGAGGGCGCAATAAGAACCATATCATCAGCATATAACAAAATGTTAACCTTCTTTCCACCGATATCAACACCCACATCTAAAGTATTTATAACTGTAATTATTTCATTAATATATATATATATATATATATATATATATATATATATATATATATATATATATTTAACAAGGAAGGAGAAAACGGATCTCCCTTTAGAACTCCACATGGAACTGAAAAAGGAGATCCGAAGTGTTGAAGTCTGGTATATATATATATATATATTGTTACAGGTGCCCTTTTATTGTGTGCAGCGGTTTACAGATGATTGTTTTATTGTGCACACGGATGTTCCATGTGTTATTGGCATTTGGTTTGTGTGCCATGCGAAGCTCGTGTTGTGGCGGCCTCGCCTGGCCGGATGTTACAGGCTCGGTTTAATCCGCATTGGTTGACCCCTTGATACATAGCGTTCTTTGTTCTGGTATATTCTTTTAACGTGTGTACTGTGTTAGATTCTTTAGAATGTTCGAGCAATGGAAGGTTCTCGGCTGAAGGTGAAAAGTTATAAATAGGGGGTTGTGTTTTAGAGCCAAGGGAGATGTGAGAGAATATTCCAGCAGATACAGCAGCGTGGATGTCATTTTGTGGGACATATTCCGATAAGTGCGGCAATTATAGATTTTCTTCTGGATTTTCTGACGTATCTTATTTGATCTTCAGTTTACTTTCTGGATTGTTACAAGAGCTTTACATTGGACTGTTTTTCTCCGAGAGAATTTGTGTGAACTATTCATCCGGCTTATACATTTTAAAGGAGATATCGCTGTGACAGTGGTGGTATCCAGGTACTGTGCACGTTGTTTATTTAACTGTGTGATTGTATTGAGTTGTTTTTATACCGCTGTTTTACTGTATAATCTTATTGATTTAGTGTATTGTAATGTTAGGGTTGTTTTGAGAATAAATTATAGTTATTTGTTAAAAAAAACACTGCCTTTCTTTATTCATTCCCCTAGACATTTCACGCTGCCTAGTGTTACATAATCTGATTTTTTTTTTCTCAATTACAAAATTTATGTTCATCACGCATATGTGATCTGTAGATATTAGGTTCCGTAACAATATGCAGTATTGTGACAATAAATTGCCTTAACAACATTATACAATTTCCCATCAAGTTCAATTCTAGTAACTTATAAAACATTTAATCCCTATGTATTCGGCCAAAAGCATTTTCCATATTGATAAATCCATTAAGTGTAACTAATCCTGTATCCATTCTATTTCTGATAATGCAGGATAAAGCGAAATATGTTCCGCGCAAGATCTACCTCTCCTGAATCCATTTTGCTCTTTAGCAATATCACCTTAAGGTTCACAATAACTGGCGATTCTTTTATCTAAAAGCGCCCTTGCGATTTTCCGACACATGACAGTAAGCTTATACCTCTGTAATTTAATGGTTCTAATTCATCTTTTCGGGGTTTAAGAATAGGGGCTATGACAGCTTTATTCCAGACCGATGGCACTACTCCATTGTTTAAGCAATATACTAATAATTTGTACAACATAATTATCACGTGATGATATTTCAATACCCTATCAGGTATATAATCTGTACCTACAGCTTTATTGTTTTTTTTCAGACCTTTAACAATATTTTTAATCTCATCGAAAGAAATGCTACAGTTTAACATTTCGTTTTCTTCATAACCCTCTAACATTATGTAATTCTAACAATATCTTTAACCACCTTGAGATGAAATGAAGCACAATTTGAAGCAACACAACACGGCTGTCTGTAGGACCCGGAGAATTCATCAAACCATTTTGTTTTAACCACAGCTAGATCTTCCACAATACAATCATTAGGCGTGGTCACAGAAAAGATGGATGGATGCGTGGCTATAGTCCGTTGTAATCACCGTCAATTATAACATATGCATTTGTAAAGTCCACTTAGACAGACATGCTCGCTTTATAAAAGGAACTTTGAAAAAGAAAATTTGATTATTATCTCCGCCAAGAGGTTATGTGTTCAGTCCAGTTCATGCTTTTTGTGTGTGTTTGTCTACAATTTAACACAGGCAAATCATAAATGGAACATCATGAAATTTTCGGGGCATTTCGGGTATTGGCCAATTAATAATCGATTAGATTTTGGTCAAGTCTGGCATTTGATACGGATCTAGGAATGTCATCAAGGAATATTCACAAATGTACAGCCACGATTGAAGAGGGCTGAATAGGTGAATGGCGGAGGAAATGCATTCCTTAGAATGCAGATTTCTTGATGAAACAGTATATTTTTTTTTTAGCAAAACGTTCCTTCCGAAGATCAAATCGTCTTCAAGTGTTAAGGTTAAATAGAACAAACTGCCGAACAGACCGCAGAAAGTTTTATGGAGATTCAACTGAAGAATCCATGATTAACAATAAGAAAAAAAAAACTAAAAAAAATTATTTAATGAAAAAAAAATATATAAAATATGACGTTCAGATTTAAGGTTCCGAAATGACATCAGTAAAAAAATGTTTCACGAGAGAAGAAGAGCAAAAACAAAAAAATACAATCTAATAAAATGAAAAAAAAAAAATCCGTGGATGAAAAACATATTTCTACAGCCTGTTTTTCTGCTGATCCAAAGTATAGCATTTGTGTATGTAATTTAAAATGGTATTTGTTTTATTTAATATCAAACAGAAATGTCATTTTGAGTTGGAAGCAAATACTAAAAGTTAAACCAAATTTGTTGAACTCTGTTAAATAAGGCTGTAGTATCTACAAATGTAAGCAAGCCCATCACAACACAGGCGCCGCACATACTCTGCCAGATAAAGTATACCAAATCTCCAGACATTTTTACGACTAAAAATCGCCATGATATAGGAGGGCACAATAGATGATTCAATATAAAGGATAGGAAAGTAAGCGAAAAAAAATCCTTATTGTTGCATTTTTATGTGACCTAAAAATGTAAGATATAAATACGTTTTCTTTTCAATAGTTTCGAATAAATCATGGAATGATACTTGCCAGAGAAGAAAAAAAAATGATGTTAATTCGAAATGTAAAGTAGAAGACTCTAAAAGCAGGTTACTGAATTACAAAAGATTTAAGATTTCCACTGGATTTGAAAATGTTTCTGATTTTCTTTGTATAAACTTCTATTAGGGATGTGCATTCATGTACCAATGGTGCCAGATCTGTTTATAACAGCACTGAAGTCGTCATTCCGAAAGCGGGAGATATTTCCCTTTGCATGAGACAAAATTGTCGGGTACCTCAATTGAAATAAATGCATGTATGAAAATTACACAACTACCTAAAAGGATTCATACATATTGTATATATATATATATATATATATATATATATATATATATATATAATTATGTTGAAGAAAATTAAACGCGTCGCTTAATTCTGGACAAATTGAGATGTCTTCCCTTTTCTTGCAATTATCTGTGCAATTTACAGGCGCTACAGATCACACATAAATATCAGCCATTTTAAACCTCACTTTAGGCCTGCTGCTGTTCAGGTCACTTTTTGTGAGTAATGATATACAGGTGTCTCAATTGGCGGCCAAATGGATTACACTGGCGTGCTAACTTTACATAATCAAGTTTCTACGTGAAAACTGTTATTGACATGAAAGTTAATTAGACATGTTAGTTTCAAGTTACAGATGGTACCACTTTTTTAGATAACACTTGTGTGTTAGCTCCATACCATATGAAGAAACTCCTGGTAATATGTCTGCTAAAGGCTGTATGTACGATAGCCAGCTGTTTGAAAAAAAAAATGTGTCAATCTTATTTCACGGCAGTCCCCTGTGAATGCTGTAATACCAGCTGTATCTGTCAGTCTGGCAGTGCTTATGTATCCAGAATATGGGCTTACTACACAAGGTAGAAATCTGCATTCTTAGGAATGCATGCCTCCGTCATGTGTGGATTCCCTATTGTTGGATGCTAAAAAAAATCACGTATTCGGCCCATATGATCAGATTCGTTTCCTTTCACTTTAAGATTGCGTGAGTTATGTTGTGAAAAAAAATCCACAAATACACACACGAACTGGTGTGAACGCACACCCTCCATTTTGAGGAAATTGTACCCTCTTTGGAAATACGGTCTCATCTTGTTAATGGTAATGCTACATATGATCCCGTAAAAGTTCTTTTTTTTTTTGTTTTCTTGTCATCACTGCACATGCGCACTTACTGCCTAAAAATAAACATAGTAATAATATGTTTCATTCTGTATCACTATTTTGTTAAACACATAAGTTTTATCTTGTGTAAAGGCTGGCCAGGATATAGTTAACTTGGGATGTGTAGGTAAGATTAAACCGACTAGCCATATAGACCCCTCCGGGATTTTCTCTTAAACACGTAAAATAAAAGAGATTAACATCTGATAATCCTTTGTTCCTGATAACGCCCCATTGCAAAAGCGTGTCGCCCATGGAAGAACTGAAAATTGGTAACATCCATCACGAATAACGTTCTACGTTGTTTTGGACACAGTTGGTAAGCTTATTATGTAGATAATTAACAGGTACTGAAAACGTACAACCACGCATACCATCCTCTTCTTAAATCAAATAGCAGAACACAAACATGGGATAGGAGTTCATAAAACAAATATCTGAAAAGCAAATGTTCCGAGGATTTTCTAAGTAAAGCATTCGGACATCGAGGGAGCTAAATTTAAAATATATGTATACGAATTTGATAGTGTACGGGAGGTTAAACACAATCTGCAGGGCCAAAACTTGGGTTACAGTAGTAAGCTGTAAGTCGTGAACCGCGTAACACACGAACTCGCACAGATGGAAGTTCAATAAAAGCTCCCTTGGTCCCCCACGAAATACAAACAGAATCATTCTGATAAAACCAATAAACACTGACGGCCAATCTACCAACGTGGAACTCCTCGTGGCTGAATGGCCGCGCCCTGTCGAGGAGGCATTGCCATCGAAAGCATGCTTGATTGGACCAAGAAAAACGGCTCCCTCTATCTTCAACCTGTCATTAGACCCAGACTTCCCGCAGTACGTACCGTGGTGGCACGCCAAATCCGCCGCACTCATATACAACTCACATTAAACCCGGCTAGATAGAAATCTCACCCCACAGTACAGATCAAATCTCCTTGCTGTCATAGTCCGTTTTATATAGCAGTAAAAAGCAGGGTTAGGGATATCAATTTCAGCGCGGTGCTGTGAGTTTCTTTTTTCGTAAATGAAGTCCCTTGCATGTTTTAGGAATTTAGGTTACCTTTCACAAAGATCGGCAAATCCAGCTAATTAGACCACGATGATTAGAAGGCACAAACAACAGATGATTGCTTATTAATCGATTATCTAATATAAACGTGTTAGTTTTCTACCTTTCTCAACATCTGGAGGTCCCGGTCTGGCCTATTTTGACACACGTATTACGTATTACACAATATCATGCCCTTCTGCCGATACAGAACGGTATACAACAATAATTGTCCTCATAAATAAAGTAAAGATTTCAGCCTACTTGTTAAAACGGAAATGAACATTTTTTTTTTTTTTTTTTTTTTTTTTTTTGGGGGGGGGGGGGGAGAAAGTCTCTCCTTTTAGTGTATACCCATAATGTTGACATTAGACCTGTAACTTCCGGGTGTTAGTGTACATGAACAATAGTTGTCCTCAATAAGGTTTCGAGGAACTGGGAGAAGAAATAGCAGGTCACGAGAGTACTAAGAGGACAGAGTGCAAGCACAAATCCATCTGCAGATAGGATTTGGTGGTAAGGGGAACTGTATCGGGAAAGACTAGAGCGAAATAACGCTTTCAATGACCTCGCCCTAAATGGCAAATCGACCATCTTTCAATGTGTTATCACTAAAAATTGTTGAAACATTAGGGGGACCACATATGGTTCCCCTGGTCCTCAGCAGTCCCCCTACTGTAGCGAATAGAAATTTGGTCTACCTAATGACTAGAATATATATATATATATATATATATATATATATATATATATATATATATATATATATATATATATATATGAACAGTCGAAACTTAAAGAAAACATGAACTGCAAACTTGTTTCATTTCATTTCAACGCATTAGTGGTAACAAATTATTGTTTAGCTCCATATATCTTGAATATGGAAGACCCGAAACAGTGTAAAGACAATTTTACTTAAAATACGGTCATCTCCATTAACCGGGGGGGGGGGGGTATTGTCGGATGCTCAGGTATAATTCAATCCTGGCAGCAAGGACTGGCACATGTTTGTGGGATCTTCAAACACTTATTTTTATTTGTTTTCGTTTCTAGA
Source organism: Sipunculus nudus (assembly GCA_026874595.1). Lineage (NCBI taxonomy): Eukaryota > Metazoa > Annelida > Sipuncula > Golfingiida > Sipunculidae > Sipunculus > Sipunculus nudus. The sequence continues at coordinate 15,900,554 of CM049321.1, forward strand.
ACTAAAATAATTACATATGTACATAATGTATGTGTTTGATGACCACAATATAAAAGTGGGTTCCTTTTGGCTCAACAACGTTATTTTCAGAATGGGGAAACAGAAACAAATTTTGACTTAACTGAGCGAGCATAATGCATTATATGTTTTGTTCCGGATATAAGAGCCATGTTAGCGCTGGGTAGCGGAAGATGTACAAAAGGGGACGTTTTTTCTGTATATTTGGCTTAACAATTTACAGCAGTTGAGGAATAATCTCGGTTTGCGGTTCAAAGGAAATGTCGCTTTTTTCTCGGAAAGGAAATTATTGTAGCGAAGAAAGGAGGTTTTAGAAAATGCCAGTGGAAAAGTAAATATTTAACATGATATGCAATGGTTTGATCAAGAATCAACCGTTAACCGCTCTGAAGTAAAAAAAATTATACAAGGTTTTTACTTCAGACCCATGGCACGGCCTATCGCTCTTAAATTATTGGCAATGTCCCTAAGTCATACCTTCATGACTACCATGAACTTATACTTGAAGATAAAAGGTCTGCCAAATCTCGGGAGCCACGGAGTACATTTGTTGTGAATTACCACCTCCGCTGATTAAAACAAATACACACTTCTCTATTAGCGGTAAGCAGCATGGAGCTATGACCCTAGGGTTGACAATAAAACGTCTGGTTGTCCCTCCAAGGACCCGGGGTGTCAACCACTATAGCACCAATCAATAACCACTTCCTCCATCAATTAGTTCCCGTACAGCAGACTACTGTCTGTCTGAGGGAATTAATGCCCAGATGCTCTGTGACGTCACCTGGTTATCACTTTGGAAAAACATCAGAGACAATGGGAGTGTCCCATCTTTTTGGATTCAAAACCAGAAATCTGCGTTCTTTAGAACGCAAACCTCCGCCTTTCACTTATTTATATTAAATTTAGCCCATAGTACATTTGTGAATATTCCTTGATAACGTTCCCGAAACCGGATCCTGCGTACCAAAATCTTATCGAATTTTTATTGTCTTATTTCCGAAATGTCCTGTAAATTTAATGAGATTCCATTCATTGTGTGTGAGTTATGTTGTTAACAAACACACACACCATCGCACAAACAATCAAAAGAGCGGGAATGCACGCATAAGCTTATTGAGAAGGCAACAAGGTACATAGCATTTTGAACCGGCTTTATATGCATCCTTCTTGGAAGGTATTGGTAAGCAGAATTTTCATGGAATCCTATACTCTTCACTCTCATAGCCGTGCTTTCTGTCTCTTTACTGCCCTCACTTCGGAATAGGCGAATGAGGGTTGCATTATCATGTCTGTTTGCATGTGTATATACTGTGGTTGCCTTTTTGTTTGCGAGAGTTTCAAATTTGCGATATTCTCAAAAAACTGCAATAAATGCGAAAATGAAACTTTCGTGAATAAGACACCTCTTCCTGTTGGCATTTTATATATTTTATCCACGCGACCACGCCTAAGGTTTAAAAGTCGAAATACAAAACACTGATGATGTCATGCATAATGACATATGTTTCATGTTAATTGTAAATAAAAGAACAGACTTAAGTTTATGAATAATATCCGATTTTTCATATAATCTGCCTATTTGGGACAATAATTTTTTACCCGGTGTCGTGCATGGGTCATCGTCGAATTGAAACGATTCAGTGAGGAAATAAAATAGTGATATACTATATGGGAAGTTACTGCATAGTTAGGTCGCGACAAAGAGGAACAATGCAAAAATAAAATTGTTAGCCTCGCAAATATAAAAGAAACTACAATATGGTCGCCTCTTTGTAAATCTCTCTGGGACTCAACAAAATTAAGTATGTTCTCATATAAATATGTTACTCCAGGGTGGTCTCTCTGGGACTCAACAAAATTAAGTATGTTCTCATATAAATATGTTACTCCAGGGTGGTCATCCCAATATCTCTGGCTTCCTTGAAAATGGTCCCGATATAGTTCTTAGATTCTAGAATTCACAGGGTAAATGAAAACTTTACATGTAATTCACTCTTTACTTTCCAGGTGGCAGTTCCTTAATTTAAATCTTGATTTTCTCTGAGGAGGATTCAACGGAAATAATAACTGACCCTTTCAACATAGACTTTTGAGTGTAATTTTGTTAAATGTTGAATTTATCAGACGTTATCCATGCACTGTTAACCGACTTCGTTGATAGTTTGTGCTTATTTGCAATTTAATTTAGCATTTCCATTAATCCTTGCAGTGTTAAAGGATACATTGTCCTGTCATATAAACATGCCGGTCTTTGCAGTTTTCAACGAAATCTGAATCATTAGGAACTATCTTGTGAATAAATTGAACCATTATATATATTTATTCTTTTCCTTCAGGAGCGCGGGAGTACGCATCTCTGTCTTGAAATCTGACTCGGATGCTTGGCTCATAAGGTCCGACAGGTCTTGCGAAATTTGTCTTGTAGCAGTCACTAACCATTACTGATTACATAGAAAACCAGTCAACTATGTAAACGTTGTGCTTGAAACTAACCCTTAGTTATAAACTAAAATCAAATATTCATATAGTAAAAAATTGTCTAATCATTTAATTAATACGGAAATGATATGATTAACAAAAATAAAATTTAAACAACCTTTAAAATTTGACACACCTCGCATTGGAACGCTCACTAAGTCCCATTTGACGCGACATAACTTCGTCCTGAGCCTCCCGGACTCTTCAAATGTTCCTTACATCAAAAGCCCTGATATTATTTTTTTCCAAACTTTAAATTAGACAAATTTTAATAAGTAAGATATGTTCCTAAAAAACTGTTTAAAACAATTAAGATATCCTGGAATCGCGTTGGTGTATATGTGCATCAAAGTTTGCATGTTCGACAAAAAAAACACATTTCACTGCCTTGGATTTGATTTACAACAGTTCAGCAGGAGAGAGCTCTGTCAGAGGTAAGTTGACAATGGGAAGCAGTAGGCATCCGGCTGAGCCATTTGTAATTTATTTGATCGGTACAGGATGGATGCCCCTGCAGGACGAAAGCCACTAAGTCTTGAAGGAAGATAAATCGGAAATCCACACAAGCCTTTGACGTAGAGAAGCTGGGAGTATGGGATTAAAAATTCAACATATCATGTTGACGTGTGGGGTGCCGGACGATTGTAAAGTAGAAGAAGGATGTATAGGCCCGAGGTTCCCAACTGCTCACCTCCGTGATCTCCAATGATATCTTCTGTCCATCACAATAAAGTCGATTTTTTTAACTTCCCTACACCTCCAATATAGGGTTGGCGACCAACCGGTTACCGCTTTATCTCGAATTTGTATAGAGTTTATTCATATAACTTGAACATTATGAATGGATATGCAATATATTTACATGTATATATATATATATATATATATATACATATATATATATATATATATATATATATATATATATATATATTTACATTATTTGTCTTCATATGAGTGCTCGATGAAATTCAATTCTTTACTCTGTTGCATAAAAGTGGGATTTCAGTTTTGACGGTAAAAATTGTTTATTTACACCTGCACATGTAAGGATCAGTTGCACGTTTAAATATATGTCCTCGGTGAATTCCTCAATACGTGCACAACGTCAGCTAGCTCTACTCAGTCAGTGACTTCACTACCCATATATTCGGTCAGGCTAAACCGAGCCGGCTATCAGAAAGATAATCTTCCTAGTAATCCCCCATTAATCTACGCTGAGAGTCGGGCGTTGACTTAACCAGCCAAGGTTATAACTAAACGCAATGAGAAGATATAAGGTCAGCAGATTTTCACGTGACATATCTCATGTATCTGTCTCAGCCACTTACAGAGTTCTTAATGTCTCCGCGAGTTCCGGATCAAGCAAGTTTAGAAGCCGGCATCCAGAGATTATTATAAGTTGTCCAGGTGAGAATTTATGTGCAGAGAGAGTCTGCTAGAAAGTGGACGGTGTATCGGTAAAGTTTAGAACGAATTTTACGACGCCCGAAGCATGAAGGAATCATGAAGCGTGTAGACATTGGCATAGCGAAAATGAACAAAAAGCAATTATTTTAAACCAATAACAATATTATTAAATATATATATATATATATATATATATATATATAATACTTATAAAAGGAATTCGGTTCACGTTTGTTCGCAGTGTTCTCTAAAACCGCGTTGTGTACAATATTGTGCCATACATAATTTGAAAGGTTATTATCCCCGCAGTGACATAGGCAATATGAAAATAAATAATTTTTAATGTACATGTAATTTTGAGTGATTTTCCGTTTTTTTTTTTTACCGAGCACAGCCGAACTGCCTTCGGCAATCACCGGAATGCGTGCATCGTGGTCAGTTAACCTCTAACACTAAGGACTATTGTTCATATGAATAACGCTTGCTTTCAATGATTGATCTGACCCACGTGCGTGTTCAGTAAAAGAGAAAAAACACATGTCTCTCGCTCTATGAAATGGAGAGTTCAACCCAGGAGGATTAATGACAAAACCTAATTCAAGGTCCCGAATTCAGGAACAGGGCTGGGGTGGTGTCGGGGGTCTGAAAATGGGATACGGACCCACTGCATGGAGTCCCGCTGGGTCCGCTTCTGCTTCTTACGATGTATGCATATTTCTGTTTCCTTCTTCAGGAACAGAATCCTTGCAACGTCCATTTAATTAATCTTTCACGTGTTCCTCACATCAACCTATTCATCAACCAACGATAGAAACCAGTCAAATATCAACGAAACACTGTATGCCTCCGCGTCTCATTCCGGTTCTCAATGTAAACCAGCACTTACCAGGTCTTCAAGGTATACATACCGGGGGATGATTTTTGCCACGAGCACAGCGCCACAAAATAACAGTAAAAATATTTGTACATATCGCATTCCGAGAGTATCCCACTAAAAATCTATATTTTCTTTTAACTTAAATAATAAAAAATTAGCCAACATTCAAAATCTCTGTAAATATATCTCCCAAACTCCGATAAAAAAACCCGGTATACCGGGTTTATCAGCTAGTATATATATATATATATATATATATATATATATATATATATATATATATATATATATATATATTACCCTATACCGTGCCATAGGTGATGCAAGGCTTTACCTATCAGATCATGATACACTTTATTGTCACCAATGTATTGTTCTGAGATCACTGAAAAACTGACACTTCACAGCTTGGTCTCTTAGGAAGAAGCTAATGCTGCATTCGTTAAATCTGGGTAAAACCGTAAATACGAGTTGACTATTGGAAAGCAGCGTTCGTCACGGGTCCCCGGGTTGTATTTACCACTGGCGAACTCGGGCTTTTAGGAATAACCCGAATAGAACCACTTGGCGACCTTCACCTTCATCTATGGCAATGACTGCCCCCTGGGAGCAAATAATAAAACCAAAATTTACTAGTGAAAATATTATTGTCATGTGTCATAATAAATGTGTCATAAAACGTATTATAAAATCAGTTCCTGTTTGCTTATTATGACAATCTAGATCCTCCGGTCGCTGAGCCTTTTGTTCCGTTAATTTGGTACAGAAGGGTTGCACATCGTTTACACTAGTTGACATCTGTTAATCACCATATATCTCAGAGGTTACGAAAGCACAATTAATAGAATCTGTCATCTCCACTCCTCCAGAGGCCGGGTCTAGACAAAGCGAGCTTCTAGTAGTTAGGGATTGTAGGGACGGTCGTTACGACTTTTATCAATGGTCACACTTAAAAATAAAAGTTCACCATAATCCAAAAACGGCCTAATATATCTACGTTTATAATGCCCTTACTTACTAAAAGGCCAAAATATTGCATCGAAACAACTCTTATCCATCATGTTTAAATGGAATATTTCTACGCCTTTCGCTACATCTTAACCTCATATCTGAAGCATTTAAAAGGCCCTGTGTAATGTTGGGAAAGAATTCCTTCACCCAAAATCCCTAACCAGCAGAATCGTACTTTAGTGAGTTCGATTCTGCGGAGTGTGTGTCTGTCATCTCCACTCCGGCAATGACGTCATCACGCATGTATCCGATTAGGATAGATCCGGATTGATAACAGAAAGCCTGGTTCTTCAATAATCCCCCGAAGACTGACAATGAAGGTCAAATAAGCCGATGTCAGATGTGAACTACCTACCAGCTGCAGGGCACCGGATAAGCTGTGGGGCGAGCCAGTTTCTTGACCACCCAGATAGGTTAATAAAAGAATGCTTCTGTTAATACAAAATCTCTTTGGCAGCTATCAAATGACCGACCATAGTGTGTCACTCATACACTTGTCCTACTCATTCGTCACCAGGACCACACGACAGCGCCATCTGCAATCACCGCATGCTTTGTACCAGGGTTTGCGAGTTTTTATGCCCTCTGAAGATGTACTATAAAGCTCTATGAGGATGCAAATATTTCGTCATTTTTGATAACGCTTTATGGCCTACAAGTACGTAATCACTTAAAATAAATCAGACCAATCGTTGGCATTTTAGTATACTTACTAAAAACACCTACCGTGAGCGAGAAACTAGTTTTAGCTCTGCATGTTGGTAAATCCCTCCGCATGAATGTTGAACGCATAAATACAAGCATGTCTCAAACGTGTTCTGGACGGAGGCTAATTTGTTCCCGATGCAAGAAATGACTCGTTACCATTTTCTTTTATTTTAATTTAGGATTCCTAGCCTAATGTTAAGATAATTGGTAATATAGCACGATATCAATGCAACATGATAGAAGACCACAGCAATGTCTTCTCCGTATGGCTTGTATCAAGTTAGTCTGGGTCAAGTACTCACGGCTAATAGATGTGTCGTATGGATTCATATATATATATATATATATATATATATATATATATATATATATATATATATATATATATATTGTGCACAGGTTCAATTTTCAAATATCTTATCCTGTTCTGTGAATCAAAATGCTCAGCACAACAAGTAGAACCATTCTGTCACGTTCACATTTGAAGGGATATCAGTATCATTAGCTAAAGAATGTAACAAACGAGAGCCCGACGTGAAAAGACTGTTATGTCTATGACATGTACAACGAGTTAATCCAGCATGTAACGCATCTTTAGACAGGGCTGTTGATTGGACATATTGAGAGCTGTCATATATAAATTACTAAGTAAAAACACCCAGACGGAATAATGGTATGGCACGATAAGTAATAACATGTCCCCCGCCTTTGTCATTATAATTAAAATTTATTACGGATACCTATATATATATATATATATATATATATTATTATTATTATTATTATTATTATTATTAACGTTGTGATGGCGGTAACCGCCTTCATGTCTAATGCCCACTTAACCAGGTTTTCTGTACATCTGCAGAGTTTGGGGCTGGGTATCGGTCAGCCTGTTCGTGTACAATACGTATTGCCATACACTTATAGCGATACGCGATACGTATTGACGATACACTCATTTTTTCATTGTGTATCATTTTCCGATTAAAAACTTCTGTGTATTATTTTTTTCATAAACAAATAAAAAAAGGCCAGTACATGCGTTTGTATGTATATATGTGTATACCTATACATATATACATAATTACATGTGTATACTCGATATACATGTGTATACATTACATGTTTAAATGTAACATTTATAAAATAAATTATATATACATTTCTTAAACATATATACATATACATAATGCATAAATGTATAATATATTAGTACTGTGGATAAAAATTTCAATCTGGTTTAAGTCCTTGCAGCAGCCTTTTAAGATTTTTGTTTGCATATTATTGGTAAGATTAAAGGTTGTATATTATACACCATGAAATTGCACAGTCGTCGTATTTTTATTTGAATGTTGACCTCTTAAATCACATTCCCCCTTGTTTACTAGTATTTTTTTTCTCCAAGAATATGCACTAGTCTGACCTGTTGTCGAACATGTATTTTAGTATATGCAGGTATCAATGTATCGCCAATTCGGCCCTATGACATTCGAGAGTTAACGACCAGCGTACAACCGTCAGAGTGCCCTTTAATCTTGCATTAAGGACACCAGTATGACGCTGGATTAGGATAAACATATTTTCGTCAATTTCGACAACGCCTCTAGGCCTACAAGAATGTTGTCACTTAACTTAAACCAGACTAATCGTTAGCATATTAGTATACTTTCTAATAGAACCTACAATGAGCGAGAAACTAGTTTTAACTCTGCATGTTGGTAAATCTCTTTGCTTGTATGTTGAATTTCTAACCGCATGAATACAAGCATGGCTTTCATGGCTTGTTTGACGACAGTCAACTTTTACGAGGTACCGGGGAATGACTAGTTATCATTGGGAGGGATTTTTAATGTGGTTATTGAGTTCACATATATTCTTTTCTGTTTATCAACACTGGTAGCATTATGTCATCTGTCGGCAGTTTACCACGATTACAATGCAACAGGATGGAAGCCCATTGCGATGCCTTCCTCCGTATGGCTTGTATCACGTTTCAGGTAAGGTTGGCTAGCCCAATATAAACACTTACTGGGTCGTGTATTCACAGTTACACGAGGATATAAACCCCTTATATAATAGTTGTCATTGACTGAAACAGAACAACAACTGCTAATAATTGGATGCCTGGCGTCCGGAGAGGTTAGCCATGTAATTAACCAGAAGGTGGCGCAATTGTGTGTCTCGTCATGTCAGAAGACATGCGTCTGATGTGAAGACGTCAGATAGGGAAAAGAGCGCCACCTAATGGTGGTCCCGAATATAATATGTCATGTGCTCATTCTCTGATGCGTTGACCATTAAAGTAAATATATCACACCTGTTAAGGCGTTTTATATAAGCAAACTGGGATCTAAAACTTCCTATCTAAATGCAAATATTATAGATGCAGCCATTAATTCGACAGCGTGAAACCTTCAATCGATAATGCTAAATACTTGTATCCTGAGGTATTTTACATGAATTGTAAAAATAGTTATTGTAACTAATCTAGGCACTCTCCATGGCTCAGACTATGGCGTTCGGTAGTCTGTATAGGTGGAGGAAACCGGAGGACCCTGAAAAACCACCGGCCTTGGACGGGCAACTGCAACCCACACTACTAGCCACTCCAGTGATCGTACCCGGGTCGCCGGCGGAGTGATACGAGAGTCGTGTCACACGACCGTCCAAAAGTGCACGATATGCATTAGATGTGACAACAAGACTCAGTAGGTACTTATAACTGGACTGGTAAGCCTACTTGAGTCATGATACAAGCAATATGGAGGAATGCATCGCAGTTGTCTCCATCAAGTTGCTTTCATATGTTGGTAAACAGCCCATAACCTCAACATTAGGCCACGAATGATGAATTAACACAAGAGAACACACGTGAACTCACGACCCAAACTAAAACTCCGTCTCAATGGTAACGAGTCATTTTCTGTATCACGTACAAGTTGGCTGCGTCGAGTAAACACATGCGAGCCATGCTTGTGTTCCCGCGGTCAGAAATTTATCAGATACACGGAGGGATTTCCCAATATGCTGAGTTGAGACGGAACTTTTCTCGTTCATCTTTGGTGTTGTAAGAAAGTATACTAAAAAAGCTAACAATGAGTCGCTTTTGTCTATTGAAAGCGTACTTGTAGGCCATGATGCGTTGTTAGAAATGACGAAAATATTTGCATCGTTATTGTTCCGCACTGAAGGATGTTATAACACTCTGACAGCCAGTAAGCTGGTCATAGACTCTCAAATGTCAGAGGACCGGAATTGGGCTAGATATGCATGTATTTTAACATAACATTACACAGTAAGCCTGACTAGATTAAAATAATGCACTAATTTCATTCGACAGGTCTTTTAAAAGAGGATTATATGGATGACTTTTAAATTACATAAAACATATGGCCCAAAATGCCAGCGAGGAGGGAGGGCTTTAACAAACGTACCTTGAAGGACTGGGACCGCACTGTCAACATATAAAATGACGCGTCTGATCTAAAGTATTTTGAATATGCATCCAATGTCCCTAGATAGTCTGGAATACTGTCCGGCAGGTATTATATAAATTACATTTTGATACTCTAAGCCTCCACAGAAATCCACTCATAACTTTAAGAGTGATGGTACCGATAGGTGAAACAGTTATTTCTCAAGGTGGAGCCATGATATGAATATAACTAACACGGTCGTTGGCTACGAACAGTCGACCTGCGACTGCGTGAAGCAAGTGGTGATAGGCATAAGAGATTAAAAAGTATACAAACTCAGATACCTAAAAAGATTTTGTCTTGTGACCCCTGTCTATTCAAATGCTATTTAGAACATACATTATATGGAATTTAATGTTCTTTTTACACGGAATAAAAACATGGATGCACGAAATATCATCACAATCCTCCTTGATGAGAAAGCTAAGCATGAGTATACATGCAAACTCGAATCAACCTTTAGATATGTGCAATGTTCAGCCAAACAAGACCAACGGATCGAAGTCACACAAAAATAATAACAAAGTGGCACCACCCATTTTGTATCCATGTTTAAAGTAACCAAGATCTATGGACGGGCAAAAGTTCAGGCGAATATATAAATTCACTGCTGAGACACTTGATTATGACCCAAAACAGACGCGCTCATGGACGCCACGTAAAAGCGAAAGGGCAGAGGTTATACAATACGCACCTTTTAACATGTAAACCTTTCATGATGCCAGGTATGTACGTGTTGCCAGTTTTGTGGAGTTCTTAAAAATAAAACACGGCACCGAAACAGGGCTGAAAACAAAGTTTCCGTGAAACTTTGCTTCGCTGGATAAAGTCATTACATAGCACACCTTTCAAGCTGGTATAATAAATATGAAGATATAATATAATAATTATGATTTTAATTGAGACCTTTATTTTTTTTTTGGAATTTACCTTGTGGCACGGATACAAGGAATTGGGCTAAAACGTGTTCCAAGAATTGGATAATTAATATTCATACTACTTCTCGCCAATTCGGCATACAAAATAGTTCGCGATCGGCATTGACGCATCATTCGCATCAATGTGCCGATCGTATTTTGAAAATTAAATTGCGTTCATATTCGCTGAACAACAACAAGGAACCAATATATTTCTGATTCTAGTATGAACCGATTGCTACTCACAATCGTAACTGAATCTGGTCCAGTGTCTAATTAAACCCTTTCTGAAAGGGTACAATCAGTAGCATCCGCGGTGGCCATTAATTTCTGCCACTGTAAATGAAAGAAAATGGAATAGGGAATGACTATTTAACAACATCACACGAAGACGCACTCTGGCGCCCTCCGTCTGTATTGGCTAAGTTTCTCTGGTTAAAGGGTTCCCTTTGAAGTACCGCTGGTTCATAAACAGACATAACCGCCAGGATTAAATAGTCTCAATCTGATTTATATCTGGTAATAGTAACTGGCCCAGTTCGCCGTCAGTCACAAACTAAAGTGTTTATGTTCTGTGAAAGGCGGCATCCTCAATCAAAAGCAATATCTAGTCTATAGTATATGCAGCTGGGTATAGTTAACTTGCAGTTGACCCCTATTTGTGCCGTAATAAATGGAAATGTGCAACTATAATTCTGGATTTGTGCAGCCAAAAGAATGAAAGGTTTTGTTCTAGTCATATCCTGAAAAAAATAATCAATGAATATAACTGTTCATTGATCATTTATATGAACGATTTATACAACATATTAAATATAGTTCGTCTACGATATTTATTTTATTTTTATTACGAATATCTGATTATTAACTTTGCTGAAGAATGAAGAAAAATAATCTCATAGACATTCATAGAATATCTTAATTTAAACATGAAAAAATATCTACTGTTATGCTCATTTGATACGGTTTCAGGATTTAAAGATGACGTCACATGAAACTCACAAGCACGATTTCGAATAAAAGACCTCTATTTCAGATATCCTTAGTGCGTCAGACATTACCTGCTTTACAGGTGGGCCCTTTTTAGGCTTCATTTCCTGCTTCCCGGGGGCGCATATTTACAAGTATGTGCAGTTCTAGAATTTTCTTAAAATATGCGTGTTTCCGTATTCAGGATCCGAAACGCAAATGGTGATAGTTTAGAAGTTATTAAATACTAGGATAACATATTTTTTTGTATATATTCTCTGTTGTTACCTTATACAGTGCAAAAAATTGTGCAAAATACCGTGCATATCTTCAGATGCAGTATTTCCAATAATATTTCGCATGAAGCTCACCCTGCATTAACTGTATAAAAGTTGACATTTTGAAAAGTAAAATGTCTAAAAAACAAATTTCAAATAAATGATTTGAAATGGATAATGTCGACGAAACAAGAAAGCGAGCACCTTACAAGAAGCGCTAATAAAAGCACATAATTAAAATAATAAAAATATAATTAAAATCTTCTTAAGCTGTGACATATACAACTACGGCACCTACATACATATACACAAACGCACACACACACATATATGAGAGATGCAGCATGTATTCAGTGTATATATTTATATGTACATATAGATAAACACATATTATATATATATATATATATATATATATATATATGAGTTTGGTTAAAGTTAAAGAGATTCAAGAGTTATTCTTCTAAATAGTTTAAGATCTTGGCTGTTTTTGATTCACACGTATCGGTCACTACAACCCTGTGTTTTGACACTCGCTCGTGGTCATAAACTCTTCATAGTTTTAGAGTTCACTTTCTGCACTGGGACGGAGGCCAGGAGGGTCCATCCCACTGGACACGTGTTTCGTACTGGGGCCGTCCCAAGAGTCGTTACAGTAAATAAAATCCCAATTAGTGTGTCGCATTTGGCCCATAAGTCCCGTCCCTGACACATAATTATCGGCCGGTTATCAACTATTATCACGGAGAGAGTGATTTAGAGAGCACGTCCACACGAAGTCTCTATCTGGCAACCCCAACGTGGCGGTTAAGATGAGATATGACGCGGAAAGGGGAGTCGCCTTTCGAAGGAAAATATGAAATATGAAGCCGAACCAACTCGCCTCTCTAGGAAATATGAAATAAGATCTATTTAAGTCACTAAGATATAACCATTCCTCCTTGTCTTGCTGACAGATCTGCGGTCACATCCAGTCCAGTCTGTCCATGTTGCTGAAGACCAGTCAGAATTAGCAATAAAGGCATGTTAGAGAGTGCTGGCTGACAGTTGCTGTTTGATTTTTATATGTAGGTATTATGTTTTCATCGACCTCCGCTGGTTGGCTTCATTTTAGTTTTGGTTGGTGTGTATAACTTGCGAAAATATTATTGGACTTTTGTGATGGCTTATGAAAACATTTGGAATTCGCAAGTAACCTTGATTGTATATCTTAAGAGCTTTTTAAAACTAATTCCTTACCATTGAGAAAAGGGACAATTGGTTAACCATAGCCAAGGGCGAGGGTCATTCACTGGTACTGAGGGCCTTTGTTCGGGAGGGCAGAGGTGGCCTTTGATGCAACAATAGAGCGGTACGTTAAGCCGTAACACACATTTTCATGCGCATAGCACATCGTAGTTTCAGCAGGATCCAGGGGTGCAAATGAATATATGCTTTCTGACTACTTTCCACTTTTTTCAACTCAGTTGACTTTGATTTGGTTAACAGATAATAAATTCCTGCTTTGACTGGTGAATTGTATTCAAACGTCACCTTTATGATACCAGTCAATAAAGGATGGTACCAGTCAATTGTTGGGTCAAAGGTTGAAAGAGATGGACGTTAACGTTAGTTTTGCTTTCAGATGAATAACTTTGATTCAAATTTTATATTCATGGATTCTACTGCTTGTGGAAATTCCCTATTGACACTTGGGTCAGAAGGCCAAAGGAAGCCTTATATATATATATATATATATATATATATATATATATATATATATACAGAGAGAGAGAGAGAGAGAGAGAGATTTTCGCGGCATATAACCAATTTACTCAACCTGATAAATTTCACTCTTTGATCATAGTTATGAACGAAAGGCAGTAAACATGAACCAAAATAACACTTTTTTTAATCCCGAGCAATTTGTTGTTGCATTTTCAATTCTATATGACGTCAGATAGTTTAATTTTTTAAGTACCCCCCCCCTACATACTCATCTTTCGGCGCTATTGATGTTATCAATGCTATTAGCCGCCTTTATTAAAGGATTATTAACAGTTCTTTTGTTCCAATTAATCACCCTCCAGAATAAACGGGCGCGAGTGTACGGTTATGCATTAAAGTCATTTCGAAAGGATTCTTTGAAGTATAAAATGTTTACTGAATGTTTATGTGATTTCCCAGTCTAATTAAGTCGCTAATACGAAAAGCGACAAACTTTTACTTGATTAACTGACGATGAATACAGTTTCGTTTCACTCTTAATTATCATTTAATACATCTTCCTAATCCCAGCAATCCATTGACGATGCACAAAGAGCACTTTTGGATGTTTTGCAACCATTTGTGTTCAAGTGATGTTGTTTTATAGACTGACTTAGTTATCTTGCCCCAGTTTCTGGACTCCGTGAGTTCAAAAGTGTTAGGTGTTACGTTCGACTTCATTTTCTTTTTCTTTGTTGGCGTTTTATGAATCATGAACGTTGTATAATAACGTGAGAGCTCCCTCTGTAATTTATACACAGTTACCATAATCTTTTTCGTCGTGACATGAAAGATCGAAAAAATAGAACATGTATGTAATCAAGAATAAAACAAAATTCATGTTCTCTCTCTCTCTCTCTCTCTCTCTCTCTCTCTCTCTCTCTCTCTCTTTCGGGAAAGGACATACGGAGATCAGCCATATCTTGCGTTTCCCACTCATGTTCTATATAGCAAAAAAAAACACACACACACACACACAAACAAAGAGGGCTCTCAGACATGAAAATGGAATGTGCCATTCATCTGACGCCACTGCCTTGAAATAAGTCAATATACCCTGGCATGTGCATTCTCTCTTTATATTTCCCAGAGGTTTAAAATAAAAATACTACAAAATGACTATATTATATTCAGGATCCTTTTGGTTCAAAACAGACTAATTCCATTCGTATTATAGTTTGAGTTTCGTAGGCGTCGCAGTAGTGTCAGCGCCAAGGTTCACAAACCTATGATGATAATCTGTGAGTGAAGCGGGCTGGCACGGAAAACCAATTCAGTCACTTCAATCGCCAGAGGACGGTGGAACGTCGCCTGAAAATCTGTTTGGGTCAAATTTGGAATACACGCATGCTTGCTAGAGATAAGGTCAAGGTACTTCAAGTCACCCCTGAGTGCTAATATAACAAAAGTCAGTGTACTTGACAACAAGTAAACCGGCACTCTCCTGCCTCGAGTACGTTTTATGTGCACGCTTCTGCGTTAGTGTGGCAAGGAAAACATCATCAAGGGTTGCTTTAATCAGTTGAATCGTTTCTATGAATTAACAAAAACGGCAACGAATTAACCAGAACACGAACCTTCCGGAGAGGACGGACCTTTGATGTCTCTCTGAGGAATGAATTCAAACTATAAAAAGGACGGAAAGCCGATATCAAACAAACAAAAACGGCAGCTGAAAGTGAAGTCCGATAACCTAGGTGTTACATGTTACATATATACGTGTGATCTTTTTATCACCATGTAATTGCATTAAAGCCAACGAACAGGTTCTGCGTCCCCATTGACTGGCGCTCCTTGTAACTACCCCCAAGCAATCGGTCGGGAACCAACCACCTGCTTCGCAGCTTCTAAAGTATTAAGCTTCCAATTTGTTTTGCAAGTTAGCTCGGTTAGCAAACTTGATCTCCACACGGGAAACGTTACGCAGCTTTAATCATGATTTCCACAGACACCAAGACCACGTCGACGTGAAACCCCATGCACCGAAGAAAACATGCATTATTCTGTACTTGATTTCTTTTTAATCAGAAGTTCAAGTATATGATAACTTTAAGGCCATCATATAAAGTATAATGTTATATCTCGTCACTGTATCCGCCTCTAAATATTTATTAACATATTAAACGTCCTTGAGTTGGGACAGGTCAGCGTGATTTCTGCCGGGTTCGTCCTGGACTGGTTTCCATGGTCCACCAACTGCTCTTTCGTTGTTTCTGACATATGACGATGCGATAGATCCTTGAAATTTACCAAGTAGTGTCTCAGGAATTATGAGAAAATATTAAAAGAGACCCCCTTAGGAAACACTTGGCATCTCTCCAAACACCACAAGACCACATTTTCGAGTCGTCGACACATGGGAGATACGTGGCATCTGTTTCTTGACAATATAAAGATTATGATAGCGTGAAATCTCCGCTCGTGCTTTACTCTTAACCGTTCACCTCTCTTATACGGAACTGCAGTACAAAGGACGCCTCTCAATAACAAGCACTTGCAATGAAAACCCGTAATACTTCACGTGGTTCACGCAGCGGTGGC
Organism: Sipunculus nudus; assembly: GCA_026874595.1. Taxonomy (NCBI): domain Eukaryota; kingdom Metazoa; phylum Annelida; class Sipuncula; order Golfingiida; family Sipunculidae; genus Sipunculus; species Sipunculus nudus. The sequence goes on from CM049321.1 coordinate 15,916,986, forward strand.
ATCAATTCTTTAATCCATTTCATTCGACTCACTGCTGCCACGATGAACGTATGACGTGTACAGCCACCAGGGGGTGAATATTGGCGCCGTGCCAAGCATGCTGTCTGGGCAATGACGCACAATCAAACATTGCTTCAGCCAATGAAAGCGGTGTATTCCCGCGTGTTGCGCAAGCTATCTCCCAGATAGTATGCTCGGAACGGCGAGAAATATGTCGAATGAAATGGATCACAGGAATGCGACCCACACGAAAACACACACACACATACACATGTATATATTTTAATTATTTCGTATAATAAAAAGTATATCATATGAATAGTTCAATACAACAGAAGGGCCAAGCTGAGCATTTTTTCAGACGTTCTGATATTTTCTATGATATACAACAAAACTCTCCGGGAGACATTTTTTATTTTAGAGAAGACTTTCTGATAATTAACCATATGTGACAGTAGGTGTTTAACTGAAAGTTGTTTGCTTTCAAATTAAGGCCCATCTGCCTTCTTTCTACATCCATTCAGGTCGTTTCCAACCACACAGTCCAACAATATGGACTCGTCGCTATGGGTCGACTGATTCCCCAGGACTTCATCAGAAACCAAATTAGTGTTAAGAGCTTATGACAGTCGTTACATAAAGGTTAGACACGGGGCAAGGATGGAATCAGTTTCAGAGGGAAAACAAACACTTGATTGCCGCATGCGAGACTGGATCTGTGATTAAACCAAGGGGCGGGGCAATTGTACTTGTTTAACGATACGAGCAACAAAGGTTGTAGATCTTTCAACAGGGGTACCCTGGGAAATTTGGGAGATTCTACAGTTACACCCTGGGAGGATTAGAATACTGACGAACTATCAGGTTAACCGAACTCACAGATCAAAACACTGGCGGCGACTCCACGGGGAGGGCACCAGTGGTTAACATCGAGGGCGGGTCACGCGACACATCCGGAAGTGTGCACACTGGGGATCGATTTCAGCCGGACACGACCGGCCAGTGATTGTATTATCCAAAGCTACGGTGCTCCGGGTTATAAGGTTGTCTATCACGGTTAAATGGCGTTAATCTGACGAATAAAATGGCTTCTTTCACCTTATATCAGTAAGTCATTACGATTTATCTCAACAAGGTCGTATAAACCGCACGCGGGTCCGCAGGAAATGACACTAGAAATTTGGTTAGTGTCAGTACTGGAGCATATTGGACCTGACGGGACTTGATTAATCATCCCCTGCTTCAGTGTGCCGACAAATTTATAAGTTAATAAAGAATTTATAATAACATCCACTGATCTGCCGTGAAAAATTGATCCAAGCTCTTAGACGCACCATCGGTAATCTTAAGTAGAACTGCGCTGGAATATGCAAGGTTGACTGAGCGTTCCCCGACCCATTACTGACGGCTTATACTGAGCGCTGACGTCTTCTCAGACTCCAGAGGTCGGCTATTGAACTTTGGGTCACAAGGAACTTCTGTGCGCAAAGCAGGATGGATGACATTCGATAAAAACCATCTGCGCCCATCAAATCCCAGACGACTCTTGAACAGAAGCAATCCTGTGGAACTCCTATCCGGCACTAAAGGGGCATTGAGCCAAGTTCTTTTGGAATAAATGCTAAACCTTGACCTTCATCCCTGGCTTTTTCTTCTATTTTTTTAATTGTATTGTCTATAAAAAATGATCTTGTGCTCTGGACAGGTATAGTTTCATTTGAGCATGAAATAAATTCAGCAGAAATATTTTTCTCTTGGCACTAGTAACAACTGATGAAAAGCTCTCTTGTTAACCTTAAAACTGCTTGTGGCGATACCAGCTATAGAACGTAACTCCGTATAGCTTACCCAAAATTGGATTTTTTTTTATAACATTTGACTTCATTGTTCCCTGCATTATCTGATATACATTTCTTCGATTTCACGTGCACAGTTATGAATGTTTGATAATGTAACGTTACCATTTCTTTTCAGTTGATATTTTGCCCAAAACCACCATCGGCAATCAACAATCATCTATTGTATACAAGGGGCCCCCACACTTTGACGTTGTGCTTAAGATTCAGGGCGATAGACTCCTCGTTTTTAAGAGATGTGATTAGCATGCGATTTCAGGGTGGGTAAGCGTTCTTATACATTATTTCGCGATTGTACGCTCTTCAGGGTTCGGTCGTAAGTGTTTTTAGTGCGAAATAACCGCTCCTCAGTGTTTTTGTTGTATTTTGCTGTTAATTTTTGTACTATTGTGTGTCGTTTCTGTACGTTTCCACAAGTGGTGCGTTTTTGTTTCGTTTCATGGCTTTTACCTGCAATAACATGTCCAAAATATTTCACTACATTGTGTCTCTGTCCTTATTTGCAAGCATTACCCGCGTTTTCATGCGTAAATGGGCTATTTTATCCGTTTTATTGGATTTTTTAAGACGATTTTGACATGGGAACAACATGAGCAACAAGGAGGAAAAAAAAAAACTCGAAGAAACCCTAAAATATGAATTCCCCTCCAATGCTTAGAGCTGAGATAGACCCACCGCCTCTTGGACTTAAGGCATTTAAAGACATTAAGGGAAAGGAATACGATAAACGAATTATATGCTGTATTAATTAGATTAATTATTATGATATGCGATCATGTCAGAAGCATTAATGAAATAAGAGCATAACTGAAACAACCCTGTTCTTGTAAAAAACAAATGTATTGAATAAGTAAGACCATAATCTGATCGTGTTAGCCTTTCACTTTCCACAGCACTAAGGGTGTATAACGTCATGTATTTCAGTGCTCTAGCACCAGTGCTTGTCAATAAAAGCCATTCTGTGTTGAACATGTGAAGAATTTCACAGCTGATGTGAAAAAAGTGAAGCTCTAAATAACCTCTTGGAATACCAACACCAAATAAACAACAGTTGAAAGACAGGTTTAAAATGTATCAGCCCCCCCGGGGAAGGTTATGTATAAGTTGTTACGTATTTCTTACACTCCCGGCGCGTAAAAAACTTGGTTAATTTGAATACCGCATTCATCCCTGCGGAATACTAAACATCACACCTGTCGTGGCGCCAGCATGATAAAAACAACAAAGCAAGAAAAAAAGCTGATTATATTCACTTTCTATCGCACCTGAAGTTTCGAGAGTTTACACTTGGTATTTGCACTAATTACTTTTGTCTGTTTAAGCCCTGACAATGCATATCGCAAAGGATTTGTTTTGGATGTAAATATGACGATATAGCGTAGAGAATTACCCGAATAATGTTACATATAATAGCTCTACTTAGGATAGCTCATATGCACATATATATATATATATATATATATATATATATATATATTGTAAATGACAGTGTTGGCAATAAAACGTTGTGTGTTTCAAACCTCGTTTATGGCCACGCCTCGGAAATGCCAATCACTAAAAAGCATGTTGAATTAACACGAAAAATAGCATCTTCCCTTTAAAATAAATGTTTACCTGCCAAAACATTGCCCTGAAACCGTGTGCTTACTCCTGTAAACGAGTGTTAAACAGTGGACCGGGCGCGATCAGAGGTGTCAACATAAACACAGCGCTTTGGACTCGCTGAGCCACAACACCTGCCAATCATGAGATGCCCCGACTGAATTGGCCCAAAAATGAATAACATGTTCCCGCTGGCTGAAATTTTGTGTGTTGTGGCTCACAATCGGACCAACGGTCACGCGGCCTTGTTATGGTAAACAAACACACATGGACTGTGTTTACAATCACCCAAAGTCATAAAAAGGTGATAAACAGCCGCATGCGAGGTACTGAAATTGTGTGCTGGGATGGTATTGCTGGGAAACTTATGAATAAAGCAAAACTAGCTAAACTGATAGTGTGAAAGAATAGGCATAATATTGCTCCTGATTATGTCGGAATGATGCCTGGTGTGTCCTAAAAGAAGTAATTTTCCATATATTATCACACACCCACTGCGGTACAGAGGGAAATTTCACAATTACTAGAAATCTGCACTATAAATAATGCAAGCTTGCATCATGTAGAGGGTTCGTATTTTGGCATTGTCCAAAAGCTGTGTTTGTATATTCTATTCAAGATTCATTCGTGCATAAATGACTGTACGTTTATGAATATTATTTGATAATGTTCCTGGATCCGGGTCATGAACCGGATTCACATATAAATCTAATTGAGTTTTCATTGGCCTTGTAACCTTGTAAACAAAGACATACACAAACACACACACGAACCAAGATCAACGCATACCCTCCTTTCGGAGTCAAGGATATTGGCTCTTTTTATTATTCGGATACATTATTTTTAATTATGAATAATTGTAAAAGTAGATTAATCGCAATTTAATAAACGAATATAATGAGCAATTCATATTCCGCAGTTTGTACCTGTGATCATGATTACCAGGAGCGTCAATATAGGAATTGGGGGTATATCTCCACCTACTTTTTGGCAAGGGGGGGGGGGGAAGGGCAATGTAATCATCCCCCCACTATTCAGAGTAAGTGTGTGTGTGTGTTTGTGAACGTGTCGGTGGGTTTGTTAGTGTCTGCAAGTCACCCCCCCCCCACCCACCCTGGAAGAAAAATTACACATGTAAATTTACTTAGAAAGCATACTTGACAGCTAATCCTTATGCACACGTCAGCATGCTTATTCTAGAGTAAATTTATATTTGTTAATTACATTTACTTAACCTCTGGAGAAGATGCCACATATACCTTACAGATAAATGTTCCAAAATATCTAATGTTGGTTATAAATATTGAATCTATTTGAATCTACCTTAATGTTATTAAGGTGCACGTTTAAAACGGGTGCATGAATAGAAAACAGAAGTTTATCATGATGTTGAGACAAGTTGTCCAATCAGATCTAGAGAAAAAACAATTTATGTAATACAAAGTTAATCTCGAGAACCTTTCATCCTTACATAAATTTCTTATCTGTATCTCGGAACTGCTGGATATAAATTAAATCAGACATTACTGATCATTCAATAAATGTAATAATAAACTTAAGCAATATTTCCAGGATGAGTTTTAACATTCATACTAAGATGAACACAGTTCATCATAGCGTATTTCACATTTACATTCCGACAAATTAACGATTTTATTATTAAAGAAAATAGTTAAATAATATTTTATTTGAAAAAGCAACGTCTACGGTTTAGGAGAACAAATACCAACATTCGTTTAAATTTGTACTAAAATACATTTTTCATTTTTATGTATATAGTGTAATACAGAAACCTGTTTAAGTTAACTTTCCTATGACACCCTTAAGACAAATCCATGTTTGCGATTCTTATGTTGTGTATGTGTGTTAAGTCTAATTTACATATTCAACATTAATCATATGTAAACATATTAAATATAATTAAAGTAAGATTGTATTTACACGTGTGAATTAACTCTATCTGTAAAATATTAACACCTTTTAGTACCTTCATTTGACTGTTACAGACTTTGACCTCATTATATTAATGAAGGTTGTATTTTCAACAGATTCGCCTTTTACCAAAATAGCCATTCCTGTTTATATATTAGATGTAGGGCAAATAAAAAGAAAACAGCGTAATACCTCAGATTGAAACGAGACTTAAAATACTCAGAAAAAAAGTTTTACACAGGCAAAAAGTAACATTACAATGGAGCAATAGATTTGCCCCCCCAAAGGAAAGTGTATTGCTTCTTTGCTATGGCCATCTGGGTAACCATTGAAAAAAGTCCCGTTTGGTTGCCGGCATTGTTATACTTTCTTTCTAGAGCTTTCTGATTCTTGTATGAGCGAAAGTGAATTAGCAAAATGCCAATGTTTTCTACCACTGTCAACTTGAGAACATTAATTGGTATTTTAATTAATGTCAGGTGTTCGTATTGTTCTTACATCTTCTTTAGGTCATTGTTGCTCTGAATCATAAAACATCAGGGGTTTCTGTCATAAATCATGGAAAGCTGTTGATCTATTATGTCATAAATCAATTAAACTGGAAGTATTACAAAAGGACCAGCTGGTCTATGAGACAAAGAATGCCATGAAAACTACATTTTTCCAACGGATTTCTAAAGTTTTAGAGGGAATCTTCTGTCTAGGCATTCATTCTGAGTTTACGTTTTGCCGCAATGGACTTGAGAGAGGTTAGATTTTTGTTGGTGTATCGCACAATGCGTTCACTCACATACGCATATACATATATATATATATATATATATATATATATATATATATATATATATATATTGTTACGGAACCTAATATAAACAGATCACGTATGCGTGATGAACACAAATTCTCTAACGGAGATAAAAAAATCAGATTCTGTGACACTAGGCAGCGTGAAATGTCTAGGGGAATGAATAAAGAAGTCAGTGGTTTTTTGTTAACAAATAACTATTATTTATTCTTAAAACAACCCTAACATTGCAATACACTAAATCAATACAATTATACAGTAAAATAGCGGTATAACAACAAATAAATACAATCACAAAGAAAATAATGTGCACAGTACCTGGATACCAACACCATCACAACGATAAGTCCTTTAAATGTAAACTCTCGGAGAAATACAGAGCAGAGGAAAGTTCTTGCAACAACCCAGAAAGTAAACTGAAGTCCAAATGCATAAAATCCAGGGGAAAGTCTTTGAAAATCTATAATTGCCGCATTCGTCGGATAAGGTCCTGACACAAGCTTTTGTGTCCGCTGGAATCTGCTCTGCTGTTTCTCTGCCTTTCCCTTCTAAAACACAGTCCCTTTATATACCTTCGCACTCCCAGCCGAGAATTTTCCACTTTTCGAACAGTCTATAAGGACCCTACTCAACAGGAATTCTCTAGAAAACATCACCGTGCCTCTACACACCATGGTATACACGTGATCTCGCCCCAAGCGAGCAGGACAACAAGAGTTCAACCAGTACGGATTAAACACAGAATGTAATACGCGGCCTGACACGAGCGCCACAACAGGAGTTACGCCCGTGTCACATCATAAAAAGAGCACCTGTAACAATATATATACATATATTTATTTATATATATATATATATATATATATATATATATATATATATATATATATATATATATATATATATATACGACGACTTCCGCGCGCCAACATCCGTGCCATGGAGAGTGCCTGGGATTAGTTAATATAACCAGTTGTTTTATATATATATATATATATATATATATATATAGAGAGAGAGAGAGAGAGAGAGAGAGAGATGGAACAATTCTCATATAATTCATGGTCAAAATGCCTTACATGATAAGAAAATTCACTTTTCAATCTTTCTACCTGGCCTGCTCTTATTTAAGTGCATTAGTGGCAGTGGACAAGTATGAAGATTGTAGGTAGTTTTAAGCTTTATTTACAGGTGATAATAGCATCATTTAGGTGGATAGGTAATCAACGTAATGAACCAATTTTTGATTTATAAAAAGGTTGACTAGATAGGTGACAGGAGACGGGCCTAGCGATGCTTGTAACATCGCTCACCCGGTGAAAACATTGTTTAAAGTGTCCTTGACAAATGACATATTTCATTACTAGCCAATTGTCATTAGTGTAGATTGACCTCTAAGATTTTTTCATAACATTTTTGATTGCAGCGCTATCTACAAACCATAATTTTATATTCTGGTTTCCTATCCACGGATTGATTTGTTTCGCGATTTTCACTTTTTCTTTGGTTCGCGAGTTTTCCGTTTTCGCGATCTTAATATTAGTAAACTATTCACAGAGTATATTCATTATTTTTTATCAATTATTAAAAATGAACTCAAAATCTTAACAATTTGGCGAGGACCCAAGAATGAGTGGTATGATATCGTATGATCTCATATAATTTATAACATATGTCTTTGGTTAATGGATAACTAAAAAAAAACCCTTACTATCATCATATCGATATTTTGCATTCCATGAGGAGCCAAATGGAGTCCCTGGACAGCAGAGTGGTAAAACGCTCGGTCTTCTATGCTGGCGACCCGGGTTCGATTCCCGGCGTGGTTATGAGAACGAGTTGTAGTTGCCCGTCCACTGTAAGTGGTTTTCTCCGGGTCCTCCGGTTTCCTCCACCCTTACCGACTACCGAGCGCCAACGTCCGAGTCATGGAGAGTGACTCATATTAGTTATTATAACTAGTTGTACGATCCATGTAAAGTTGATATTGTAAAGATGTATAAACCAATACTCTCCTTTGCAGATTTCGATTCACGAAGGTTTAATAATCACGATAATTTCTCTTTCGCGAAAATGGCCATAACACCTTTAATACGAGGAAACTCAACAAAATACCATGAATAAAATTTGAAAGGTCATACGTAAGGCTTATCACGATTAAAACGGAAATCATTGCATTAGTGGCCGACTCATGCGAGTTTCTCATCCATGAAAGGCAGACAGTCTTCCGTCCGTGATAAGAGACATCTAGCTCTCTCAGAAAGGTCTTTACGGACTTCTTACCTCTGTTGTTTCCTGGAAACTGATGTATATTTATTACTAAATTGATCACTGTCTAGTGTGTGGAATATCTACTAAGTATACATGCTCCCGTATGAGTCGGTCACATTAAAATCATAATCTGCAGATTTAAATGTCAACCAGAGAGAGGAGCAGAATATCTTGCGAACATGTTCCTAATTGTAACGGACCTCTACACCTTTCTTTAACCACCACCATTTTTTTTAAATTCTTGCTTAACTAATAGTTATGTATTTCTGCGGAATTCCATTCAGGTTTCGGACTACTCGACAGGGGCTTTCACGCGATAATTCAGGCTCGGTCTATCACTCCTGCGGGTCCTGGGTGTGTGTCATCCCCTTTGCAGGGTCATAACACCGAGGTACCCCCGAAAGGCGCACTCGTTTGTGAGTGAAACACGACTCTTGGGCACAGTCTCCCCATTAGTGCTGCAGAGCGCTCACCCTGGGAGGAGGTCGACCTCTCTGACTTGTATTTCATCTTTCTGTACACCGTTGTAGAATACAGTAAGAAAATTCAGTAGAAAGTTTGATTACTGCTGCAGGTCAAGGTTTTAAAAAGAATAAAAACTTAATTGACATCCTCATGATAGCATGGTGGCTGTTCTTTCTTTCTTTTAACGCTGGAAATAGCGCTTGGAGGACATTGCCTTCTTTAAGGTAGTTATATTGTCGCCTGTGTCTCTGTGATTGTTTTTTTTTTGTTTGTTTACGCATTGAAACTACAACTCGATTTCCACGGGACTAATGGAAGGTTGAGGAATGGCCAAGTAAGAGAACATGGAGTTTTGCCTAGGTGGAGGTATGAATTTTCTACGGACTTACTCTCGGGGACATTTAAGATCCTGGCCAGTGGTTTGAAGGGCTAAGAAACTTATCCTTTAGACAAATACACCGCCTCATAAACTTGCTTTCAGTTTCTTATTTATTTATTCAATTACTCAAATTCCCATCCTGTTCACTCAGAGTGAAGTATAAACCATATATTTGGTCCCAGTGTGGTCAGGCCGGGCAGAATTTATTATACACTTTGATCCATACGTAGGCTTTAATGAAATTCCGGTAAAAAATGTACAAAAGACATTGGCATTTTACTAAGAAAAAACATGCCATTTACCCAATGAAACTTAGGTATAAGGAATTCATGAATGTCAGGAATAATAACGATAAGATCACACATTTGAAGGTTACATTTTATGCATTGGGTAAGTTTCCGCGCGGCAAATTTTTTTCTTCCTGATTCTTCCTGTGGCAAACAAAAACAAGTGACCCATGGGTCATGACGCTCAGCTGACTGGGAAGAGATTCGCAAAAGGAAATTTTATCATCTGAATGGTTGTATATACCCATTTAATTGAAGCATCAAACAGATTAACCCATGCCAAGATTGTGTTTGTATTTATATATCTCAAAAATAGAGAAAAAATGCGTAAACTTTAAAAAAATACAGGTGGCTCCACCAGACTGCAGAAACTAATAAAAACACTTAATGGTCAATATCCATGCAAAGAATCATGGTGATCTCTGCATTAGTTGTTCAGATACTTCAGCTTTTGTAACAAATTTTCCATTATTCTGAGGGATACTTCGGAGTCCTATAGCTGGAAGGACATGGGAAACAGAGACCTAATTTCAGGTTTCCACAGACTCTTTTCATGGGCCTCCTTGCATGACAAGAAGGAAGATTCTAGGTTTAGCTGTTACGATTTGTGCCCTGTTGACAGATAACCACATCTTTAAAGGTCTCAAAAATATAGAAAAAAACTCGTAAAAAATTGAAAAAAATAGAGGTTGCGCACCTAGTCTGCAGAAACTTATGGAAAACCTCATGATCAATATGTATGCCAAAAATCATGACCATCAGTGTTGTAGTTATTGAGATACTGCAGTTTTTTTTATCAAATTTCCATTATTCTTGGGGGTAATTGGGAGCCTCACAACTCAAAGGATATGGGTAACAGAGACCTTATTTCAGGTTCCCATGGAGACTTTTCAAAGGTGTCTCACTGAGTCAAGAATTAACATTCTAGGTCCAGTCTTTACGATTTGTGCCCTGTTAACAGATGTTCACATTTTTAAAGGTCTCAAAAAGAGAGAAAACAATTCGTAAAAAAAAATCGAAAATACAGGTGGCGCAACCAGTCTGCAGAAACTGATGAAACACCTCTTGATGAATATGTATGCCAAAAATCATGGCCATCAGCGTTGTAGTTATTGAGATGTTTCAGTTTTTTTTATCAAATTTTCCATCAATTTTGGGGGTAATTGGGAGCCCCACAGCTCAAAGGATATGGGTAACAGAGACCTAATTTCTGGTTTCCATAGAGACATTTAATAGGTGTCTCAGTATGTCAAGAATGAAGATTCTAAGTCCAGATTTACGATTTTGTGCCCTGTTAACAGATGTTCACATTTTTAAAGGTCTCAAAAATAGAGAAAACAATTCGTAAAAATCGAATAATACAGGTGGCGCCACTAGTCTGCAGAAACTGATGGAACATCTCATGATCAATATGTATGCCAAAAATCATGACCATCAGTCATGTAGTTAATGAGATATTGATGTTTTTGTATGAAATTTTTGACTATTTGGGGGGTACTTTGTGGCCCCATAGGTCAAAGGATATGGTTAACAGAGACCTAATTTCTGATTTCCAAGGAGATTTTTCATGGACCTCTCAGAATGTCAAGTTACAAGATTCTAGGTCCAGCGGTTACGATTTGTGCATGGTTAACGGACAGACGGACGACGGACAAAGAATGATCACTATAGCTCAGATGCCTTACAGTCAGCTGAGCTAAAAAGGGAAAGAAACATCGCGAAAAATTAGGTGGACAGAGGTATTCCTACATAAGATGTAGTGTCAATTACTGTGATCATATTTCAGTTTAATAGGATAATCATTATATTCAAATGGTTGAACACTGGTTCAATAGACCATATAGTTACGAATATCAACTCCAAAACTCGAATAATGTTTAATTCGTTTTCATTGAAACGCAAAATACTGATAGACAATTAAGATATTAATGATGGTAAATATTTATTTTAATTTGCAAGGCACACTTCTGAGTAAACCCTCATACATTAAACAATATAATAGTTTGTTAACTGTTCCGTGAAAAGAATGCATATAATTGTTTGGCAACTGTTCCGTGAATATAATATAATGAATAGTTTGTCAACTGCTTGACAACAGGTTTATTGAAAACCAATCTCTTTGATAATATAATCCACCACTCGAAATATAGTCCGGGCATATTAATTTGATTCAGTTTCATTCGTAAATGTTCAATGTCCAAGGTTTATCGTCTGCAGTATAGATGTTGTTTCGACATGAAACCTACGTGTCCTTTAGAATAAATGAATCTTTTTTTTATGACAAACGATATGATAAAGAATATCGAGAACCAATTTTAACCACAAAGTCAGAGACACTATTGTTGTATTTTCTCGCGTTGTATTGACAGTAGATGGATCGGCTGTCTCACGGTTTTTTTCGTCAAGTTAAAATGTGCCTAGAAACAGAAAAGAAGAACGAAAGGGAAATAGTGACAGAGAGAGTCAAAAACTGAAAGACTAGGAGTATGTATTGATAGACGAATGATTGACAGATATAACAACAGAAGCAAAGATTTGAATAAATTTAGCCAGATATGCTTTTGCTTATAGACAAACATTGTCACAATTAAATAAAAAACACATTTGTGCCTTCTGTCCCTGTTATTTTAATGACAAACTTTTTTCTTTCAAACTGAATGTTTTAGATACCATTAACCGGCTGTTGCGATGACGATTTATGGAGTGGTTGCAGATACTTCTTAAAATCTTTCAAAATAATCTGATCTATTTTGTTTATATTTTATTATATGAAATTCTTCTTACCTATCATAAAAATAGTGACCTAGTTATGTCAAACATATAAACGCATGTGCCATTCAAAATTCAGAATAACCGGCCTTAAACCTTAGGTGTCTTGGGAACTTTGTTGCATTTTTTCTACTCATGCGTACCTTTCGTTTTCTGTTTTATTAAGTCTGATAGCCAGCTCAAACTCCAGTGCCTTTAAGCTTACCTTCAATCCTCCATCCCCGCAAGCTGGCATGACAGATTTCTATGGTTAAACACACAGGGATATAATAAATATTTAACAGCCTACCTGCGAAGGCGAGGTTCATAATGAAGAAGTTCATCCGTGACCTATGTCCTTGCTTTGAAACAAAGATGGCGACAAGGACACAAACGTTGCCCACGATGATCAATAGGAGGATCACCGAAAGAAAGATGATCTGAGCTCTCTGAAAATACAAAACACAGGGTCACTGACATAAAACTGATCTGAGATCTCTGAAAATACAAAACACAGGGCCACTGACATAAAGATGATCTGAGATCTATGAAAATACAAAACACAGGGCCACTGACATAAAGATGATCTGAGCTCCTAGAAAGTACAAAATATAGGGTAACTGACATAAAGATAATCTGAGCTCTCTGAAAATACAAAACACAGGGTCACTGCAAAACTAGACGATCTGGGCTCTATGAAAATACAAAACACAGGGTCATTGACATAAAGATGATCTGAGCTCTCTGAAAATATAACATACAGGGCAACTGACATAAAGATGATCTGTGCTCTCAAAAAGTAAAAAATACAGGGTCATTGTCATAAAGATGATAAGAGTTCTCTGATTAATATACAAATTACAGAGTCGACGAATGAAAGATGTCTCGAGCTTGGTTAAAACAAAATGTGTGGTTACCGCAGAAAATATGAGCTAAGCTGTGAAAAAAAATCCAAATACAAAATCAAAGTCTGAATAAAAAGATTTGCTCAGCTCTCAGAAAAATACAGAACAGATAATGGATAAACAAATATTGACAAGATGCACAAAAATATACCATCAGAATCTACGAGAGTTCTCTGCAAAATAAAAAAAATTCCTAGTTGAATATGACACCCCTAGAGCATAAGAGCTTAAGTAAGTGCTGTTATCACTCAGTTAATGCTAAGAGCAATGAACTAATTTGTTTGCTTTGTTCAGACCAGAGGTACACTTGCTAAAAGGCCCAAAATATATGACCTCTGATTGTTAGGTCAAGACATTCGGGATATTTGTGTCTGATGGCTTTGACCTTTGGAATCCACTTTAGAACTCATGTAGTTCAGAAAACGTGCGGCTTCTACCAGCGATCCGAATTATTAACCTAGAGCATAACGGAACATTACGAACATATATTACCATATCTAGAGCTTAGCAAACAAAAAGGCCAACTTAGATAGTAAAAAAACATAATTTTATGAATTTAAAAAAAGTGTTATAAATCTGAAGAGAGAATAACAGTGAATAAAATACTCCGAAAAGAACAATCCAACGATGTTTCCAACTGTACCGATGCACAAACACAAAAAAAAGATTGAAAAAGGCTTCAATTTTATATAAACTATACATGTAATAATAATATATGTTTTCATTCACTATATGTTTCTAATGTTGTTATGTGTTGTCGTTTTCTGTTGGTGTTGGAAAATGATTTAATGATGATCAATGTTCTGATTTAAAACCCTGACAAACCGTTGGATTAACACAATGTGTCAAGTAGTCAAAAAGTAATGCAATATGATATTGCCAATGTAATAAATACCCATGTCATGGACTGCCATACACCATATTGATGAAATACGAAACCTTGACAAAATATTGTATACTTAATTTGAATATATATGTCTGGATATTGTTGAGAAATGTCCATGAAAATGAGCAAAGGATTTTCCGTGACTTCATAGATCGAGTTTCAAAGACTTTATCCTCAAGATTACAATCGTTGAAATTTGATCACCTGGCGGGAAATCAATCAATCATTCTTCATGGATTCAGATCGGTGGCAAAGCAGAATAATAGTGGATATCGCTTTCAACATGTATTATAAGATCGCTTCTTCATTTGCTTCACTGAAACATCAAACGGAAGACGTGTTCCGAAAGAACGAAGGAAATAGTCAGTGCTTTTGCTAAAACAACATGCTTGTTCAAACTCCCTTCATTGAAATCAGCTCCCGACAAAATGAATGTTGAAAAAAAAACTAGCTTAATACTTTTATAAATGAGTCAAAGATATTCCAATGAGACTTTTGTAATGAAAAAAAAAATGAAAAATATTCTGGTTACTTTGGCACGGTTGCTAGTTACCAGAAACGTTATTTCAAAACTGAAGAAGACTGAAGTGGTGAGGGAAGTGATTATATATTCGAGTGTGTTTAAACCATTGCCGACGATACCTGTGACAGCAAAACTGTCGGAAAAGAGAATGAAGCCCCGGCCACATCTTGGCCACGATGTTCATGATTTCAAAAGCAGAATTAAACTTTCTTTACGCTCAAGGGTCCAACTATACAGTGCAATCCTCCCAAATCTCCTTCATTTTAACCGCTGCTAATTAAACCTGCTCAGCGGTAGTCATCAGACCAACGAGAGCTTTTATTGATCTCATTACAATTCTTTGCTCTGTGTCCACCCTGGTGGTGTAAACCAGAGAATCTCACTATGTCAAGCAGCGGTTAAAACAAAGGAGGACCGGATGCAGTGTATAAACGCTGCCTGAAAAGTATAGTCTTTTGAGAATCATAAAGCAGGGTTTTCACGGGGCACGCGAACGATTTGCGAAGGATGCGAATTTCGAAATATGGCAACGTCGGTCGCAAGATAACCGCACAACATATGTATGAATGTCGAAAGAATGTCGCAGGGCTTTCGTTATTTGCTTCCTATTCAATATTAAAAGCTTCCTCTTCATACATGCATAGCCAGTCAGGACAGCTTTGAGAATTTGCTGATCAATCTTTTGGTCATCACTGACCTCTGAGCAAGAACTGATGCTGGCAATGCACTTCAATGCATTTCATACCATTTATATATTGCCCAAGTATCGGTCGGATTGCCGGTCGCAAGATAATGTCGCGGGATTTTTGTTTCGTGAAATATGCGCACAACAAAATTACATGTGTCGCGAAATATCTGCAAGAATATTGCCCGAGGTTCCTGCGACCTTCGTGTTTTCGTATTTTACTCGCGTGTTCTTCGTGCTTGTGGGCTGGCAACGCTACACACGACTTCCGCACATATGTTGTGAGAATTACGCACAAAATGCACAAGAAAGTTTTACGGCTCGCTTGTCGTGACACATTCGTAGATAAACTCCTCCGTTTGTTGGACTTTGCTTTTTTTTATATTCGCATCCTTCGTGAATCGTTCGCGTGCCCCGTGAAAACCCTGCTTAAGACAGTTAAAGAACCATATATACGACAACTATGAAAGTCATGGAAGGTCTTACGTTGGTCGCACGACACCTGACTTTGTAGTCAATGGGGATCGTGCGATGTTCGTGCGATAGTGTGTTAATAACTGTTTTAGCATTAAAATAATCCAGACAGTCACCACTACAGTGTGTCTTTTTTAAAGTTGGTCGCGGTAGAAGGGGGTCCCAGCACGGGCGTGACTGGGGCTTTATTCGCCTTTCTCTTAGGTCTGCAAGTTACAAGTGTCACCAGCAATGGTTAAAAACACAGTGGAATATAACCCTTGTGTGCTCAGCACGGTCTCCTAGGATTCCGAATCACGTTACAGCAACAAAAATGACCTATCGCACAGAGACCTGCCGATGAGAGAAACCCATGTCTCCGTGTCAACAGTAATTGCTCGAAAAATAATAAACAGAATAAATTTCCTATCCGAATCTACTAAAGATTGCTTCTATTAACTTTATACCCTAGAGACATAGCCTTAATTATTTCACAAGAACTGATGCAACAGAACATTTTTGCGTCTTCACTTTTAAAATTTGTTCTATTTCATGAAAAATGAGCGTAATATTTAAAATGTCATCATGTCAAGTGTTCCACCTTCCTTGGGGAAAAAATAATTGCTTGTCGGGCGAAGCAGTTAGAATGCCGGACTCCTGTGCGTGCCATGCGATTTTGATTTCAAGATTTTTTTCATCAGTTATTCTCAACCTGTGACAATTTAACGTATTGCATGCATGATTTTGTGAAAATTTTATGTGTATTTCAAATGCCAAGGGATGTGATATGATGCTATATAATACGGTCTGATAGTAAAAACAATTCACCACCAGAACATACATGTTTGCTTATGTGTTATTGTCATATCTTAATCTAATTAATAGGAAAGAAAATAATCCTTCGACATTCACAACATCTTTCTTGGTCTGGTTTCTGGAAACTTATGATATTTTGAGCATCCCTCAAAATAAGACGTTATATACCCGTTGCATATAGATAAGTTAAAATTAGAAATCAAATAAGGATTATAAAATAGTTGATCATCATTCCACAGATTGGTTTAATGTTAAGTGAGACTTTTTATAATCAGATGAAATAGGCATTAAATGAATAAAGAACGAGTTTAAAACCGGTTTAAATGGGATTTAAGTAACAAAAATTGTATTTAGAATGTAAATTATACGAAACTGGGACAGGATGCCAAATGCAAAGTGGCATCATCATTTCCATAACGGATTTGAGTTTTCATACCCGGCTCATCTTTCCATTAAAGAAGACACACAGAATAAAAGAGAGGGTTTGGCGCATAAAGTCATCATTTCTATAATTTATTATTGTCTGTTGTGCGAGGATACTTTTTATATACATATGCTATTATTATTTCATGATATATGTCATATTACTCCCACCATTTTCGAAGAAAACAGGAGTGATCCGTGACCTTTTCTCTAATGGTTCACATTCCTCATTTAGTTTTCTTTTCTCTGTCCAGACTTTGGTATTTCACGTTGTCCTTTGGTATCCCCTCACAATTCCCAATTACGTGTTGTAACTACAGGTTAAAGTTCAAATACGATTCTTTCCACAAAAGTACTGGCTTAACTACTTCAGCATCCAGGTTACTGCGAGCCTGCCCCCAATTACAGAAACCTTGTCCTGTATTTAAGATAAACCGTTCTTGAATACATTGATGTTTAAGCTGCCGCTTTCAGTCTTTCCGGGTTATAAATTTGAAGAAAGATCAATTTACATATATGATTTAATCAGTACTTTCCCCGCTGTATTAATAAGACGGAGGAAATTAATATGCCAAAATATGACAAATGATCTCATTAAAGGGATGTCATCTCGAACCCTTCTCCATTAATATCAATATGAATCAAAATATCATTATCTTATTGCTCCAACAGACATTATAATTAACTTTTCCTTTGTCTGCTGGTCACATGCAGTATGCTGCATTAAGTATTGTTGCTTAGCCCCATGACCGAGTGTTCGGAATATTGGAACACTTTGAATTTCAGCACTCTTGGTAAAGCTTTTCAACAACTGATTTAAAGAAGAATAATAATATTGATGATCGCATTTGTGTTGCAGGCAAGATACGCTGTATTTCTATTAAGTAATTCTAACCAAGCCGTTTTTAGAGTATTCTAAAAAGATAAGAAATATACTCATGATCAAGCATTTTAAGGACATGCTTCTGTGCCGCCTTTAACGTCTGGTATTGTCAATATAGTTGACATAATATGTGAAGATTTATTTAGCATTCCCGAGGAACCTGGGGTAGCGACCGTTCACTGTTATTTGTTGAAACTAACAAAGTTTAATATATCACACACAGACAATTTGACTGCTTGGACTGGGATTCGAACCAAGATCACTCGCTTAGTGAGGAACTTATTTAAGCTGCTGACTGTACTTGCAAATTTATTTAACATATTTTCAGATGTAACGGTAAGCTGATTCAGGAAAAAAAGACGCATACTCTTTGTGGCGGATTTCTCTATGAGGTTTCTGAACTTTCCCGTCACATAAAAGCCTGCGACTTAATCAGCAGACGACACATGACCCTGAGCAGACGACAAATTTACCCGCTAAAACGCCATAAAAGAAACGATCATGATTCATCAATATCAACTAGGAGTAAGAGTAACAGAAAAAAGCCGAATTCCGAGGTCTAGAGGTAGCGCAGAAAGCTCAAAGAGGGGTGATCGTGAATTTGAATCTCAGCCGAAGGGAGGCCAGATTTGTCACGGCCCGCCCTCATCCAGGCCAGGGTGAGCGCTCTGCAGGCTTAATAACTGCACCCCACAATGATATTTAACTTTCAAATGAATGCGCCTTTTGGGGGTTACTTGGTGGTACCAGCCCAAGACCTACAGTTGCGGAACACAGAGCCAGGTTGATGCTAGGATAATCATGTGTTTCCGCCCTGTCACGTGGTCTAAAACCGGAATGGAATTCTGCAGATGTACAGAGTACTTGGTTTAGTAAGCATTAAAAATGGAGGCGGTAACCTCCATCAAAACATCAATAAAATAGAAGAAATAGTACTCCACTAATACCCTGAGACGTGTTTTGTGTGATTACTACGAAAGGATATTCGGATAAGGCTCAAGAACTTTTCTTAACGTGTTGTACCATGGGTGATTGTGCAGTTAATGGAGCTCTACACCTTGATGTTGATCTTGGTTATCACTTTTTGTAAGTTAATAGAACCTCATTTAGCACGAATACGTACCACGCGTTTCTTTACCTCCTTTCATTTCCTTTAACATTTACACGTTGTTTATTGGTATCGTTTAAGAAAAAAGTTGTAGGTTTACTATCTGATTTCACCGTCACGTCAATTCCTGTTTTTCGCAACCGTTTTCTTTGTGGCTTCCAGCGGCCGTATGTATGTCTTTTACACCAAGGCAGCTATTATATAAATGATAGAGCTTTTCATCGGTAAATTTTTATTTTAACCGTATGTTTGCTGTTTGCTTAATGCCAATTTTCAAACGGCTCTTGGACAGCGTCAATGGGGAATTAGTCTACCGGAGGGTTTAACGTTAGAGTGGAAAAACAAACTTTTTGTGCCGGACCACGGCAAAATCTCAAATTATAGTAGGATTATCAATAGAAAATGTACTCGTTACCTTAAGTATTAACGATGGGCAATAATTCCAGCCGTTATTTGCGATATTTTATAATATCGGAAGTGATTATATATAAACGGTTAATGTTAGGAGCCCCCGGTCTAGCATAAACCCAAACAGTCAATAAACGTTTATATGTTGTAAATTTTTCTGCTATCCATAACTGGTAATAATAATTCCTGAGTCAAAGGGGCGCACACATGTGGTAAAGATTCTGGCAAGCGATCCTTATGCAGAGAAAGGCCTTAACGGTAAGCGCAGTCACAAAGCAAGTCACTGAAACGTTACATGTATCACATTTAAATGCTTTACGGAAACCTCGGACCTTTGCGAATTCGGCTCCCACAAAGTCGGACCACTAAGTCGATGATCTCGGACCACGTTCCTCACCATCTCGGACCACTATCTCGGACTCCTTCAGACCTTGGGCGGACTAATGATATCATTGTGATATATATATATATATATATATATATATATATATATATATATATATATATATATATATATTTCTCTCTACAAACTATGCTGAGACTCCCAACAGATAACTTTTACATCTCTCTCTCTCTCACTCACACACCATTCTTCTTTGCACATGTTTTAGTCTAATTTACTTAGGTAACTGTGAACTGATATTTGTTGTTGTTGATTTCACTTATTACTGATATTTTTATTGATGTTGCTTTTTAATTGTAAAATTATAATCCCAATAAACCTTTCAAAATCCTTTATTGAATCGCTTCTTGTCACATATGGATATTTTGTTAATGCACATTGATTAATATATATATTTAACACATGCAAACTAGTAGTATGTATAATGCCAGTCACAGTAGTGACGTGACTTCGCTGGTTCCTATGAAAGTGTGCCATTAAAACATCTCTCAATATAATATTAGATGCTCATCATAAAAAATCCATCAGTTTATCATGGGTGCATGCTAAGTCGCTGTTTCGACCGTGTAGTATGTATAATACCAGTAATAGTAGTGACGTTAATTTGCTGATTCCTATAAAAGTGTGCTGAGACACAGAGGTAGTTGGGGTACCCTGTTAGCTCAGTGGTAGAGTAGACGACCGGAAATCCGTGGGGTCATGGGTTTGATTCCCATACGGGGTGATCCGACTTTTTCCGTGTATTTTAGTTCTATATCTTTATAAAATGGACCAGTATGGCTATTAAAACATCTCTACAAATTAAAACTAACATCTACATATAAGCATATATATAATAAATGAAGTGTTTGTATGTGTTTGTGTTTGAGTGTAAATACATAACGAACTAGTAGGCCTTACCAATCCAAGTGGACTTTTTGACAAATGCGCGCTCACATGAAACAATATAATTATAAGGAAGCATGGGTCGTCTTATTTTAATATTCATTATGTATCATTTACAAAACCTCGCGTATTTCATAACGGTATTAACAGACAGATCATTATTTAAAAAGTTCTGAAACTCTGGACAGAGAACGTAGTTGCCCGAACTAAAGTGGTCCGAGATTATCGGGGCCCGTGGTCCGATATCGTAGTGGTCCGATCTTAAATGGTCTGACTTCGTGTGCTCCGAGACTGAAAAGGTCCGATATCTCCAGGTACCTTCTTTAAAATGACCTAACCTTTAGAGCTAAGCTTTTATGAAGACACAAAAAAAAGAACTGTTTTAATTTTTTTTTCAGGTTTGATATACACTCAGTAAGTGCTGGAACAAAAGTAGAGAATTCCATTATAAGAAAGAGCCTCAATTGGCACGTGGAAAGAATACCGTCACTTTGTATCGCCTGTCCAATCAGTGAACTGGAGTGATTGCTAGCTTCAAATGCATTTTGCACGTGGTCCATTAACCATTCTCGCTTAGTGTGTAAAAACAGTCGATACCCATAGCTGGCTACTGAAACACATTATTATTAATATACCTCCGATGGTCTTCATCTTATAGTGGAGGGCTCTGGGGAAAGACTTTATGTACTAAATCGATAAAGCGATCAGTCTCGGTGACTGCGTTACGCCGGAGGTCCCTATGTCTTCGTGATCAGCGTCCCAACATGAGTTCATTCATGAATAACACAATGCTTCACGCGGAATAACCACATCAGGTACTGCATAGAGGGCACTAATAGAAACATAGGATAAAAAAAAGCTGCCAAAGCTAGCAGCCAGCCTGGCTGAAATGGTTAAAATGCAGCCAGTGTTGACAAATCTGGTTTTTTTTACAGTTTTGCAGATATATGTCTTCTGCCGGGTTATCTTGACTTCATCAAAACAGCCTTTGCCCGTTAAAACTGTAAATGAACAGTGGTCGTATATCTAAATAAATGCATGCACATTGGTCACGGAAGTGAAATAGGCAAAATCCATTAGAACAAGCGCATAAACTTAACCCAGAACACAGCAAATAAAGCAAAACAATGTGAGAAAAAAATTGATACAACTTTGAGATATAGTAAATAAAGAAAAATAACAAGAATCTAAGAAAAGATTTTGGACAAGGTCGAGAGAACAGCAAATAAAGCAAAACTATAAGAAACTGAGAAAGGATCTACACAAAGTTCAGAAACAGGAAATATAAAAAAAATAAGAAGAAGAAATCGAGAAAAAAAGTAAATATAGAGACACACAGTAAATAGAGAGATAGAGAGGGCAGGTATAGAGAAAAAAAGGAAAGGAGAATAGATATTTAAGCGTGTACATGTAGATCACCGGTCTGATTTCCGCAAATGCCTTCCCGTGTAAAATGATATAATCTGTATAAAACCTCAAAGATTCGTTCTTATTTCTCTAAAACATGTTACGACTTCTGTGTTATTCCTAGTCCCTACTAGGTGTCGCTACTGACCTTGGACCTGTCCGAAAAGTCCACATTACCCGAGTCCAAGTTCAAGCCCGAGTCCAAACCACTCGGATCCAAGTCCACCTCCTCCAAGTATTCAGTCCAAGTCCGAGTTCAAAATGTCTTACTTATATGCACTTTAAAATATCTTCAGAAATCATCTTGTGCTTTTCTAGATGGAGTTTACTTTAATATTGAACTACACGGCCGTGGGGCCCGAACTTCTCATCAAGCCTGCAGAGCTCTCACCTTGGTTGGGGGCCCACCGTGAAAAATCTCACCGCCTCGGCTACGATTCGAACTCATGATTTCCAGGCTTTGAGTCCGGTGCTCGGTTTAACATTATCATTAACAAATACTTTTTTTTATTCAAATTTATATTAAACTTCAAGATGGAATAGCTCATGCAGATTCATGCATTTAATTCAGAATTCATTTTCATTCTGATTTTGATTGAACAATAACAGAAAGAAGTCGAACCTGGTGGTTGTAGTTTACAGAAAATTATTTGGTCAATATCTCACTAACATCCCTAATTATCAGGTATTTCTTGATTCAACCTTCTCATTAAACCTCAAAATGGAATAGCTCATGCAGTTTTATTAATTTAGTTTTAATTCAATTTTAATTCACATTTACAATTTTGACTATTTACTAATTGACTAACTATTATCCTTCATTATCAGATATTTCTTTATTCAACCTTCACATTAAACTTCAGAATCCAATGCAGTTTTATGAATTCAGTTCTGAGTTTAGTTTAAATTTAATTTTAATTGATATTCCTTTTCATTAGCGAATGTTCAACAATCTGTATTTTTTTAGAAAGTTCCCCACCCTCCAACAAATTGAACTAATGATTCAGGCTTTCGCATCATTAACACTTAAGAGTCTCATATTTCAGAAACGTAAATCCCACCGACCGTGTTTGCCATTTCCGTTCTGGATGGCTATTAGACGGTAACTTGGCGTGACAATGACCGCCCGGTCCCGTTATATTCTGCTGACTTTGATAAATAGTGATGACTTTGCCCGCAGTTAATATTTTGCGATTAGCTGATCATTTGTGGTGACTGTGTGCTTGAAGTTAATACGGTTCAAATCGACCTTTCCACGTGACTGCTTTAGAGAGTCAGTGATTGTTCGTTAAGAAATATCTGGGAGCAATCACCATTAATTAGCCATTAAGTTAATAATTGCACTGGTAAATTTCTAGTTCAGGCCCTCCAGGCTAATTGCCATTTCTGTTCAATTTCATAGATTGTCGTTTTGATGATTTCATTTGGAAAGCAATGTTGACTTGACTGCTTTAAAAAAATCATTAATATTAAATCTCTTGCCTCGCAAAGCTATCATATCCAGTGTGTGTGTCTGTGTTAGTGTGTGATCGTATGTGTGTGATGGTGTGTGTGTGTGTAAGAGGTCTTCTTTGAGACAGAAAGAGTGAAAAAAGAATGAAATTAGAAAAATAGAGTGAAAACTCATTTTTATTATTGCAGACTGAGTAGAGATGTGGTTTGTCGTATGTATATGTTTAAAGCTCCCCAAAGTTAGAAACATGCATGGTTCACAAACGTTTTCATATGTTATTAGGCATGTTGGACATTTACCCACACAAATATTGCTTAGTGTTCAATTCTTGTTCTAAAGTAAAGAGGGATCCAACCCCGCATCTGTAAGCATAATGGTTGGGCACGTGTTTATATGAGAGAGAGAGAGAGAGAGAGAGAGAGAGAGAGAGAGAGAGAGAGACTTGTCAATACGTGTTCACATGTAGGTGAATAAGAGACGAAGAGAGAAAAGAGTTGAGATTATTGAAGAAATTTTGTTGCTTGTTTGTGTATCTTAATACGCGTGCATGTGTATATGAAAATAAGGAAACAGAGAGGTGAAAAGAAAGGTAAAATGAAAATGCATGTAAGTGTGCATGTTAGTGTGCGCACCAACGTGTGCGACAGAATAAAGGATAACGGGACAAAGGATTTAGTTGGAGTAAAGACAGACGGAAGAAAGGCACAGAAAGAGACAGAGACAGGGAGACAGAGACACAAAGACAGACAGAGAGAGAGGGACAGAGAGGGAGAGAGAGACAGAGAGAGAGAGACAAAGAGAGAGAAGCGCTGAAATACCCAGGCCTAAGCACTAAAAATTAAAAACTCTCTCCCATATATTTCAGTGTGAACATTTTTCTCTTTAAGGTGACAGATGATTGACATATAAAGATAGGAACACATTACAAATTATCTGTTTGAAAAGGACTGAACAAAGACAGCTTTTAGTCTTGGTCTGCCCGGAGAGAGACCGCTAACTATTACAGAGAGGGCCCACGCCTGCGGTAGTCTGCCAGTCCTCCACTACCCAGCCTCATATGAAGGAATAAATGGCCACTCAAACATGCATTAACCCATATATTGTCGACGATGCGACCACCTCATAAAGTAACAAAAGGAGGATAAGTCGTAATAATGCGTTATTTGTCCCCGAGTTAATGTTGTCCCACGGGAGTTACTAAAACATCACAGTTATGCTCGGTTTCTTTTCTCAAAAGACGACGGAGATCCCTGTTTAAGGACTTGTTGGATTTCTGGAAAAGTATCGTCTTTTATACGTATGGCACTAAATTTTATCATTTATGCTTATACAACTTTTAATTTAAGAGGTATTTTCATGATAATCATGCTTTTTATTATCATTATCATCAACATTATGATAGCATATTCCTTTTAATCATCTTTTTTTAAAAAAAACAAGCGTTTTCATATATTTGAATTATATTCACAATTTTTCAATTTCTGCTCATTTCTTCACTCGTCTCTTTGTATCTTTAAATAAATATATTAGTAAATCAAGTTTTGACAAATAAACCGAGTAATAGCAAATGACAGAAAGATAATATGTAAAGCTCTCAAGAAAAATCAAGCTAGAGTGACTGTTATGCTTCAGTGGCGAAATTCAGCTATTCATTTTTCAAACCTGTATATTTGTGCCGTTGTAGCGATCTGATATTAACTCGATAACTTGAAATTTAATCCAGATTATTCCCCTACGATTCCAGATTATCCCTCCAAAACAGTTGTTTTTTATGCTTATTTTATGAACATTCTTCATTAATATTTGTCTTATGGATTTCTAAAATTAGGTTGAATCGTTGTATATTATGTTTGTATGTAATGTGTCATGCGCCTTGGTGAAAGTGTATATAAGCTTTAAAAAATACAATTAACAGAAAAAACAATATAACATTGCGACAATTTTAATGGATTCATTCCAGCTTTTAAATATCGTATCTGACACGTAACTTCTATTGAAAAAAAATCATGAGTTTAAAGCTTAAGATATTATCACTTAATCAAATCAGAGACGGGATTATCTGAACAGTGTGGAGGTAACCTGAATTAGGATCAGGCTGGGACTCGATTCAAACACAATCTACTGTGTAACCCTGGTGAGTAAAGCGGTATAGAGTGCGGACATTGGGGGTCCCGAACCATTTTTGACACAGCCTAATTAACCTTGTTCTGGAGTTGGGCCTTATAGTAGGCCTCCCCCGTATAAAAGAGAGGCTAACAGAGGTTGATGAATTTATTTCTACATTAAAATTTGCGGTCGATATTTTGTTGTCGGACTTTCTTAGGTACTCTAGAGTGCAAAACCATCAACTACATTTGTTTTCTGCCCGGTCCGCCTTACCGCTAAATCTCAAATAAGACTGGGTTTCAAAAAATGACTTTTGGGAGCAGTATATGGTCACAATATGGACCTGACCTTGACTGAATTTCAAAGACCGTACACTCCACTGCTCATTCCCGTATTATCGTTCAGTTGCGGGCGTTGAGGGATCACTTGGCGTTTGCATCTACCTGGTGTTTTAACTACAGGTGATGATTTCTGGATTATGTGAGCCAGTGTATATCAAACCTTCTTTCTCATAGAATTCTCCTTATATCTCCGTAAAAAAAACTGCAGTCGATGTATATATCACGATTAAAACGAACCTGAAATGATAGAAATCTGAAGCTTGTTTCATAGATCTCCTCTAATGGGCTGGTATAACTTCAGTGATTTTTGGGTTATTTCACATACTAAAAGCTGAAATCCAGAATTTTAATAAATATCAAATCATTCACCGAAAAATTGTTGACTACATCCTAACTACAATGCAAGCGACGGCGCCCTGATATATATATATATATATATATATATATATATATATATATATATATATATATATATCCTGCAATAAGTATCTGAATATATGACATACCTCATTAGACCCTGAACACATTAGGTGAATATTGAGTCTAGACTCCAACCTATTATAGGTGGCTTGATACTTTTTCGGGCATTAAAGGTTACAGATGATGAGTCTGACAGTTCAGCTGTGAATGAACCGTTCTAGTCTCATAGAAGACAGTCTGATATGGAAAATTGGCAGGTATTTTAAACCATCTTTCGAACTGAATATGATAAATTTCATATTGTCCATACGACCAACCTTCATGACGACATTTTTATGTCCCGTATGTTTGATGGACCAAAGTTGATGCGTCAATTTTTGTCCATTACTAGTTACGAGGCTTGGTGTAGGTGCAAACCTGGGGGCAAATGTTATTTTTCGACCACGAAGGGGACCTATATTTTCTCACCAAAAACTGTTGGCTCAACACCCAAAAGGTTTCTACGCCCAATGGGCAACACCTATACGATAATATACCAGTATTTTATAACTTTTTAAGAGTCGTATTAGAAGATAAATATGTTCGCTTCATTACTTTTTTCTTTACTAGTTATGTGTGCGTGCGACGGAATTAATAAATATACCATATGTGGTTTCAACAATGGGTTCATTAAATATAACTTATATATATATATATATATATAATAAGCGAACTGATAAGGTTACTCTCTGCATTTTAAGCTGTAGAGAGTGTAGTAGCGGCTTTCAGTGGGATCTTTTCATTTTAACAAAGTACAAAATAAGATATTCATAAACCATAGGCAAACAAAAAGTTGTGAGTAAGAAAGTTCACTGAATGTGTGGCCATCATCATGAACGAAGGCCATTTGGGAACACTACCTCAGTTCTATGTCCCCGTCCTCTCGCAAACCTGTCAAATCAAAGAGTGCGGGTTCTTGCACCTCTGATATACTTTTCCTCATTACCATAGCGTTAACGCTTACATCATAGTTTAAAGGAACAAACTTGGCATTTTTGTTTGTGTTGGTCTGAAGGATACAGACCAAAAGACCAAACGTTTGGTAAAAAGGAGAGATTAACCAGTAAATGTCTGAAAATATGTGTAACCTAAAAAGAGCATGTCTTGAACGCGTCGCCTAAATAAGTTTTCCTAACCTGAAGAAAACATGGAACAAAGTAAATAGACACTGGAGTCGTTTCATTTTGGTAATCTTCAAGGGGTATTTTTGCCTTTTTGTATTACAAAAATAATATATATGAAAAAACCGAGGATGTAAACCAAAAAGACAGAGAGGTACGTATAAAGAAACACAGCTTGGAATCGACAACCACTAAAATACAAAGCGACATATTTTCACACGGGTAAAGAAAAAGAGTAAAATTTGATACCGTCAACTCCCCGATTTTTATCACGGACTGAATAGAGATCCCCATACTACATACTTGTGAACATAGTGTTCTCAAAGTCGGATACATATAAGGTGCAAATACCCCTGCATGAAGGTAAGGGCATTTACTACATGTAATGAAGCGTGCTGGACATACACACATAAAAACTGCGAATTGTCCCTGACAACTGCGATGTGCTCCTGAAAAAAAGAGTGGAAAAAAGATTAATTAGCGTCATTTTCAAGAAATCCTAAAAAAAGATTGACTCTTATAAAACAGAGTGATTTGGCATGCCAAGGTTTGAACAAGGAGGTAGACAACCTGCAAATACGAAGACGGGCAGACATATATACAGGTAGAGGGAAGACAGACAGGTTGACAGGCAGCTGGAGGGGTAGACAATTCAACAAAGAGAGAGAAAGTTGCAAATGGGAAACAAGTTAACAGAGAGAAAGATCACGTGAGACTAACAGAAGACAATGTGAAATTTACAGATTACTGTGAGATTGACAGAAGACTGTGAGATTTATAGAAGAAAATGTGAGATTGCCAGAAAACTGAGATTGATAGAAGACAATGTGTGATTGACAGAAGACAGTGTGTGAACAGAAGACAATGTATGATTGGTAGAAGACTTTGAGATTGATGGATGACAATTTGAGATTGACAGAAGACAATGTGAAGCTGACAGAGAAAGAGATGGAAAAAGCAGAGAACAGACGGTCAGGTAAACAGAGAGGCAGTCAGGTTGAATTTATAGAAGAACAGGGAGAGATAGAGAATCAAACACAGACAGACGGACACATAGTCACAAATATAGACAGACAGTTAGCTAAACATGCATGTAGATGTACAAGGTGATATGTTAACATTAACAGGATATACCGCTAGAGTAAACTAGAAAGTTTAGCTTTCAAATTAATTTACATATTAAACATGTCCTTTTTGCCCTCCCTGGCCTGGACAAAAAAAGCCGGACGCTCTACAACCAAAGTCAACGATTCTTGCTTTAAAAAAGAACGCTAGGCGACATAATGTGAGAGGAATGGTGTTAGCATGCATTATGGAACATCCCCAAGGATGAAAAGAAACAGTTTACCGAGAAAACCATGTAGTTTTGTAGCCCCAACCGAAAACAAGCAAAAAGCAAATGAGTAACTAAAACCAACGATCATTGTCTACTTCTAGATAACAAATCATTTTGTTGATTAAAACCACCCTATTAAGTTCCTGCGTTTACCTTCCCCATTAAGCCCAGAGTAATGGCAAAATAAAAACAGACACACGATTTTTCTTTACATGAAGCAGTATATTAACGAGGCCCAGTGTAAAGACTAAAGGTCACCTTCAATTCAGCTTACCCTCGGTGATCTGAAATCGCCCACCACCAGAGGTAGTCTTAACGTAATTTCAGGTAACCACCACACTATCCCCTCGTCGATTTAACCAAATGATAAATACTTATGCTTTAAACGCAGGATATATTCTCTAATAAACCACGTGAAAGATATGAGATTTATATGCTGCAAGCGAACAATAAATTGTCACGAGTTTTAATTTTATTATCCATTGAATTTCTATTGAGTCATACACTTCATAAAATCACATGACAAGCTACATGTAGACATTCAGAAGAAAATTTAAATAGAATTTAAGCAAATAAACATAAGGAAACAACTGTTTTGTTTCTGAAACCTTGAGGATATCCAATTCAAGTTACCCCCCACTCCGCTAATTTGCAGCGAGGCTAATCTTAAATCGCACACCAGGAAAGCACGAGTTACAAGGTAAAGGTAGGGAGGGGGGAGTTATCACCGACGATCTCATCCGGCTTATTTAAACTTTGCCTTCGGTCTTTCGGCCTATTCATTCTTTTAGCTATACTCGTCTTCCTGGGGAGCATACAATCAAACAGCCACCAGGACGCTAGATGGTTATTAGTTCCACGTTTGCCTGACGCCCTTGTTTGACCAGTACCCATTCACTCCTGGGTGAAGACAGCGAGACCTTGGGGTAAAGACCTTGTCCAGGAGTCTTATCGCGAAGAGCCGTCAGATCGGGACACGAACCCACAGCCTTGCGGTCACGAGACAGGCGCACTAACCACTACGCCATCACGCGCCAGTTAACAATGGAGAGCAAACGAAACAGGAACAAGTAAACAACGAAAGGGCTAAGACAAACGTTACCGTCTTTGTTAATGATTTCTCACAAAACATTTTGCCGGGAAGTCTCAGATAATTAGGGATAGTTTTCCTGCAGTTGTGGTTACAGGGCTCCCTAATGGCGAAGGTGTTAAATTAAGGGAAGATACATTTAAAAAAAATAGAAATAAAGAAAACAAATTTTATGGTGGTCACATTCCTTGTGATTATGTAACTCTTTTACGTTTAGATATTTATGAATGTAAATGCATATGTATATGTAAATGAAAGTCATTGCAAAATATATGTCGTGAAATATAGAATATAATGAGCGTGATTTACATACAAATTCGATGTCCTCTTTTCTCGATCAAAATTTCAAATCTACCTGTTTTATAAATGATTTGCATTAACTTAACTGTACTAGGAAAACCGGCCTCTGTGGCTCAGGGGTAGAGCATGGTACTCAAAGCCCGGATTTCAAATCTCAACCGAGAACTGGTGAAATTTTCACGGTAGGCCCTACTCAGGGTGAGCGTTCTGCAGGCTTCATGGGAAGGCTGTACCCCACAGCCGTGTATCACTCATAACGAGTGCGTATTTTGGAGGTTCCTTGGTGTTATGACCCAGCAACGGGATAACTACACACCAAGGACCTACAGGTGCGGTAGACACCGGGCCTGGGTGACACCAGGGTATAACATACAATGACAGGAAGCTCGTGCTACCGCTCTGTCACGTAGTCCAAAATTGTAAAGGGACTCTGCAGATGTAAATACTTAACTTAAGAATTAGATAAGTCAGCAAGTGACGCGTTATAAAATGACGTACTAGCTGTTATACTTGCGTGTCACGTGTCCTTACCTATCTGATCCCTGGTCTTAGTCGTTTATACATGATCGTCGGGTTCAGAGACGTCTTGTTTTAATTAGAAATTGAAACGTTTTGATATAAGAATTTTGAGTAGGTCTGAGTATGTTTCAATATATTATGGGAGTTGCAGGTTCATTTCGTTCGCGTCTTGACAGATGTTACTGTAAATGATACGAATATTCGTGCTGATCTTAAACAGACATAAAAAATATGGTCAGTGAGAATTCAAACTTGTTTCGCTTTATCCAGTCCACTGTTTCAGTTTTATTTACTTCTAGACTTATTTCATTTTTCATCGAGAGGTGTACATATTTCCATTCCTTTTTCCTGTTACTTTTTCCTGGAATAAGTGACGACATACGCTCCCTTATATTTTTAATAAAGGATGCATGGTAATTTAAACATGAAGGGGGCGAGAAGATATAGACAACTGCGAACCCGGATTAGAGACGTGGATTTTAACGGATTAAAGATACATAATCATTTGCAATAATATGAGTGTAAACTCACGCTATTATATAGACACAAGTAAATACAGTCCACTTGTGTCTGTTTAACATACCAATATTGCCTCACCAAAGGTCCGATCTTGAGCATGCGCAGCTACTACCTAATAAGGTAAAACATGAAAGAAAGAATCGTTAAAACATTGGTTGGAATCTTGAAAGAAAGCTTGTTTTTTTTTTAAGTTGCGCGATACGGCTAAGATGTGACTTGGGCGCTATGTTTATGTTTTGCGCTAATCAGGGCGCCGGTTCAAGATTATCTTTACTTGTGTACAAGAGTATAGGCAAACGGGTTTAGTTAGAACGAAATTTTGGCAAGAACAATAATATTCTCAACAGATAAAATAGTATTCCATGTAACATATAACAAACCTAATATGTAAATTGGTCCCTTTAACATTGGTAAATCCTAAAATACGAAATACAGACATGGCGATGAAAGTACAAGTCATCCAAGCTGGTGACAGCTCTTATTAATCATAATCTTTCCACATGCCAAGGATGTGTGTCATCAAGGATTCGGTGGTAAACGGATGAAACCCTCCTCTAATCGCAGGTTTCCCAAGGAAAAAGTTCCTCGTCTTATTTTTATCTGTCTCATTCTTCGGAACGAACGCGCTTTCAGGGAAGCACAATTGACCTAATAGTTGCAGACTCTCGACCTCGTTTCGTAAATGGTTTTACCATGGAAAATAAACGTTATTGTCGCTTTGTGGATTGGTTCGGTTTTTACGTTGCACGAGTGGATGCACTAGATTTTGGAATAAGAAAGGACAAAGAACATATGCTCTGTCTTTATACGTGACAAAACATGTTTATAATTGATATTTTATCTTTGTTGGGGCAAACATTATTTAATGCTCTAAAAGGGGCCGACAGAAAAATAAATAATGAACCCCGAGAAGTCGGGGTATGTTTTGTGACTCCATGATCAGATGAAACATGAGTATGAAACTACACAAATATTTACGTTAAGAAATAGTGTAAGAGTTTTTTTACATAATTACTATTATTAACTGTACGATAGTTTTTTATCATCACTGTAAAATGTTGATTATTGAATATAAAGCGCTGTCTGGAATCTAAATTTCATTCCCTATAGCAGAGAAATTACAGCGCATTAATATAGGGTAGTGACACCAAGGTTAAAATGATAACTCAAGGTGAAACAAAATGCGATGGATAAATCATATTAAAACTTTGAAAAACTTAAAATTCCTTATGTTCTTCAGAAAAATAAAACCTGCAGTGGTATATGTAATCATCCCTGTAGTATTTTTGGTCACGACATTTTGTTTTGTTCACGGATTCCCTTCTCCTGGTGTAGAGACAGCAGATTACCACCTTTTCAGGTTACCCCGCTAATCTGAAGTCGATTTCAGATTACCACTGGGGGCAGCCTGACCTAATTTCAGGTAACCCCAGCTCTGTTCAGATTACCCCTTTATTGATTTATTTAAATTATACATTCTTATGTTTTAAACTCATGATTTATTATTCCAATTTACCATCCTGACGACACGAGATTTAAAAACAGGAATCTATATAAATTGTCGCAAAATGTTTTGTTTATTATTAATTATATTGCTAATGACGCATGCACTTTACCAAAGTACATAACATACAAACATAAAATATAGAAATATCAAACCTAATATCCGGAATCTAAAAGAACCAAAAAAAAAGAAAAAAATTCTTAGTAAATAAACATAAAAAACAATTGTTTGAAGGGGTAAACTGAAGCGGGGTGATCTGAATCGGGGGTAATCTAAAATGTATACACCCTGTCATATCGTTTAGGAATACAATCAAGCAGTTAGTTTCCGGTCATTAGCCACGACCTCCATAGTTTATTAAAAAAAAGTTTCGTATTATGTATTGTAGCTGTGCCTCAGGATATCAAGAAGTATATTTTAAATTTATATTTTATCTTCATCTGAGCCCAATTTTTTTTAATATTATGAAACAGACGGGTATATAGATAGGTAAGTGATCCCGCGCGGTCTGGGCCATGGTTTCTGACTTCATAATGGTAAGATGGAATTAAAAAAATGAAATTTTATAGGCCATATCATCAAATAGAAAAACATGTAATAATCTCAGAAAGGTCAGTGCAGTTCTAGAAAATGATTTTTACTTAATTTCAATTACCCATGGAAAGACAGGCCTTTGAATTCTTTTTCATTTAACATAAAACGTTGCATGGAAACTAACTATAGGTCGATATCCCTATAGGAGAAAGTTCTCAACACTGGTACACAGCGATTCCTTCAGCGTTCACATGGGCATTTAATTTCTTATTGGTAATATATACGTTATTAAGATAAAAAAAATATTACAGCTTCGCGAGTTCTGGTCCCCAATTAATTCTTTGTAAGATTGGATATTTAATACAATATAAATCAGAATTAAGTATCCATAATTGAAATTTGATATGAAATACCTATAACAAAACTATAAAAATGTATAAAGATAAAAATGGTGGTTAATTGTTAAATAGTATTTATATAATGAAATAAAGTATCCATGACATAAATTCAAATTTGATATCAGAAAAAATCTTTTACGGTTAATTGTTAC
Source organism: Sipunculus nudus (assembly GCA_026874595.1). NCBI lineage: Eukaryota > Metazoa > Annelida > Sipuncula > Golfingiida > Sipunculidae > Sipunculus > Sipunculus nudus. The sequence continues at coordinate 15,950,948 of CM049321.1, forward strand.
CTGCTTTTCATAGAATGACTTAAGTATCCATAAGATATATTGAAATTTGAAAGTATTGAATGACTTTGTCACGCATATTGTATATAATATAATCTTCAAAGGAGGAAAATGCATCCTGTTTCCGACAAACAATATACAAGTACGAAATACTGAAGTGTATCATATAAAGGAACAAATATTTATTTAACATTTGACCGTTATTGTTATTGCATTAGAGTGGTGGCATTCCATCTTTGTCAGGTCACTCCTCTACGACCACACTTCGGAAACGCCCGATTTTATTCTTAAATTTGTTTTCGGGAACGATGCCAAAAGTGTCCTAAGGGGGTTTATTTTTCCATATTTATTTCATGAGCTGAGAATTTTATAAAATTTCTCATTATTTACTAGACATCATGTACAAACACGGGGGGTGGGGGGAATACGCCCAACGACAAAGCCGCCCCCATCGTGATAATAACGTTTATACTAATATTACTCACAATTAAAATAAATTAATAAAAACATTAATTACTTAATTGGGAATATCCGTGATAAAGGCTAAATGAAATATTGAAAATTTCTGGATTTTCCGAATTTCTTGCAAAATGAAAGTCACTACCTGAGCGAAAATGATAAAATTTGGTCATCGTTGCGGTCGTGTGCCGCAAAGACAAATCTTTGTGAATCCTGTGGTTTGATCGGAGACAAGATCAAACACTAAAAGGGGAATCCCCGTTCAAGCCAGTGAAGTAATAAGGGAGGGCCAAGAAAAGCATCAGTCTACAAGAACAAAGACGTCTAGTCAGTGATAAAACGATGATGCAGATACGGTCTTTGAGATAAGATGTCACTGTCATCACGTCGTTTTTATACGACAGGTCGACACAGTTTTATCAAATACAGAAGGAGAACAAAGACAAAGTCTGACAGCGCCAGGACCAGAAGATGGCTGTATACGGAGCAGGGCGGACTTCTTGTCTCGCAGTTCCCCCGAATTTGAAGATCGCTTGCACGTGACTGGAGTTTTTATATAAACTTTCATTTTACGTTTCATATAATTAAAAACTCTATTTAGATAATTTTTATCAAAAGATTTTGATATTTCATGCGCTACATATTAAGAAAAAATTAAAATATATGAGTTATCTTTAAAAAAAAAAAGAATCTTAATAACTTGTAAAAAGATGATTTCACTACCTCAACCATGAAACGTTAATTACCTACTGGTGATAAAAATGTAAAAAAAAGGTGTTAAGTCCACTTCCCAATAACTGGATCAGAAAATTGTAATATACTTCCCGGCGGTAGCTCCCTGGGGAGGCCACAGAGTGTACACACGGTTTTGGATCGCTAGTTCCTGTCATACGCTGATAGCACTTAAACCGTTACCCCTTTGTAATGTTAGGTAGAAAAAGTACACTTGTGGCTGAGACCTTGCCAAAAGATCCTTTTAATATACCATGTTTGTTAAATATACAGGAAATAGTGAAATCTCCATAGAATTTTATGGTAAGTAATATTTCGTTCTAAACCCGTTTGCTCACTTCTGTAAATGAGAAGGAAAATGCTTTCACAGGGCGCTATCAGAGGGAAAGCACAAATATATCGCACTCCACCTGGTGGCGGTACCTTAATGAAGGGTCTTTGCGAAGAAGTAAGAGACTACTAAATTTGAATCAATGACCGCTTGATATCAAGTCCAGCACCTTTGCAATTGCACCACCATGCGGCTAAAAATGAATAAATAATAACACTGCCTAATGTTGCCTCCAAACAGACTATCTATAAGGCATGTGATTTAGTATAAGTAACATGAAAACAGTGATGTATTTTCTGATTGTTTGAAGGATTTACCAATACATGACGTGTTCATGTATCATGTAACAGATCACATAGAAATACTGTTTTACGAACTCTGGGGAAAAAATGGTTTTCTCTACCGAGACACAACACGTTTAATTTTGCAAGCTTGCAAAAAAAAAACAAGATTTGCTTTACTGAAATGGTATATGTGAGAAACACTTAATATAGTCCATTTTCCAAACCTTCAAAGATTTCTTTTACGGAATTCCTGCCATAGCACAAATTAACAACATTACCAAATATCTGATCTTTTCACTGGTTCTTTGAAGGATTTATCGGCAGGAGAATGCAGTGTTTTCCGGTTATGTAAATGATAATTAGAAGGAAATGACAATTAAATGATGGAACCGGAAAAAAAAGCATTTTCATCTCTTATACTTGTGTGATATCTTCAGCCTGAAAATCGGTCTCTTCCTCGTTATAACGGTATAACGGTAATTAAGCTATATACTTGATCCCTTCCCCACTGCCCTTCTTAAGCAATGCACTGATGACCTTACTCCATGGCTTACATTCATTTTAAATGTCTCTCTATCAACAGGTACAGTCCCTTCTCAGTTTAAAGAAGCTGTTGTGGCCCCACTTTTGAAGAAGCCGGGATTAGATCCAAATGACCTTTATACATTTAGGCCAGTTTAAAAACTTCCTTTCGTTTCTAAAATTCTTGAGAAGACTAATTTTAAGAGGTTACAATGTCATCTCTATGAAAATAGCTTAATAGAAATCAATCAGTCCGCGTATAGAAGGCACCACAGCACAGATACCGCCGTACTGAGTGTAATGGATGGTCAGCTGATGGCGACAGACGAGAGACACGTTTCTCTCCTAGCATTGTTGGACCTCAGTGCAGCGTTTGACACGCTTGGTCATTCCTTTTTCTTAAAAGACTAGAAATTACCTTTGTTATACACAGGGACCCTGTTAGGACCTATAATGTTCACTTTATATTAAAAACCCTTATCTCACATTATATCTGTTCTTTTCATAAGTATGCTAATGACACTGAACTGTCAAAAAGTAGTCAACCAGGTGAGTTCAGCTCTGTCTAGTTCAGCATACAGGCTTGTATTGAGGATGTACTATCATGGAAGACCAGCAACAAACTTAAATGGAATACTGACAAGACTGAAAGTATGCCTGTCGGATCTAAGCCCCTTCTAAGGGTGACTTACAGTGAGTCCATTAACATTTGGGGCTGCACTATTCCTTTTTCAAAATTTAGTGAAGTATCTAGGTGTTAAGATTGATCGTAATCTTTCAATGCATGATTATATTTGTATATTTCTTGTGGCCTTTCTCGAGCTCCGTCGTATAGCTTCCATTCGGCGTTTCCTCTCTACTTATTCGTGCTGTCGGCTCATTTGCGCCACAGTTATATCTCGCCTGGATTACTGTTATTCAGTTCTTGCTGGGTTACCGTCAGAACAGATCTTGCGGCTACAGATGGGCCAGAATAATGCTGCGCCTCATTCATAAGAAGCAGAAGACCGACCACGTCACGCCGCTTCTTAAATACCATGATGTTCAGGTAGACATCATCTAGTTTTGTGTAAAGTAAGTCTGGATGGCATCAACGGATTCTGTTTATAAAACAAAGGCTCGTGATCATATATTAGAGCCGGTAATCAGAATTCCTCAGCTGCGGTGCGAGCGCACCAGGAAGCAGGGAGACACTGGAATGAGAGAAAATATCGGCAGAAAACATGTTGGCAACAGCGCCGAGATAAAAGTATGCGTAAGGAATGAAGGGATAGCTTGACGAAATACCACAGCAATGTTAAATACAATAGTTCTAATAATATAGTTATTTGCGTGAATATGTATGTGTTTTTCTCCGCGGTCTCGAGCATTCCACTTCCCTAACAATCCACTTAAATCGTATTAATTATAATTTCTATTTGTGTGGACAAAATCGAGAAACCGGATATTCACTATTTAGCCAAACGTTAGGGGGCACATGACGTGTAACATGAATTAAACAATCCTTTCTCGCCAATGAGGTATTACACAATATTAAAGATGTTAAATTAATTTTTGACCATGGAAACACATTCTTAATTACTCATGTCCTTTGACTCGCGCTGAGCCAGGACTTACAGATCTCTGTCTTATATATTATATATGTGTGTGTGATTGTGTGTGTGTTTTGCTTGAAAGCATATGACGATCAAAACGACATGACATTTGAATTTTCCATCCTGAAAACCTTGTTTGTCTATATATTAACGAGGGAAGGAAACGGTCAGGTTTCATGTCTACATGTGTTTGTGTCTATATATGAGCGCAAACTTCTTGTTTAATCTGTTGAATGCTTGACAATTTCATTTATCTAGCCAAAGATAAATATTCCTTAGACTTTTTTCTGTGTGTTGGTGAATTTTATTAAGGAAAAGGACCATTAAATATGTTCCTGTGTGAGTTAACAGAAAAAAGTTTCATGTGATCACCGGAGAAAATATAAAGTATAAAGTTTTTGTTTTAATTATTTTTTTAACTTTTAAGAGAGGATGCTTGGAGAACGAATTCGCTCATTCGAGTCTCAAATTATAACAAGTCGCATTGTTCGGATGATTGTTTACTTAAAGAATAAGAGAAAAGAATGATGCATGATGGGAACGTCTATAAAGGGGACATTAATGCCGGAAATCAATTACTGGAAAAGTAAATAATTAATCCCACGTAATGATATTGCGTACTTTAGCAGCTGCTGAACAGGAAATCATGCGTTTTTCGTCTCGTCCTCGGGAGCAAATTAACTTCCTGCCAACTCGAGACACGCATCAGAGGCAAAGAGAATATTTTACATAACGGAGATATATATATATACTGTGTAAATTGGGAGAAAACAGTGCAGATTTTGCATCAGGGATTAAATGCACAGGTGTTGCTTAAATTGCTTTGGGTGACTTCGAAACTATCAATCACACGCTACACTGGGCCTTTAAGTTTTATTTAACAGTTCATTTTAATTTCGCTGACGTCAAAAAACTTCAATAATACTAAATCATAATAAAATCTGACATTAAATAGTATTAAGGGTCGGGATATATCAAATTAGTAAGACGCATAGAGTCCGTCCAAGTCAGATATTTACACAGATACTTGTTTAATTAATCTCTCATTTTCTTGCCTCGTCATTCATTCAAGTAAAAGCACCAGAATCGTTCCGTAGACGCCATTGTCAACAGTATTTGCCCGGATAAAGGGTAAGAAACTTAAATGTGCATAAATTATATTAATATGTATATAATATACCGTGATATGTATTACCTCAGGCTCTTTTCAACTTAATACAAAAGTTTCCCTAGCAAAATCATCCCAGCCAACAGGTTTACTATCTCAGCTTCACCTGTTTTATACGTTGTTATGTACTGCGTGCGAGTAAACACAGTCCACGTATGTCTGTTTACTATAACAAGACTATTTGACAAGAGGTCAGATCTTGAGAATGCACGACAACTACAACAAAAGGAGAAGAAATATAAAAGAAAGAAGTAACACCTTGAAAAAAAATCTTGATATGTGAAGTTTCGCCGTGCGACCACCAAAGATAAACGCTTTGTTTATGTTTATGGCGGTGGTCGTGCCTGCTGCAAGTTTGTTTTTGCCGCTTGCGTACGGGAGTAAACAAACGGTTTTATATTGGAAGATACCGTTATGATTTAAGGAGATAACACCAAGTCTCATGTGTATTAAATATACTTTTATATGAACAGGCCCCTTTAATAAATGATCTGAATCATTAAAATCTGAATCATAATCAGCTCTAAATTTAAATTCGTTTGCGACCCGTAGACCACATTTCCCAATATCTCTGATACCAGCAATTTTGGTTTCGGATAACAATAGGACAAAAAAAAAGACATACAACTATACATATGGTAAAACTAACAAACGTTTAACTTCAGTGGTGCTGGAAATAAAGAAACGGAAGTTTAGAATGATTTTTCTGCATTACCAACCTTATTTCCATGGTGAACTTATCTGATATATTGTTATACTAATAAATGTTAGTTGCTGTAATATATTGCAAGCTAGACAAATATTAAACCTGGACGCTAAGCTCGTAATCTCGGGCTGAATATCTTTTAGGCCAAGGACAATGGCGGAAGCCCCAGTTAACATATCCCAAAATACTGAATATATGGTAGACTAATGACATTAGCCAACTATTTGCGATAAATAAGAAAGTATATGCCTCTGAATACTGAATGAAAAAGGTATAAACCGTCGAAATTGACATTTGAAAGACGGTTCTGGGTCGGCGGTATCGCGGAAGGGCATTGCCTTCCACTTGCAAGCGGATTAACCACATAAAAGGAATTTCACTTACACCTTTAAAAGCAGTATATATTGTAACTGGCGGCACTGCGGGGTTAATACTCGCAATATCTCGAGCGTAAGAGCGGTCATCCAGTTTTTGGTCACATGTATACATCTCCCTTTCCGAAGATCATGCAAGGTGTAGGGCTTGCAGTGGCTATCGTTAAAAGTAAAGTATGACATACATTAACATGGCTCGCGATGTAGACGACGCATAACTAGATGAACTGAAAAAAAAACACGGGTTAATTAATAATGCTTTTTCCCTAAAAGAAAAATAATGCAAGCTTTCAGGTTTATCGCTTGGTAATTCAAGCTGAAAGAATATTTTGAGGGCTTAGAGTGGATCGTTACTGTAAGCGCAAAGTCTAGAGAAGCATGAAAAAAAATGTTTTTAAATCAAAGAGTCACATATACCTTTCAAAGTCAATTAAATGGCAAAGATTATCTTTATTATGTAAGTAGACACCAAAAGAAAACCATCAGGATGTATAGTTTTATTTTAATGGGTTTTTTTAATCCTCAAAGATCGATAGGAAATTTAATCATACTGGAATTTAAAAAATCCCTTATCATACAACCTTCACTCAGATTATGCAATAGAATTTCTCGGATGGGGCACAATGAGGACATGTCTCCTGAGCCAATTTTTTAAACTGGGGGGGGGGGGGGAGTAGCTTATTTTTCCCCTCCACTTTTTGCCAATTAAAAGAATATCATTTTGCTCTATAGAATGTCAAATAGACTTTTACTTTAATCTTTGAAAATATGAGTTATTCACAATCATATGTGCCAGTGTTGCATAGTTCCAAAAAATTGGTGATTTGTAGATTTTAAAAAATACTACAGGTTTGTAAATAACTAATAATATGATATGACTGGAGGAACCACATTGCATTAGGTAAAAGCGGCACTGGCTAATATAAATCTTTTCTTCCCCCTTTTTCCTTATGCAACGTGGACTCGCACGAGATTGGCTCCTAGAACTTCCTTGTTTGGACAGATTATCTGAGATCAAACGTATTGCCTATTTATTTCCAGTTCTTATCCTTTTCATCGGGCTTAATTTAAACCTCTGAATAATAATTATTTAAAATATTGTTAAGATACATCAATAACTGAGCAAGACACTCTCCGTAAATGTAAAGGGTCGGATTTTGTCAATAATCTAAAAAGAATCTGAAGATTTCCTGTCAGCCTAGCGGCGGGGGTTATATTTTGGCAGCGGTTGTTGGTCTGTTTGTGTTAATCAAGAAATTTGTTAAGGAAAAATGCTGCTTTTCTGACAGTTCCATATAAAGGTAATGGGCTGCCTTGGCGGAGGTCTGCGCTCTCTTAGTGCTTTTCTAGTTACTTCATTGAATGCATGAAGTGATGTGGTCTTTTATTGAAAACGATTTACTCCATTTGTTCGTAATCTGAGAAACATATATTTTCTAATCTTCACACACATTTTCAATTTAAGAGTTTGTCAAAAATCATTTATACGGTATTTAATATAAAGCAGGATAAATGTCCGAATTTTTTTTCAATTTTAAACCAATAGTATATAAAGTATCTTTTTTCTAAGAAGTTGAAATATTTAGTATATACGGTTTATAATGTCCGTTTCCTCCTATGCGTCCATTGTAATACAGAAATAACTTACCGATGTCTGTTTTAAAATTCCATTATCAATTTTTGCCATTATTTTATTGCAGGAATCATATCTAAGAAATCCGAAAAAATAGTGTTTTTATTTATTTGCCCCATATTCGGAAAATAAATTTACACCGAATCAACATGAAATCATCGAAGCCATCAGTCCTTTCAAGGACAATGGAGATAGCTTTTGTTACAATAATGAATGTAATGACCGTTTTGAAGCATTGAGAAATAGAAATGCTGATGTGGTTATTTCTATTAAGGTTTAAATTAATAAAGTAACTAATATTGAGACGACAAGACAATGGTACACAGATTCTACCCACAATCCATCAGAACATTAGTGAGACAAAGATTGATCTCCAAGCTCTTCTGTCGCGTGTCATTGTACTATGAAAGTTAAAATAAACACAGAATTAGATATATTGTTTCAATAGACTTATAATACAATTGTTGAAAAAACGAACATTACATAGATATCTATTGGTGTATTCAAGCTCTAAAACATAGTATATATCATATTATATTAATAAGATAATGCGTTTCTAACCGGCCTGAAAGGTAATTAATAAACTAAAATCAAGAGAGATTAAACATGACAATGTATTTGACTGGTACACAACGTGAAGTGATTTTTCTTAAATTAAAATATAACTAATGAATGAAATGATATAATTAATACTTTCTATGTATATTGCATACATCGTTGGAGAAAATAAAAATATCGCCCTTAAATGAGTTAAATAATCAAATAGTATTTAAAATAAAGATTACTAGTAAAGGAACTATCATTCATAAACAGTATTAAATAATTAATGATTCAGCGGTAATTAACCTTGATATTTTAACAGAATAAATGTCACGTTAATACTCGGAATTATTAATATAAATATCTCTTCTTCCCCACGCGACAGAAAGAGACGAGGGCTCCAGTGAGTTAATTAGATAAATACCTTTGTAGCTTTCAGGAAGGAGCATTTAAAGAATCCACGACCTTGGACGAAGAGCGCAGGCAGTTATGCTGCGTCAGCAATAATCTCTTTGGTAATTAAACCTAATTACATTTGTGCAGCACGGTAAATCACAACGCCGGTCCACCTGCCAATACAAATCCTAAAATCCGGAATAATTAGAAATTTAATAGTTTCAGCTCATTTGTTTAATAAATTACTTTGTTTTTTTTTTTATAAAAATCTATATTCTGGATAATTTAAAATATGACACAGGGCTCATAAATAAAAAGATTTTATCCTTTCTTGATTGATTAACATTCGATATTTGGACGTCAGGAGAATACTATTGAAACAATGTTGCATAGTAAACCATTTATATTCTGGGATAAAATATATTATAATCCATTGATAGAGAAGTTGCCATCAGTCTTTCTGATTCAGCGGGATATTGTTATGTGCAGCATGTATGAAGGCTTTATTCACAATTCTGAGGATTTTTACCAGCTGGATAGTATATACAATTCAGAAACGTTGTATAAGTTTTTTTTTTATTTTTATTAACTAAATTAACTTCAATAACAAAATCTGTTCAAATGAACAATAACTTTAAATTATTTATTTTAAACCGATTAATCAAAACGATTAATATAATTTTTAAAAAATTATATTAAGATTAATTTGCCATCACTAAATTTGTATGCAATAAATCTCTTGGTAGCGATCCCGGTTCAACATTTTATTGTTTTCATTTGCTGGGTAAGTTTTGCATGAACTTTGACCTTTAAGATACTCATAATGACGCACATCGCTGATTACCAACTGTCAATTATTCATCACACTAAGAAGGCCGACTTCCGGGGCGCACGAGAACCTCACAAACCCCGCAGGCTGTTTTTGTCAGTGGAGTTACTAGCGCCAAACCCTTCATCAGTTATGATGTAAAACTACCTAGATGTACTGCTTGGGACTTAATCCAGCGTAGCTAATTACCCCGGAGCTCATTAATGAAGACCTCTGTCTCAATTCAAGCAAACAAACCACCAATCTGAGATTAACGTCACCATAATCATCTCATTGGCTGATAAATCATTTAAACGCTATCTTTAATTGCCAAAGTAGTGTTTAACTACAACTAAATCTACAGTTTCTTAGACTAGTGTCACTTCCCATCCACGCAAACCAAATTGATTTATTTTGTTCTTGTTGGAATGTTCATTTATCACAACTGTGGAATAAGCAACACCATTTAAAGTTTAAGTGTGTGGCATTTTTTTCAAGTAATTAATGGGCTGAGAAGACGCTTAATTAGATCTATGCCTAGTGTTCATAAACTGTTTAAACCTCAGTAGTACCTCTGAGACTGTTCTTGTATGTTCATACTGTTTGTTATGAATTTGTACTCTTCTAGCCCTGTGAATGTGGTGGATTCAACCCAGAAGGGTCAGTTATAAATTAACGTAAAGATCGGTTTTATAGTCGAATACCTCCGACAAATTTACATGCAGTCTCACCCGACTTTTCACCTTGCCTGACTGGTTTGGTGTTTTCTGGCCTGTTGATTCTTGAAGCTTTCTCTCCCTAGAAAGGTACAACCAGTGCACTCATATGCATCCGCTGGTTTTTTTTTTTACCTCCGACAGAGAGAAAGGGATGTACGTATCATACTTTACCCTGAAGTTGCCTGTAACAGATTTAGGCAAGAAGCATTGAACATATTTTTTGAAAGGACGATTATATTTTGGAGTTTATCTGATCCACTGTGATTTTTTAAATTCATAGGATACTGCTCATTGTGACATATATGGCTACTTAATTTTAAATGGCTACCGATAGGTATTTCTTAGCGCCTCATTCTGGAGGAAAGGGAAAGGGTTTTTGAACCATGACAGCTAAAGATGCAAGACAGGTCCCGCGCATGACCTGACTTTGTTTCAGTTTTTCCTTTGCATTGATCAATCTAATGCGTTGAGACCCCCTAACGTATACTTTTCTGAAAGCTAAGAAGATGTTCTAAACTTTAATAAAAATAAATGTTGTTTCGGAGTAACATGTTTGAATTTATCAGAGTTTTAATTTAATTTTAATTTTTAACAAAAAAAATTTATTCCAGCACATCTAAAGCAGATACAGAATATATCTTTGAATTTATCGAAAATTTAGAGAAAAGTTACGATTTTACAGAGTATTCAATTTTTAAACCCTCACAAATCATTTCATTTTTAACGTTTTACTAAAGAAAATCTCTCCAATTAGTTTTAGGCTTATAATAGAGGGAAAAAAACGCTTTTTAGTTGATATATTAACAAATACATATGTTAAAGATGATATATTTCGGACAAATTATTTCTGAGTAATAACGCTCTAAAGATAGGTGTTCATCATTTTGTGACTCCTGGCGAGAGTTTTAGGTCGTCGGCTACATCTTGTTCGTCCCACATTTACTCGCTGTACATGACCTACCCATCCGCTAGAGGCCGTTCCTATACTCAAGTCTTACCTCCCACTGCAAGGCACTGTAGGACGGCCGGAACTGCATGTCTCAACTGTCAAACTTTCAAATCCAAATGGGTAACATTTCAAGGAAACATCTTATTTTTTTCGAATTTAGATATTCTTGCAAAATACTACTTATTCCATGAAGTCCTTACCACAAAACACCCCTGTTTATAAAGTTTGCCTTGAAACAATTCATATACCAACGTGCTTGGACGGACTACATTACCCTAAATTCATACCTACGCCATTTGTGTATTTAAAAGCCGAGGTGCATTGTGGGGGTCAGATTGTGAGCCCACAAACCCTAAACAGCAGAGTCGTAGTCTAGGGATTCCGCTTGTGAGCAGTGTACCCATAACAACCAATAACCATGGGGCCTGGACAGTCGAGGGGTATAACGCTCGGCTCTCACCGCTGGCGACCCGGGTTGAATCCCCTATGGCTATTAGCGTGGGTTGTAGTTGCCCGTCTAAGGTCGTTGGTTCTCTCCGGGTTCTCCGGTTTCCTCCATCACTACGGACTACCGAACGCCTACATCTGAGCCATGGAGAGTGTCACGAATAATTGTAAAACTATTTGTATAATCCATGTAAAATAAATATGTTTATATTTTTACTACAACTGATACAAGAGACCGAATATACTTTTACAAGAGAAACGAACTATACTTGGCCTAAAGCAGTACCGACTGAAACAATGGCGTGGAACTAACATGTACCGTAATATGACGTCACACCCCTGAACCAGGCACAACAATTGTTAGAAATAGTTAGGAATGAACATCAAGAAGAGGGGATAACTCCTGCAACTTAACGTAGTGGGTCAAATAAACCAAACACCATTAAGCTGTCAGCTTGATTTGCAATCAGGCACCCTTTAAAATGTCTACTTGTTAAGACACAGGATTAAGTCTGCAGTTTCAGTCTTTTGAAGCCACATGCTTTATTCATATTGATTTTTAACTAGTTTATTTTATCCTTATGGCCCTACATTCGATTTTATATTACCCACAGATTATTTGAAATCGATTGCAGACCCCCCCCCCCCACCGGCGACATTAAAACATATTCAGATTAACTCCTGTGGTTTCAGAATACCCTGATAAACAGTTCTTTCTTTATGTATTTTTACTACAAATTCGTGTGTTTTGTTTACTGATTTTCAAAATTAGGTTGAATATTTTGCAGATCTTTTTCCATAAACTATTGTATTGATGAAATGTATTAGTCATAGAGAATATAATTAACGATACAATTAACATTTTGTGACAATTTTAATTTTTTATAGACAAATTCCACATTCTTAGTATAATAAAATATCATAATTTAAAACAAACGAATTTATCATTTAGTTAAAGCAGCTAGGAGTAATCTGAAGGGTGCGGGGATAACCATAAAATTATAATTACCCCCGGGGGTAATCTAAAATCGATATCAGGTCACGGTCTTAATCAGAAATGGGGGTAACCTGAAGTTGAAAAATATGATATTTTCTGCATTTTCTTTTACTTTTCATAAAATTTCCCATTTAAAGGTGAAATATAACTAAAGCGAGAGGCAATCTCGGTTCCCGGCTGGTAGTAAAATATGTGGAACGTAAAGAGGAAAATTTGAAATACGCAACATACGTAAAATAGAATTTATATGCTTTCTGGCTAATTCTATATAAAAACTAATGACATATTAGTAATTCCTGTTCAGAAAAGTCATATAATGGCTCTTTGACGGATATAAATAAACTTGCAATGTTGACAGACAGAGAAATATTACAGCAATTTTGACAAACACAGCAATAGCAAATTCAATGTGGACAAACACAGCAATAGCAAAGCAATGTTGACAAACCCACAATAGCATAGCAGTGTTGTCAAGCATGGCAATAGCATAGCAATGTCGACAATCACAGCAATAGCATATGTTACAGTTGCCCTTTTTATTGTGCGCAGGGGTGCTAAATGCGTTGTTGACATTTGGTTCGTGTGCCACGCGTAGCTCGTGTGGTTAGCGGCCTCGCCTGGCAGGATGTTGCAGGCTCGGTTTAATCCGCATTGGTTGAACCCTGGCGTGTAGATACACAGCGTTCTTTGTTCTAGTATGTACTTTTAGCGTGTTTATTATGTTAAGTTCTTTAGATTGTTCGGGAAATGGAAAGTTCTCGGCTTGAGGTAAAAGGTTATATGAAGAGGTTGTGTTTTAAAGCCGAGAGAAAGGTGAGAGAATATTCCAGCGGACACAGAAGCGTGTATGTCAGTTTGTGGGACCTATTCCGATAAGTGCGGAAGTTATAGATTTTCTTCAGATTTTCTTCTAGATTTGTAACGGATCTTATTTAGCCTTCAGTTTGCTTTAAGGATTGTTACAAGAGCTTTACATTGGACTTTTGTTCTCTTAGAAGATTTGTGTGAACTGTTCGTCTGAATTATATGCTCTAAAGGACTTGTCGCTGTGACAGTGGTGGTATCCAGGTACTGTACACTTTGTTTATTAGGCTGTGTGATTTTATTGATTTGCTGTTGTACTGTTGTTGTACTGTGTAATTGTATTGATTTGGTGTATTGTTTAAAGAATAAATTATAGTTATTTGTCATAAAAAACCCACTGACTTCTTTATTCATTCCCCTAGACATTTCACGCTGCCTAGTGTTACAGAATCTTCTTTTTTTCTCCATTGCAAGATTTGTTTTCGTCACACATACGTGATCTGTTGATATTAGGTTCCGTAACACATAGCATTGACAAACACGGCAATAGCATTGCAATGTTGACAAACACATCAATAGCATATAGCAGTGTTGAACAAGGGACCCATGGGTCACGGCGCTCAGCTGATCGTGATTGGACTATAAATGTTTCTCCACTGCGATACTATATAGAGTCGATAAAGCTTATGAATATCATGGACATGTTGGGCTATTATAAAGGAATGTAATGTAATATGTGAGTAAATGATAAATGGAATGACCTGACTGATGGATAAATAGAGTAAAATATAGTGGTTTATATTATATTTATTTAGGAGAGGTTGAAAATTGTGATATATTTGAGCAAATATGAATGCAATGACAGCAGTAATAAGCAGTAGCAGAATGATGATAAGGCTATTTGTTGAAGGATCTAAAGTGTATGGTAGTCTGCAAGCTTTCAATTTGACAGATATGATGTTATGATTAACTATGCTGTTGAAGTGATTTATGAATTTGTGACTGTATGACACAATATCTCTTTAGTCTTGACAAGGTACATTATTATACAATAATATTGTGTATTATTATTAATATGAAAATTAAAACCACAGTACTTACAGGAAAAAAAAAGTGCCGTGGCCAAAGTTGGGCAAAATTTAAGGTACCAATTTTATATTTTTGCCAATATTTAAAAAAAATTTAACAGATTTTGATCTAATTTTTGGTATACAATTAAATTTTGATTAATTAAAGTTGTATTACTGAAAAAAAGTCCCTACCTTTAACACTTTTGGTCTTAAGTGACCAAATATCTTTCCTGATTTTTTTACAAAGTTCATTATGTTTGGGCCCATAACTTTTTTAAATTAAATAATACTGACTTAATTTCTGGCATGTACATAGGAACTATATAGAGGAATATTTATGGTAAATATGAAGAAAACTAGATGAGTGGTTTTGAGATTAGCCAGTCCTGAAGTGTAAAAATAGATTTCTAATAAAAAAAAATTGAGGGTTTTCCTTAATATCTCGAAGGAACGAAGTCCTATTGACCCAATTTTCGGCATGGTAGGAGATTTTGGGGACATCTAACTGTATGCCGATTCGTAGGTCCAATGGTGTCGAAACGTGCCAGTCTTACGGACGGACATCCGGACGGACGGACGGACAGACGGACAGACAGACGGACGGACGACGGACAATGGACCACGACTATAGCTCAGATGACTTATAGTCAGCTGAGCTAAAAACGGGGGAAAAATGTAACCTAAGGTGTTTCGTTGCTTATATGAAGAAGTTGAAAGGTCTTAAGTTGAAAACCCCTTTTGCATAACTCTGGTTCACCTGCTTTTTTACTAGATGTCCTTGTTAAATGTGGTTGGATTATTGTGGTGTGCCTCCGCCTGTTTAAAGTAGTTCTTTAGTTAACAGACATCAGATATCGGAATAGATCCCTTTAAGTAAGCACATTTGAGATACTCACAATGAAGAACTGTTTTTCTAGTATGGAGATTTTATGAATGATGAAATTTAAAAACAGAAGGATGCAAAGTTTCAAGAGTAAATGGTAAAACATATGCAAGGACAAAACATCTTACAGGAAACAAACACTTTAAAGAATGACTGGCCTGACATGGAGAGAAATCCTGATCAGGAAAAAATTAGAAAAAATAAATAGCTTGGCAGTGTTGAGTATATTAACGTCAGTATCCCGTAATCAAAAAGCCCAAGTAACAGGCAAATAGGCCGGTGAAAACATTTGTCTTTCAGCTGCTTTTGCGGAGGTAATAATCGCCAAACGAAGCTTTCACTCAAAACAGCGAGAAAGAAATGAGTAGAAACGAATTGAATTGTTGTGATCACCACAGCAGGCTTTTAACTTGTCCAAAAATGACTTTCGACTGAAGATCACCTTCGTCCGCGGATTGTAGAAGGTTGGTTTGATTAATGAAACGCCAGTGTTCGGAGCTAAAGTCTGACAAACAGATACATGTTGAGAGAACGATGAGACCGAAGTGTTGCTCAACAGAAGCCTCTGATCTTGAAGCCATTATTTGCTTGTAAGATGAACGGTTAAGCAGCTGTTCTCTGGAGCCAAAAACGCCCGGGGAGTTAGCTAACAGCAGCCTCAGTGAATTGCCGAGTTCATGTCTATCCAAACATTGAAAGGTCAACCTGGGGCGATCCACGGTGGGGAAACTCTGCTAAAATCCCGGCAGTTACGGTAACCGATAAATCAAACTGAATTTTAAGGGACTCGCACACCGGGGCAGCGTGTCTTCATACAATAAATCAATGCTTCTTCGTTCGCTAAATAGCTCCGGGTGGAGGATCAATGAAATGAGAATGCTTGCAGAGTAAAGCTATCACTCAAATCTGGAAAGTTTTTCTTCCAAGGTTTATGTATTTTTCCAAGTTCAAAATGATTTTTATAATTACTCTGGCACATTTTTTCACAAAACAAAGTTTTACCATTCAACAGGTGAAATTTTTAAAGTGATGACATGTAGTTAACTAACAAATATTAAAAAAAAGGGAAAAGAAGAAATTGTACCAAATAGATAAACTAACGTGACCATTGTCAACAACGTTTTTATATTTCTATCGCCACTTGAGTCCAAAGCTGTGAAACAAAAGACAAAAACACATGTTCCTCGCGCCTATTTTACTTAAAGGGACATAATAAGGAGCAATGTTATGTCTATTCTTTCACACAATTAGTTCAGTTTTGCTTTATTCAAAAGTTTCCAAGCAAAGCCATCCCAACAAACAGCTTGATCAGTACCTCGCTACAGTTGTTTAACACCATGTTATTACTCTGCGTGTTGGTAAACACAGTCCACATGTGTCTGTTTACCATAACATGGCCGCGTGACCGGTGGTGCGGTTGTATGCCGCAACACACAATGTTTCAGCCAGCGGGAACATGTATTACATTTTTGGTCTACGTCAGTCAGGGCATCTCCTGATTGACACGTGTTGTGGCTCCGCGATGCACACGGACCCACGCGCTGTGTTAATGTTTACACCTGTGATCGCGTCCGGTCCACTATTTTTAAAATTCGTTTACAGGAGTAAGCATACGGATTCAAAGCGATATTTTGCAGGTACACATTTATTTTAATGGGAAGAAGGTATTTTGCGTGTTATTTCAACATGCTTTATAGGTTATTGGGGCCCTTTAAGTTCTTATTCCTAGCTGAATGCAGGTTTCCTTCCAGCCCCATGGGCAGTACAGATAAAACATATTTGGAAATACATTTTACAAGTGCATACCACTGATTCACTCATGTGCAGAACTTATTATTTCCCGTCTGCAAGAGCATAGCATATTGGCGGGCTTATGTGCCGCACTGGGCTCAGTGACACAAAATAAATGTCTCAGCAGAAAAGCAGTGCGCGTGTGCTACTTTCATTCGACAACAATTTGTGTCGTAAAAATATTATTCTCAACAGAATCAATCCAATCAAGCCAATGCTCATTTGGTTGCCCATGACTTCAGGTGCAGTTTCCCATCACTAATTTCTTTCTCATTTTTTTAAATGTTGCATGACATTTAGAAAAATATTAATATTTCAGAACCATATATTCACGATATTTCATATGTTTGCCGCAGTTTCATAAAATATGATACTTCACAACATATTTTCCAACACAAACAGGAAATTACCAGAACAGATGTTTACTTTACGTAAATCATGCAGATGTCTGACCTCATTAAGCATGACTAACAAGCCATGTTACATTACCAAGAATTCTTTGCGATAGGTATCCTGTGGTATTACGTTCCTGTTCCTCTCGCAAGACTTCATCTAGGTATAAAATGAATTTATCGGGGATTATATATTCCGGAATGCATGGCAATATTTCTTCAATTATTTTTATCATACATATATCTCCAGACCACACACAAAAATAAATTGCTCGATTGGGGCCAAACGACACGGAGCGAGCGGGCGATATTTTTTTTATTTCTTTTCTTTTAAGGATTTCCAGGATAAAATAAGTCGTATTTTGCAAGCAAAATACAAAATGTGTTTCAATTGTAAAATGTTGCATACGTTAACAATTTTTAGAATTAGTTACCATCATATCTTATAGACATTTTTAAGGATCGAGACCTTTCAGAGAATTTCTTAACAGCAATAAAGAGAACCTCTCACGGGCAACACGCTGATTTGCGCAAAAAATATTAGCATAAAACGATTTAATATTTTTTATTTCTAGCATTATCTCTTGATTGATTCAACCAGAGCTGTCAGCGATTTGAAACCCACAAATCACTATAATCACCGTGTGGTAAATATGATATACTTAATAATAGATTGATATTATAAAATAATTATGGTATTGCAATGTAAGTAGCATGATGAGACTTAAACTGACATAAATGTGATAGTCGGGCGTGGTCCAAAGAGCATTGTTGCGCTCTAGTATGCCGAAACACGTTCTTTGCTTCCACACGCTTTGCGCAGACAGATTCTGGCCTAGTAGCTTTTCAAACTCTGACAGGCTGATTTCTGTCAGTTTCTCGAAACCGCTCATGGGGTCTGCCATTTGCGTACACACTAGAACCCGGATGTCACAGGACGCATGTGAGTAGTTTAGATATATCACTAGCATACTTAAGCCCCCTCAACGAAATTGCGTTATTATTTCTGCTTTGAGATTCCTGCTTTTACAAACCTTAGCTTTCCAACCGCATATGTAGAATAGGGAAAGCCATGGATTGTTATAGCAATAACAAATTCGTGTATTCTGCAGGGATATAATGCAATTAAGAACCATATACGTTAATATGATATATATTTGGCATAAGAGGTACTTAGATATTCATCAGATTGACCATCACGTGACCAGTGAAATTGCATGTAATGGACACTGATAATGCCAATAAGTTAGAAGGCTGAAGACTGAATGTTTCACGACTGTTTCTAAATCTCAAGCAGTTAAATCAAATTTCATTTAATTCAAGACAATTAGTTCAAATTTCAAATTAGAGATTACAACACGGAAATTAAAAGGATTAATATGATTTGCGCGGAAATAGAACTTTGGAATGACAAGGTATTTATGTCATTCTAAAGCAATTATACTCGCTCAATTCTGGGTCTATGATTGTAGCTTGTTTCTTTTGTGTTCATTTAAACATGATTTCCAGGTGATGTCTAATAATCGGGAGGTAATTATTTAGAGGGGGCATTTAAGATCCCTCGCGGCTTAGATAAAGATCTCGATTGTGGCGCTCAGCTTCAATTAGTGTGGAGATGCCATAATCTGATTGCCATCGCAAGATATCAATCTGCTCTCGTGGTCATTATGGACACTTTTGGTTTCTGTCAACATGTTTAACATAATAACCTCAAAATGTGAGATTGATTGCTAATAAAAAGCTAAACAACTATTGAATCATCTGCAAATCTAAATAGGGCCACATAAAAAGTGCTTTCATACGAAATTTAGATATACATGGTAAAAAATTATTCCGTTTAATGGTTTAGATACAAAACGATGAAATTTGACTAGCTTTCCTGGTCAATATTATAAATTTGCTTCAGTTTCGTGAAAGACTGCATATGATCAACACAAATTAAGTCCATACATTTACCATTCATTTAGGGAATTTTCGACACAGCATAGATCAGCAACACTACCAAGTACCTGGTCTTCATTTGAATAAAGAAACTGATCCTCGAAAAATAGGCACGGCGATTAATACTTTTTGTATAGCCTAAATTAAGTTGATTCACGAATCATGAAATTATATATATATATAAACTTTTTTCATTTATTTAGTATCCTTCTGAGACACAATTTAAGTGTATTTATAACATGTATGCATAGATTATAACGTACCCACGTAGTGCTTCATGTAATCCATATAAGAGAAAGCGAAACAGATACACAAAAAAAGAGTGTCGACGCGAACTCGGAAGATCCGGGATTAGATTTCCTGTCGGTGCGAATCCACCTTTTCTATGTATATCTTTCCTAACAGGTCTATTTGCCTGATATGACAACCTTTTACGAAGCATAATTCCGTTTGAAACACCAAACTTCGGGCATCGTCCACGACTCCGTCTTATTAAGATAAAACGGTTTAAACCAGAGAGAGAGAGAGAGAGAGAGAGAGAAAGAGAGGAGGGGGCAATTATTCAAAAGGAGAGTGAGGGGAGTGATCAAGATTAATAACAGTTATTATACGGGGTTACCCAAAAACTCCTTCTGCCCTGTCAAACTGTTAATCTAGCTCGACACGTGTTTCTGATCTGGTGTTTGGAAGAGATACTGTTTCGGGGCGTCTGTTTACATACATCTCCCCTGGACGTCAACTTTGCTGTTCATTCTTTACATAACTGACGTATTAGACGCCATCTGTCCATCTGTTGGTCGTGTACGTAGTAACATATAGATATATACTTAAACACCTCACTGCCAGAACCGAGTTTTCCCCCATAAAACCAGATTTTTCTGTAATCTAATCCTTCAACCTGTGTAGTTATATTCTAATTGCAATTTGTATTCGTTAACACATTTTAAAACCTCCGAAGATATAAAGAATAAAAGCAAATTTCATATTTGAAATTTCATATTTCGGAAATCCTCATGAACGCAAGATTTTAACCAAGGATATTATTCTGCCAATTCCAAAATCCTAATGTAATAACTATAACTATAGCTGAGAAATATGTTGCATCATATCATCTCTAAATAATGTAGTTGTTGCTGTAGTTAATCTTTATATATTGACCAATGATAATTACCATATAATACTCATACACTAACTTCTACTAACAATAATGAATAAAAATACTAAGTACTATTACTCATACCTCTTATGCAAACACCACTAATATAACAACAACAAAAGCAACAATAACAACTTCAATAATAACAAAAATTATTATTTTAATTATAAAATAATAATATTAACTATAAAGTAAATATTTTGAAGAAGGTTTAGAATTTAATAAAGCTAGGAAATATTAAATATATCAGTCTGCCGAGTAATTCTGCCAGGTAAGCGCTGGTAACGTTTACAAATAGATTTACAAGCGTCTGTATCGTATACCCCGGCGTCGGCCAGGTATCTATTTGTTTTATAACATGAATATCATGTAACCGCTAACCTTGGACCTGTTGTCGGTAAGCTGAAAACCCAGTGACCACAAACAGTCAGCAGTTTGGGTAATAAACAATAAAGCGCAGCACATTTGCTGGCTAATTAAGCGTAATACGGGATACAAGCGCGGGTCTGCGAGTTAGTAGCTGGCAAATGGTCCGTGGCGCTGGATGATGGGTTTTTGCAGCGAGTTATTAGTCGGGGGTAAGCGTAGACTGTGGTTACATAGATCCGCAGCTGTACCTAAATGAGCATTATAGGGTACTGGATGTGACGCGGCGCTCTCTGAGTGGCCTGGCTGTTAAGAGGTAGATTCAGCCGTGCTCAGTTTTAAGAGGCAGCATTACAAGCAGCTGTTGCTTGGAAGCATAACATTGGCGTTAATTACCCTTCGAGTACCTCACTGCCAGCCTGCGAGGCTCGCTGGTAATACCTGTTCACACCCCTCATACAACACGATTGTGTTGTATGATTTTACGCGGGGCTCTTGCAAGACCCCAGCAGTCTTGCGATGCTATACCTGATCGGGGTATCAAAATAATAAATAATTTGACATTTTGGAGTTATATTCCCAAGTAGACACACATACATCATCAGTGTTATGTACGTGTACACTTAATTCATATTACACGTGTATCTAATTTTACGGAAATTAAATTTAATGAACAAGTCATGTTAATTTATGTAAAACAGGTTGTAAATAATTATAACTAAATGGTTATAACATACATTAATTAATTCGAAACAAAATAGCTTCAGCATATGGTTTTATATTCACCTTTACTGACATATATATACGTCAATATAAAAACAGATAGACCTAAAGGCGGTCAAACCCTCCCACTTATATCGAGCAACTACAGCACGTCTCTTAAATAATAGCTGTAGTTGTGATCACAAAGTTGTAATCATGTCATATTTTTTAACCATGAGCTCATATTCAACCAGTTATATTTGGTAATTATATCGACAGCAGTGAATACGAGTCTTTGAAAAAAAAAACAGCTGGAAAATTAATATGATAATATAATAATATATATTATATAATTAAATAATATTCCGAGTCGATATTGTTTTTCAATGGTGTCAACATGACAGTACAACTAACGAGGTAGACTTTTTATCACCCAGATGTACATACACTGATTATTCCGGTAAACATTTGTTTTGTCTGTAAATTGTTATTTATTTGATTGGAACATGTGGGAGGGGATATTAGAAAGTATGTCCCTCCAGGCTGAAAAAGTGAGGGGGAAATGTCCCTTCTCTGATCTAGCAAATTGAACAAATCTGCTTTAAAAAATGTAATCTTCATTTAAAACTGTAGTAAGAGTGGGTATTGTGAAGGATATCCCAGATGTCTCAGAGGAAGACCTTAAACCGTTCATATTCATTCATCATAGAATGACTGGTTAATTGGCCGTTTACCTCCCTGAATTTTTTATGTGTACATTCTCTTCGTGTCCTTTTTAAGATTACATCCTAACGGACGATATTATTAAAATAAAAACTTTTCCAAGTTTATGTTTTACAGCTTTTCACGACTATTGCTGCACAGTTCTGAAGTTGCATGGATAATAACTAAATAACATCATCATTTTATAATTATCTATTGAATTTTGTTTGCCTTTTTATTATCATTTACGGAGTAATATGATATTGATTACATGAATAAAGTATCTATTTGCATATTGCTATGACAAAAAACAAAAGCCCTCAAAACTCCTTATCGTTAATTAAAAATGAAAAACGAATAAGTAAAACTTTGATTTGGACCAGTGCAGGATTTAGCAAAAGTAATTCAGCCAAATAGTAAAGAGAACATTAGCACTGAAAGCGCAGTTTTAAAGTATCATTTAATCTTGTTCTGTGTATTACGAAAAAAAGTTGACCTCGCTGTCCTCATATTCTATATAACTCTGCATGTGCTAAAAGAGTTTTCCTGTACAAAAGTGCCAGGTACTTTAAGCGTTAAATGTCAAAAGAAGCTTTTTTTTTAATAAATAATGTACTTTCGAATTGAAAGCCAATGACGTTGACACAAGAATGAAGTAACGTATTGTTACTTTTAGAAGCCCGCTTGGTTATGCTACCGATTTTTCATATACATTATCTGTTAAGCTTCGGGCATTCTGCGAAGAAATATAGTGTAGCATGCAATTTGAAGAATACCATGCCCGACTGAAAGGTGATGTCGCAGTTATAGGGAACAAGTGATACATCGAGCAATTCTACTTTCAAATTGATTAGGAAACCTAAAAAGGAATAAACCAAACATATGCCATTAGAAAAAAATGAAATTTGAGGATTGAAGGCAAGAAAAAATATAAAGCTGGATAAATAATGTAATTCGGCAACAAACTGTGTTTGCATGATTAGTTTCGTTTGAAATATTAATATTCAGTTCGAGTTCTGTCAAGGAAAGTCACTTAACATAAATAGTTCCGCTGGTTTTTACAGGGCGCGTTTATATTGTCAAGTCCCACTCAGCGTTTCATTCGTACAACATACGCGTCTTAAAATGCGGAAGGCAACGCTATCTAGTTAATTTTGATGATACCTGTGATTTTTAAAAATACTTCCAGTTAACAATAGAATAAAATCCTCCACCTGTCAATAAAAGATTCAGAACGAGCGCCAGAATCGGGACACGTATATATATTGTCAAGTAAACCACCCACGCGTGTACTTTTTCTTTCTGTTAGAATTTCATAAGTCTGTTATAAGAATAATTCAGTATCCTTATCTGACCAAACCCCATGTTGCTGAGGATATACTCTTGCACTGTATGTATCTTAATTAATATGTCTTTCTGTAACCAATAACTTCACCGCTGTACTATGTTATTAGCCCCCTCACCGTAGGATGTACCCAGTGGTTAACGCGACATGGCTAACGGTCAATGGTTAAAATCCCGCCAGTTTCTCAACGAGCAAACGACCAACGCCGGCAAAAACATACCCTCCTTGGAGATAGTAAAAATCTCCTTCAATAAAGAGCTGTACAGTTTGATATGGCCTTTAGCTAAAGAACCGAGGGCATATTATTGTAAGTCTCTGGGAGACTTATGGTATAACGAACAGAAGGTTTTATCATTAATGTAGATCTGTTTGTAGGTATTACGTATAACTGACTGCAGCTGACTTGCAGGAGTAATAACGTAGAACCAGACGGTACAGGAATGAAACTCTAATAAAGCAACCTGTGTCACAGAATACTGCTCCTTTTATCATAAAACACTCATACCCCCATTGATACGGTATTGTCTCTGGGGGATCGGGTAAGCGGTGTCTGAGACTCATTATTTCATGAAACTTCATGTTGATTAATATTATTTTTATTAAAAAGTAGTTTGCTGTTATAGGTTGCTCAAAAACGTGTACAATTTAAAAATGTTAAAAGCCTATCCTCTAGCATATCTCACTCACAAAACGCTTAAGATGTGCGATAAATCCATATCAGAGCGTACCATTGATACAAAAGTTGTATCCCGGGCGAATAAAAAAATGGTCAACAAATGGTGTTGTGTCTTACATGGCCGGCAATGTTTATCTCAATCACAACCAAACACGTCATTGCACACGCAACAGTCATCCCGCAATCATGATCTAACCACACACTAAAGCATTTGAAAATGACGAAGTAGCAGTCCAGATTGTCACATCCGGTTCCATATTAACGGGTAGGATGCATCGTCTTGACCAATATTTCAGATACATGGTTAACTAGGTTATATAGACAACGTAAGAGGAAATATAATGCACGTTATGGGTACAACTTATTCCTGATTTAACTAGAGAGTTGGCCTTTAAGTTTAAAAAATGTAAATATTTTACATAAAAATGAATGTGAATTTCACAAATACATATACCATAAGAAAGAAGCTTACACCATGTTAAAATGTTATATACTTCATAACCTTATATTAATTTTAAATGACCTGATTTCTATTTAGGGGATTTTGCCACGGACGCAACCTTACCTTTTTTTTTGTTAATCACATGCAGTTTAATTTGAATATGTCTGCATTATATTTAATTTACCGTAAGAACAATTAAGTAGGCTTTTAATAAAGCATGAATACTAAGGGTATTTTCAATATATCAGAAAACTCAGTATATGTTCTCCCTTGGTGAAAAGTGATAAAATGACAAATATATCTGAAACTTACCTTCTAACAACCTAAAAGAGTTTTTCTGAAATAAAACAATTGGAAAATCAAAATAATAGCCAAAGCAAGAGTTGCGCAGATTTGTTTGAGTTTCCCCAGTTAATCAATTCTTATCTGAATTCAAATCATCCGGACGTTATGAGGTGCAAACATCTCCTTAATATAGAAATGAAAAGCGCACATGTACACAGAGGAAATTCTTGTCAATTAAGTATGTAATCTAATAACAAATGATGTTTTGCATCAGGAGTCTACTGTGGGATTAAATTAATCGATTCATGTTAGATCAAAGAGTCCAATTATTGATTATTCCTCACGTTAAGCACGTTTTATTTTGTAGGGAGAAGCGTTTTCAATGTTCTGTCACGCTCCCGGATTCAATTGACATTGTTCATGTCTCATAACATTATTTTAACTGTGACAATTCACACAGTCTTCAAAAGGTTTTCCACTCGCCAGGACTTATTATTTGACTAAATAAATTATTCTAAACCCTTTAAACGATAATATATTCCTAAGCAAAAAAAAAAACCCGGTACCATTTCTCTTATCGTGGGAGAATAAGGAAAAGGGATTTCAAACCTAGAAAGTCTCTGAAACAGAGAAGTACAGGCATTTAATGAAAAAAAAATACAATGAGGTACCACACCGGGTTGCACCAATATAAACTAAATTGGGGGCCTGGACAGTCGAGGGATGAAAAGCTCTGCTCTCTCCGCTGGCGACCCGGGTTCGTTCCCCGGCATGGCTACAAGAGACTGGATGGGTTGTAGTTGCTCGTCCAAGGCCGGTGGTTTTCTCCGGGTTCTCCAGTTTCGTCCACATTTAGACACTACCAAACGCAACTACCTTGGCCAGGGAGAATCAATAGCTTAGTTGTAATAACTGTTTGTATAATCTATGTGAAATAAGTATGTTTATAATCAAAGTGTTCACAAAATGTCTACAACATTGCAGGGAGACCGAACCCTCCTTTCCTCTATACTGTTAATTCGCTCTCTCCCTTAATGACGACCCCCACGCCCACCCCATCCCCTAATTCTAAAATCCTCTCTCCACCCTCGCCATGAATCCTATTTTAAAATGCTCTCTCCGACAACCGCCCCCTCCCCATTCTAAAATTATCTCTCCGACCGCCGTTCTAAAATCCTCTCTCCGACACCCCCATACCCCATCCCCCGACCCCCATTCTAAAATCCTCTCTGCGAACCCCCCCCCCAACAACCCCCATTATAAAATTCTCTCGGCCACTCCTGTTCTAAAATCCTCTCTCCATCCGTCCCGCCTCCATTTTAATATCCTCTCTGCGACTGCCCCCCCCCCCAACGACTGCCATTCTTAAATCCTCTCTTCGAACCCCCCCCCCCCCCCACGCCCCTAAATTCTAAATCCTCTTGCAGTCTCTGTAACTGTGTGGTCCATATCTACCTTCTATATCTTGTTTTTTTTTAACTCTAAAATAATAATTTATTTTTATTTTACATTGTACTTATAGTTATTATAACTAATCGAGACATTCTACGATAGTCTGTTAAAGCCTATACTGGTGGAGGAAACGGGAGGACCCTGAGAAAACCACCCCACTTTAGAAGGGCCATTACAACCGGCTGTTATAGCCACGCCGGGAGCTGAGCCCAGGCCGTCGCGGGGAGGGCAGAGTTATTACACGACCCGACGGCTCATTACCACAATTTCCTAAACTATTCTTTAATTAAAATTTAGGGGATATTTCTTTAATCTCCGAAGACATTTTTTTTCATTTCATTACTAAAATACATGAAATAACATCAACTTAAATCACGTGTCAGATCAATGCCCAAACATACTTAGGTTAATATTGAATAAAACTGAATCTTTTTAAGTGTTTTCGTCATACATAATACGCATGTTAACGAATAGGATTATGACGATTAATTTTAGTATTAGTCTGGAGATTTTTTCATCTTTCTACTTTACAATGGGGATGTTCTCAAAACTTCTAAAGCATTATTCTTAGTTTTTACACAATTTTCTCCTCTGAGTCATGAGTCATACCTTTGAAGACATTTTCTTAGCGTGTTTGTCTGCGGTACAGGACTCTGCAAACTGACAGACACTTTTATCACTCATTCACATCAGTTCTGATATTTGGTATAATTGACTTCAGCCGACAAACAGCGGTAACAGACTCCCCACCAGACGGACCCGGAATGGGAATTATGGGAATTCTAGATAACCAAGCAAGGTCAGTCGGTGCAGAGGGAAAAAAACCGTGTCCCGCACCAAGCCATTCGCTGCTTTGTTCATCAAAACTATAGATACCATGGTAGAGGCTAATTTTTCAGGATTTCCATGTTTTCATTCTTAAGCGCGAATTTCATTACTGTACTGTAAAATGCACAAAGTATGTCACTTATTTCATTGATTATTTAATACAAGCGCTAGATCTTAACACTTTGTCTATGATCCGTGAGAATGATTAGACTTTTTTTGTCCCAGATACGCAGATAATTCTATTAATGTTATTAATAATGTGTATCTTTGAATTTCGATTTTAAACATACAGGCGTGGTCGCTACCATACATATTATAAATGACCGATCACCTGGGTAGATGAGACATCTTATTCACGAAGTCTCATTCTCGCGATATCTCCGTGTCCGAATATAGCGAATTAAAAAAATCCAAAAAGCGAGTCACCTTTTTGTTATATATTTTACATTACCTGTTGAATAATAAAAGTTACTTTATCCTTTTGAAATCATTATTTACCCATTATTATTATAACATGATTGCACAATTCGTTTTACTAATGGATTCTGAGCTTTCGGTAGATTGAAAGTATGGGAAAAACCCGGAGAAAATAGCCGACCTTGGAAGGGCCACTGCAACCCACTGTCATAGCTACTTAGGGAATCGAACCAAGGTTGCCAGCGGAGAGAGCGGAAAGTGTTACCACTCAACTGTCCAAGCCCCCTTGGATATACCTGGAAAAAGGACAGTTTAATCATGTGATGTCCGTGTCATCCTCTTTACCAATTTATTCAATTTAATGCAGGATTGCTTCAGAGAAAGTTTGTATATTTAAAGTGTATTTTTATTTCTTATAATAAAATACTTGAATTGACATTTAATATATATATATATATATATATATATATATATATATATATATATATATATATATATACCAATAACAGGGTTAATCTCAACTTAACACAAGTTATTGAGTCATGGTAGTGGCCTGAAGATTAAAAACTTTTTTTTCTTATTTATACATAACCTTGGAAGGATTTTTGCTATTTCGATCAGAAACTGTTCGTGAAATACAAAATGTCAGGGCTACATTAATAAAATAAATTATCATTCACAGTCAAACGCATGGCTTCATTTTCAGAATAAGCGTGTCTTGAAATGAGGAATTAATTTTTTTATTACACGGATTGTGTTCTCAAAATTAAGGATTCCAGTAGCTACTTCAGTAGTGGTACATTGTTTAAAGCTGTTCACGTAGCACGAACCAAATGTTACTATAGCATGTAAAAGCAGGGCACGTGGACCACGCGAATACCATCCAACTGTTTCTCCTTTTTTTTTTTTTTTCTTCTTTTCTTTGCATGTAACGCCCCACACTTATTTTCTACGGACTCTGGGAATAAACAATATGGT
This sequence comes from Sipunculus nudus, assembly GCA_026874595.1. Classification (NCBI taxonomy): domain Eukaryota; kingdom Metazoa; phylum Annelida; class Sipuncula; order Golfingiida; family Sipunculidae; genus Sipunculus; species Sipunculus nudus. The sequence continues at coordinate 15,979,835 of CM049321.1, forward strand.
GTGAGAGGGAGATTTTGCCAAGAAAATAAAAAAAATAACAACATTACCGAAGAACTAATATTCATTTAAAAACAGGAGCGGCGAGTTCTGTAGAACTATTTTTTTTATGCCCTTACATTTATTTTCTTGACGTGATTATACGATGTTTGAAAAAATGACGGATTCCCTTATCAAAAATTCCCATCAGTATATGATACGTGTGCGTAATTGGGTAGAGCCGCTCGATTAAAGTAACAAACGCAGTTTTCAGACGATACCGGAATACAGATAACAAGAAAAGTCTTTCCGGTGTAACGGAATAAAATATTTCACGGACGATGACCTCTGTGTTGCTATCATCAAATTGAGAAATAAAACAATGTCCCGACTGGTAGGCCTTGTTCTGAGAGACTGGACAGGTTCAAGTAGTCGAGCTAATATGCTGAAGAAAGATATATATATATTTATATAATAGAGCGTTTTCTTCTGCATTCCTGTGGGCGTATAAAGTTAACTTTTTTGCAGGTCCAATATGTTTACATTACCGCGCGTAGAACTCGTAAAATTAAAGTATTACACAATTACAACAATATTTTTTACATTTAAAGAAATACATGTACGTAATCTACATGTGTACATAAAATTAATATATTTAGGTATTACAACGGGAAACTTATATGTATACTCATTGTTGATTGATCCATCTTTTTCTTTTATCGATATATAACTTTCGACATGGTGATGAATGTATATATCTAGAAAATGTATGTAGGTAATGGTTATGGTGTCTCAATTGTTAGTGTGTTAATTATCACTTTATCAAAATCTATTTAAATTATATATACATATACATATACATTTATATAAATAACATGTTGTAAATATAAATAATGTAGATGTTTTTTATTTTGTCAATGAAGCGTACATAATCATCTCTTATTATTGAAAGTTTTATGGTTTTATCACTAAATGTGCAAATGACATAGATATCTTTGCTAAATTCGTGTACTGCTAAATTTGCATGTGTCGAATATATAGGTACACAGATCGAGCTAATTTTGAGCCGTATGGTAATGAACGAAAATGAAAGTGACATTTAATGAATATTAAGAGAAAGCATCAGACATTTCGGTACTCAAGAAACGATGTCAGAGAAGAGGTTGTCCCCACTAACACAATGCAGGTTTATTCCCGACACCCAAAAACCTCATCCATCTTCAACGGCGATCAGTTTTAAACTGGACAGTAGAATGCATTACCATAGGTTAACGAATTGTCACTGCAGAATGTTATGGGGAGAAAGCAAACTCTCTCTCTCTCTCTCTCTCTCTCTCTCTCTCTCTCTCTCTCTCTCTCTCACGTTTCTCAGTGATCCAGCATTTCAGATCCTTTCTAGTAATTCATGAAAGAGCAAGCGATCTGTGGGTTACGGCGCTCAGCTGAAACTGATTCTGAGAATACCGGTATCAACTCCTAGTGGTTATGTTGACTGTGCATGTTTATGGACTTACATTAAAGATGCAGGAACCTCTTAAGATCACGTTGCTTTAAGTTTTTTAAGTATTATCAAAGTGACTGTTATATGCATGTAAATATGCGTACTGAGAATTTATGATACCCTGTAAATCATAAAATGATGGATATGAGCCGAAAGTATAATAATACAAGTTTAATATATTAACTTAAATAAAATGCTGTAAAGAATGTAAAATTATCCATTTTCAAATGAGCATAAACAAAACTTTTATAAGCAGGTTTAAACAAACCAATTAGGACATTACAATAAATGAAAATTGTGGCCTGAAACCATTTAATGACGCAAAAAAAGAAAAAAAAATATATTTATTCATTTATTTTTATTTATCTCTTCATTTTCATCATATTTATACAGGGTAATAAACCAATCAGCTAAAATTAAGCTGGTCCACCTTGGTGCCCTGTACCATTTACAAATAAAAATATACACTAACTAAAATATCGTTACAACATATTCATTATACCATGGCCAAGAGTATAAAGCATGAACAATATAAATATTGTGGACTCTAAAAGATACACGTATATATATAAAGTATGTCATATTTACAGTCATAAAAGCAAGCAGAGTTTTAAATATCAGAGTCAGTAAATATGTATATCTATATAATTAATACGGAGTTGGGTTTTTTCTAGACCACGGTTTACCTGCTTCCGTTCTGATTTGACTCTCCAAATGCGGCAGACGTATCGGTGGTGCGCTCTTCTAGGACAAGTTTGTTTTATTTTGCGGGATTATGCCCTATTAAGCTGAATAATTAATTATTTTAATATTTCCCCATTAGGTGCCCCTATTTCTTTTGTGCTGCAAGATCCTCCACGCCTGTGACGTTTTTTTAGGAGGCGCCTCGGGGGATTTTCATTGGCCTGTTTAGACCATAGGTAGAGCGCATGTCCTGCCTAAAAGGTTTTTCCGTGCAATACGCGGTCACGAGGGTCCACTATAATCCCCATTGATCCCCCATGTCCATTGTAACGCCTCTTAAGGAATTTCTCTCTCTCATAAGGAAGTAAAGGTTTTAAACCAAAAGACCACATGCATGACTCCGCTTTCAATGCGATGGCTTTTCAGTTTGGTCAACAACACTGGGCACTGAGTCCAATGATGTGACTACCGTTTGACAAATTTTTATGGGTTACAGGTATGTTGATTTTTATACATTCAAAAATATCATTCCATGAAAACCATGGTTTCAAAAGTTCGGCCAAGTCATGTTTTTCATTGTGTTTTTTTTTTCAAAAAAAAGCCAAACAACTTAATTATCATACGGTTGGGGGGGGGGGGGGGTCACATATATTTGTTTAGATCCGTTGTCTGTAGGGACGGTGAAACATAAAAAAATATCACCAGTACATCTTTAAATTGATAACAAATTAGAAGGTCGTACAGACCTCCGTCAGAATCTCCTTTAGTATCAGTCATGTGCATGTTCACGTGTATGCGTTTCATTGTGTGAACACTGTCATGCTTCGGTAACACAAAGCACCTTGCGAGTGGCAGAATAGATAAATACAAATGGGTGGCTTCCACACGGGGACAAGGGAATGGTCCTTTGTTATAATGGTTTATAAGAAAATATAAATTGTGGAAATTCTTATTACCCCCAAAATGAAATGGACTATTGATATGTCTTTACCCTAACCCTCTACAAATGTTCAGCAAAACATTTTTCGCCAGTCGTGCTTTTTCAGGAGGGGACCTGTAATCCCCATGCACTGAATCCCATTTCCATTATATCGCGGGTTGAAGAATTTTACTCTGTCAAAAGGAAGTAAAGATTTTAAATTCAAGCGCGGAATACATGTCCACATGAATTTTTTAATCGGGAGCACTTTTTCGTTGAGTGGACACAAAGAGCTGAGACCCTTTACACGATCACCGTTTTATAGGTTTACAGGTATGTTGATTGTTATATATTTAGAAGTATCTTTCCATGATAACCTGGTTTTAATAGTTCGGCCGATTTATGGGTTGTTTGAATTTTTTTTTCAAAAGGAAGCCCTTTGGGGGGGGGGGGGAGGGAGAGATTACATTTTTCTTTCTATGTTGATATTTTGGGGGAGGGTGTTCCTAGAAAATTCTAGCAGAAGTAATCTTTATATCATACAGTGAAACACATGATCAAAGTTCCTGCAAAAACCTTAGGAATTACATATGCTTCGTTTAGTTCCTATCAGCTCATTACTAACATACGCGTTAGTTAGAGCCGTGGATTTTCCACGGGAGCAGCTAGTATATATATAATGTTAGGTATACGAAGCTATAATAATACAATATTTTGTAACATTGATAGACTTTGTCATAGCAATGTTCTGAATAAGGAGCATGGAATTTAATGAGGTTAATTATTATTCTTATTTGATCAATAAATAAGTAAAAGAGTGCTACACACTTAAATAAAAATATACAACTGTACCATATATCATGTAACAAATAAATTCTTTAAAATTTCGAGTTCAATTCGTCTCTTAGAAGAAGCACATTATGTGGCTGATCCAGATTCACTGGATAAACTATTGCAGACTTTTTTTGGCCAAGCAAATAGAGACTAAATTATTACTCAAAGCAGCTCGAGTCCCATGATTGTGAGCTTCATTGTAGCAATATGAAAACTTTCACTTTGGGAACCAGGAATCATTCAACAAACACATTTATACATTAGCAATGCTATATAGAATATGAATAGCCCTGATGTACATTCATCCAACCCAGTTCACTCACTAGCATCATATAATTTACTTTTCTATCTTAGTGTTTGGTAATAATTCGGGCAGCTCTGTTTTGTATCTTTCGTATCATATTTTTTTGTTAACGATAAGGAACAACCCCATATGCAAAGGGCATAGTCAATATGTGGTTGAATGACTGTCGCATACACCTTGGTCAATGACTGCAGATATAGAAAGCTTGATATACGGTAAAGAACTCCTGTCTTTGGAGATAGGTTTTTGCATAGTGAGTTCACATGTGGTCTCTAGCATAAATTAGCATCTATTATTAACATCTCATTAGCATCAAGTACATTTGTCTCATCCGAAGTCTAATCCGATATTGTATCCGGAGTTTCTGATCAGCAACCCTTCTGGAATTACCCAGAAGCATGACATGAGATTCATTATAATTAAGAGTGCAAACAACAGTACTGGGTTCGACTGAGGTAAAAAATGGTTTTAGATCATAAAAGATTAAATCCTTATGTATAAAAGCTATGAAAAATCAATTAACAATCCTCACAATGAAAAAATGTACCACCGTTAAATTTGTGCAAAATTGAAGGTACTGATTTTACATTTATGCTAATAATTTAACAAAAATTACGAAATAATTATCTTATTTATTGTATACAACTACGTCTAAAATAAATATTATAATTATATGCTTAATAAGGAATCTAGCTTCAACCGTTATCATATAAAGTAGGTAAATATGGTTCCCGGTGTCTTGATATGGTTCATTAGGGTCGGGTACAATACTTACACAACATTGACATTATTTCTGGCATATGTTTAGGAAATATATAGGACATTCAAATATGAACAAAGTGGTTTATGGAGTAGGAAGTCCTGAAGGGTAACAGCAGTTTGTTTTATGGTAAATTGAGTCTTTTTGCTTGCTTAATTTCTCGAAGGAACGAAGTCGCAGTGACCTAATTTACGGTTTGGTAGGACAACTAAAGGACGTCTAACAATATGCCAAATAACAGATTGCAACCCAAAAGCAAAAACTGAAGCCCAACCCCATGTCACTTACTGAGCGATAATATGGTATTGTCAATGCGACCTATGAAACAAGGTCAGAAATGATTATCAGGTGCAAACCTGTTACCAGTGACTGAAAATGTGATCACCGATCAGTTCTGGAAAACAGTTATATCTAGCAAAAACACGGACAGGCAGAAAAAAAGAAAAATATTAACTCTGAGATACCTTTAGACCCAACAAAAACCATGCACATTTTAAATCAAATAATAATATAGAAATAAACTCATAATTCCTATAATAATAATCATAACTCATCTCAATACGGCGGAAGGGGGGGGGGGGGGGTATGTACGTTTTATCGTTAACTGCGAGAACACAATACAGAAGGGTTTATATTTCCTCCAAAATGTCTTGGCCGGTCGGTTAATGTTTTACCTTACCCACGGAATTATTAATTGGCCGTACTTAGCTGGTTGATACTTTAAATATAACGTTAATCTAACCATGAGGTTAAAAGTTGCAATCAGCGAGGACCTATGCATGTGTGCAGTGTGCGAAGCCTGGCGTGGTGTCACCTGCAGACGTCTATTTTTAGATGATTGACATCAGCCCATAATCTGATTAGGTTAATCGAGTACCCCGGTTTAAACACATTCCTAGAAATTCTTGGGGCACCACTGGTCAATGAATGGATGGGCGAAGCCCTGACAACACTCAACAGGAAACGAACTGTATGGCGCCTTCCGGCTGTATTTCATTTAGGCGGTGACAGGGTAATGAACCGACAGCGCGTTGGTTAATGTCTCCTTATATGTTCCGCAGTAAGCCCATTCGCAATTTTCCTCCAACGCAAAAGAGCACACTCAATTTAAGAAACGGTATAACGGTCTGACTTTAAGAAGTCCATTTCTGTGATCCGTACATAAAAGGGCTGACAGACGTACAAGTAGTCATAGTGATCTTTTTCTGTTCCAAATCTGTATCCGGTATATCATAAAACGGTAAAGAAATATTGTTTGTCTCAAGACGCGCCTGTCAGGCAAAATCATTAAGATACATATTATTTTTTTATTTCATGCTCTCCAGTGTCTACAAAAATAAATACACACAGACAGACATAAAAAGATATACATAAAGATAGAGTACAGACAAATACCCCTTACTTCTTTGGAGACCACCAAGGTATCCACATCTTTTACTTTAAATTCAATTCTTTAAACCTTTCCTGAGATTTCAGGAAAATCCACATACAAAAGAAAATTAAAAATTTCCTATACAAAATTAAACGGATCAATGGCTGGAGGCTCAGCTTGGTAATTAGCTTGGCAGAAATGGAAGAAAAACAAAAATAGATCATGAGATATCTTGTCCGTTCTGGCGCAGTCTGTTTCCTTAAACCATTAAAGGTTGCCACCACAGAAAGAAGTTAACCAGTTGATCCTCTGTCTGGCCTGGGGTAATCCTGCAGAACCAAAGGGCGGACAGGGGCAAGTGAAAATTAAATAAGCGGTGGGCATAAAATCTGCCGGCTAAAAGCTTTTGGGTTCTTCAACGCCAAAAGTCTAACGCCATCACAAAGTGATATTCAGCCGTAACGGAAACTGCCAGACTTCAATTTCTTCTGCCTAAGGTGGAGATTTTATCAGTCATACGTGGAGCTCAGACTGGTGTCAACGCACAGTAATTCCAATTACCCGCTGTGGTTTTCTTGTAATTGTAAAAGAAGCAGCCTCCCGGAAATAACGCTCTGAAACGTCTTTGTGTTGCCCGGCCTCCCCAAAGCTTGGTTCAATAAGAGAAATCAGATACTAAGTCTTTTCCTCCGAATCCATATTAGATAAGCAGGTTTCTTGACTAACATAGACGGAGTGTTAATCTCTGAAGTAGCTCCGTCAAATTAAGAATCAGAACTTCATCTAGCCCGAACTTTCAGCTTCCTTTCTCTGGAATGGAATCCAGATATGTGTCGTGGAGTGTTCCTGACACAACACTAAACGGGAATCGTATGGAAATTAAAAGGGGGATCTATGCAAATTACCTATATCCACGATGGTTCTCCATGACGTCGCCTAAGAAGAGAACCTCCTAAGCCTTCCCAACATGCCTTGCCAGGCTGTAATCAAGAGCCAATGGAGACGGCATTTGTTTTCTGAATTTTTTTAGAGTTATTGCCAATATTTTCACACATACTGAATGTTCAGTAAATTACAATTATTCCAGCTGAGTCAACACAACTGTATTCCGCCTTATATGTAGGGGTTGTTGCATGATTTCACGCTGAATGCCGAGTATCCTGGTCTGCCGACCGTCCTTGCTCAGACAAGGCAAAACTTTAAAGGGAAAATCTTCACCTAAGGGGATGTAATGCAAGCGACTGAAAACAGTTTAAAGTTGTTTTGCGTTACAGCTGTAGCTAAATTTCGACGCGTTTAAGTCTAATTTGCGCCAACGTATTAGGCGCGCATGTAAATCCCAGATCTTTTCGCTTCCGGTGGCTGGTGCGTATGTGCATAATTAAAAGTATTTTGCTTTCATCTAATTGTTCCTATATTGTACTGTGATATCAAAGGAACAATCAATGTATCGAGTAGATAATTATTTAAAGGGAAATTTAAATATTTCCTTGTCTTGTAGGATATGACTTTGATTTATATGCAACGAGAGAGGCCTATAGGGATAATTTCGTACTCCCGAAACCAAACACTGAACATTCCAAAACCTCATTTTCATACTCGGGATCTTTTTCACTGGAACAGACTTGCTACTCAAATCCTAGAAGCCCAATCTTTTCTCACTTTCAAGAAAATATTGAAACATACTTTGAAGGAAGTGTAAATTATTTAACGTTTTGAAACCTTTTTTTATATTAATTTTACGTTTTAAATTATATATCATTTTTAGTACATGTTCGCATATATAGATACTATTCTTTCTATGGTATGACGGGCTGTTTGCGATAAACTGTGCATTTATCAGATATAATTGATCGTTAGATCATTAATGTACCCTGAATGAGCTTGAATAATTATTTGAGAACACAATTCAAATGTAATGAATGTTTAAAAATCTACTCTTATTGTACACAGGTTTATATGTCAATTGTGTATCTATTGTATCTTATGTTTTTAAATTGTAGCAGGACCTCAGCGAAGAACATCATTTGCTGAGTGAGCTATCCTGTTGAAATATATTGTAATAAATGAATTAATTAATTAAGTGAGAGAAAATGAGACGTATAATTGTGTATGATACTTTTTTACTGTAGATTGGTGTCCTGCATTATTATAGACGGGGCCCATTCAGTTGATATTTTGGAGATGTTACCAGTCTAAATTTGACAGACAGGTTAGAACAGGGAGTCTCTGTATATAGATCTCTGACTGAAGCCGCGGATAGAAATGAGTGACTTCAAAAGACCTGATTACACAAGTAAGTTCAGGCTTCGCATTAACCTTGTAACTGATCCCCGTCCATAAGGATATCAGACTAACAGAGACCATTTCATATGAGTGAACAGTGGGGAGGAACAGTACTATAGGATTCTTTAGGTCACTCCATTATTTAGACTTTTTAGGGTATTGCCCGTCATGCGCAGGTATAACATTTCAACCCTGATATGGGATATACACTATTGGGTACACTGTAAATCCCGTTTACCTGACATTTAGGCAAAAAATTATACTGTATGGCGTCTCAGTACCGCTGCACATCAATTTGACCACCTCCCCAGGTATTTTTTAATATTGATTTCAGTATGAATTTACTGATTTTGAAGACACTTCTTATATAAAAGAAAATAAATTTTCCGTCCACAATTTTCGCGATGGTTCACCTCATTTTTTCCTTGACTGACTTTTCATAGTTTTGTTTTATCTGATAGGTCTTGGTGTCGGCTTCAAAACTTTAATTCCTTCTCCCAGAACTTTGAAATTCTTCAGTTATGCACATTTATGCAACCTGTTTTTTTTTTAAATCACCAACCAAGTTTCTTCTCATTTTATCTTTGACCTCTTTGATTGATTGATTTATTTATTTTAAGATTGATTTATTTGTTATGTATGTTCTTGCCGACATTTACAGAATAACAAAAATATGCTTTTCTCCTTTAATTTTTCTCTGATTTTATTCAATCATTTTCTGCATTAGTGAAATTGCATAATTTCACGGTACGGGGGTGCTGGATAAGCAGTAAGTCATTGAAGTTCTGTTTTTTTTAGAAACATTTCTACACACCAAACGTGTTTTTATAAAAATAATAAAAATACGGTTATGCGGAACTTTGCCGCAAATTTATTTTTCGTAGAAGGGCTAAACTTAAAATTGTTTGAATTAATTAGGAAATAAATTTTAAATAAATTTCCCATAGATTTACATTAACATTACGACACATCAGAAAAAACAATCATTTCCGGGTAGAAACTATAAAAAAATATGCCTTTTAACGCGAAAAAACAGAGAGGCTTGCAAGGACGTTAGTAATAATAATATAATTAAATATAATGTGACATTAATATTATAACTATATTTTAATATCCATCAAATTAAATGAATAGGCGTTATTGAGGCGTGAATTGATGCTGTTGCCCATACGAACACATATAATCTGTTTAAGTTCACATTTTTTTATGGGGATTGAATAGGAACATTTTGTTTCGAGGAGTAAGGCCATAAGAAAATAAGGTTTGGTTCTCAGGCACTTTTTGTCATAAATCAATGCGGGCGGGCGTTTATTTCTTTTTTTTATTTTCTTGTTTGTTTCGATAAAAGTGTCACATGATAAGGGAAAAGCATGATAATAACCGATTTATTTTGCTAAACAAGAAAAAGTACAACATAACAAAGGAAATTTTATCAAAATTGTATGATTTTATCTTCTTGAATGAAATGCCCGAGCGGCTGGAGCTCAAATTTTGTAAGTTTCCATTAAAAAACAAAAAACAATTTTTTTTTATGCGGGGGTTCAAAATTGAAGCGGGGGGTGCCTGAAGACCATACCTTTTATATGTTTTGGCCTAACACTCCATCCTTTAAGCTAAGTAAACATATATGTTTTGTGAGGCATAAAAGGTACCCACCTATCTATGATCTTCTCTACTATCGATACTATTTAGCTAAAGCCTTAAAATTTTGTTACTATCATATTACCCGTCCATGCATTATGGTGCCTTTCCAAGGGGCGGGCTGACATGGGCCTAGTTCACCGGAGGTTCGAGTTGACACAGGCAGAGTTGCCTGGTGAAGTTCCCGATAAATTGCGCTTCTCAATATTTAACGTCAAGTATGGAAAATGGACACCACATTTTATGAAAAACTTGGCTTCATTTCAGACAAACACATTTCTGAGGCGTGGTCGATGAGCACTTGCAGGACAATGGTTACGTGTCATCACTGTCAGTAATGTACAGATAATTATAGAGCTAATTAAACTTGAGTTAAACAAAACGGAGACACTGAGTTACAAGTCTTGCATAGTAACACATATTTCATGTTGCACAGAAATTCTAGGATTCGGTCTGCATTGTTTACGGCACTTTTAATGCCACCTCTCTTTAAAAAAATGAAGTATATTGTTTTGGTACGATTAATGTATTGTATAAAATTTAAAAAAAAATAATATTAATAAAATATCAATATATAAAGCTGTTGTAAAACTGAGGGATATCAACAGAAAAAAAAAATATATTTCATATTTAATATACGATAACTGATATTGCATGGTCATCAAAAATGCAAAATAATCTTGCTCATGTCGAATCGAATTTGTGCTTCAAAAACATTCTCGCATATAATAACGTCCTTAACGAGATCAAAATTGATGTGCGGCCATATTTTAAATTAAAAAAAAACGGACGACATCGATGGACGTGGTGTATAATAGTAGAGTCATTTAATACTTTATTTATTTGATGTGAAATAAGACCCGTTAGCGACCGTACAGGGTAAAAGTAGAACAAGGTCTGTGTTAAATAAAAATAGGAACACCAGAAAAAGTGAAGGTGTCGAAAAAAGATGAAAGGGCTAGGAAAATTTAAAAAAAATGATACAAGCATTAATTGATAATGTAGTAATGATTCTGTTGAAAATGGCTGCTAATTAAGTTTACTTAATTGGTAATCATGAAAGGGCAAAGCCCGAGACCAAATTGAAATTTCTAACGCCTCAAATATTATAGTTTTAGGATTAGGTTTCTGCTACAGGAAATTAAACGTAAACGATTACAGAGGGGTTTATTGAGTTTCCCCTCGTAACTGGTGCTTCACAAGTCTTTTAATTTCCGACGAGGTTTGCCTTTTGGCGTCATAGGGCTAAATATAATTGCTAATATCCAGGGCAATTTTTAAAAAATTCAGCACGGACTATTCAGGAAAATACAATAGTCCTCCAGATAAAAAAGTATAAAGAGGTAATCCCTGAATACTAATGGTTAGAAAAATGAAAATCTGATTGGTAATGGGGAGATTAGAAGCGAGCTTACTTAAGCAGCGTTTTCGTTAGATACAATGTATTGTAGCTTTGCAATCGCACTGATGAAACATTAAGTAATATGTTATACGCAGGACAAATATAATTAATGCATAGAAAGGATTGTAAAACTAGTAACACATTGAACCCTGCCTAGCAACAAAGAATTCTATCACACACACACACACACACACACACACACACATATATATATATATATATATATATATATATATATATATATATCCCACTGTGATTTGATGAAAAGGTAATTTAGCTTTAAACTTTCCCGATGTATGTCCCCTTACCACCTAACTTCCTTCTCAGACAGATTATTGCCTGAACGCTATCCACGGAGTAATTTCGTGCCTTCGTCTTTAGCGAAACCTGTTTTCCCATTTTCTTGAACCTGAGATTATCCATGAGAATGTGTCAGTAGTCAGTCTTATTTATATTCTTGAAGACAAAAATGGGATTTATCTACAGATCAACATTCATAAAATACTCAGTTTTCCTCCTGAGATGCTTGATGGTTTCAAATATTGATGTTAAGTTAGCAACCGTGTCAACGGTGGTGTAGCTGTGACTCTGAGGGATACAAATTGTTTCAAGGACTGAGGTATCTCAATATCCACCTGCTGGTGTTGGCTAAAAGTCCTATAGAGGACAACAAAATTTTCATCTCGCCCTCACAGGTCACATTGGATACACGATTTTCTTACTCATGTGGTTTCTGAAGAACTAGTGAGCTTCAAATGATTTAATTATTTCTCAAAGACTTACTTTATCATAATTGATAATTTAGCTGTTAGGCCAACACATTACTTTCCTTTACCGGTGGGAATTCGCTTCAAATAGTGTATAAATCAACAAAATTAGTACATGTTACTTAGGCCAACAAAAAAATAAGGTTTGGTTCTTAGGCACTTTTTTCCAGAATTCAATGCGGGCGGGCGATTTATTTTTTACCTGTTTTATATGTTTCGATAAAAATGTCATATGATCAAGGCAAAGCATGATAATAACATAATATTTTTGCTAAACAAGTAAAAGCAATACAAGACAAAGGAAATTTTATCAAAATTTTATTATTTTATCTTCCTGAAAGAAATGTCCGAGCGGCTGGGGCTGAAAATTGGTAAGTTTCTATTGAAAATAAAAAAAAAATGATGCAGGGGTTTAAAATTAAATGAGGGCGGTGACTGAGAACTATACCCTTTATGTTTTGGCCTTTCCTTTATGAATTCCCAAGGAAATTTTTGCCATATCACAGATGAGCACCAGTTCTAAGGACCTGATCGTCTTTGGCAAAAAAATTACAGCGTCGAATCCGTCGAATAATATTTTTATCATATGGCCTTACCATTAATCCTTCAACATGCGGGTTATACAATACAACTCTTCAATCCACGGAGCCTGAACTTCATGGGACAGGACAAAACCTTTATTTAACTAGAGCTCTACTATCACGCGAGCGATCGTGATAATTAAGCCTCCCTCACCAAAAGACCTTTAAAATTAGACAAAGGTCAAAAATAATATCAAAATGTCACCTGTTCCAATTTGTCTGACCAACATTTAGTGTGGGAGGTTTAGACCATACATAAAACAAATTCTAATCTATGGTTTTTGCACTTTGGGGGACTTAAGAAAGATTCCTTAGGAATCTGGACTCCAAAAACTGATATTAAAATAAACTAATCACTCACAATAAATCGTATACAGGTATATTTTATAATAGAAATGCTCATAGCGTCTGAAATCAACAACAATAATAAAAGTGGTGGTCAAATGAACAAAATAACTTACCAGTCCCTTAGGGTCTATTCCGTTCACGCTGGGACAATTGGTTGAGTTTGGTGCAAAACTCGTGTTGCAGGGGATTCCAAATTGAGTGTGGTCATTTAGTCCAGTGGTGACCAGTGTTGGAGACAAAAATGTGACACCATCGGTGAAAGTCTGAACTATATCCGGGATAACAGTAGGTGTGGAATTAGCCATATTTTAGCTTGGGTCGGCCCTGGTTCTTTTATATTGGTATAAACTTGCAAACCACAAAGTTGTTTTAATGATTTGTCCCGGTTAGCACGTCTAACTGGGGGAAAACAAAATATCCGCAAGATTTTTAAACCTGCACCACGAAATCTTGTTGGATTCGCAGGTTATCGCCGAGTTAACATAGCCTTCTTTTCTAAGTTCTGGTATAATCGCAAACACTGCCAGGAAAGTTAATTAAGCGGTTCTGCAAACATATTTTTTAAGAGTATATAAATCTACAGGTTATTTGAAACAACATATTACGTGTTACCTGAACAAAAAGGCAACTACACTCTCCCGCTTTACAAGTACACCAAACTCAGACTGGTGTCACCTCTAAAAGTGGTATATCCGAACTCCATCATGTATTGAGGTCACCTTATTCCTAGTATATATACACCATCGGTATATATTAGTCCCACAAACGTCAGCTTAAGATCGGATTTCACAAAAAAAGTTTCTGACCAGTTCTTAAATGTTGCCTTTCGTCCACAAATCGTATTTCCCCATGCTCTGCTTTACAAGCGTATTTAGTGAAGTATTGTGAACAACAGTTAGATGGTTATTGGAAAACGCATACAGGCGCCAGCTCGCGTGGCAGAATGGTACCCTGGTAAAATTATGGTACCCGTGTTCCAATCAGCTGTGCTAGCCATACATTGGGCGCGAGCCAACCGCACCTTGGTTCACCACCAGCCAAAGCCAATGAGGTCACGTGGTGACTTGCGCAATGAGTCCGTTTGTCAGTTTCACTCAGCAGACGACACTCGCGGTGGCCTGCCGTCTGCTCAGCTGCCTGGCAGTGACTTCCCGCTCTACTCCTCCAGTGATGCGGGGTCAGGCCTTCAGTCTATACTAACGCAATACCAACAACCCTTGGTTGTTCTCAGTGATAATATTTTAAACATACACAAATTACAATCATTTTTTAAACAATATTTCACGATTTTACCCAACCTGCAGATGTCTGGAGTAATTCGATGAAACCTTATCTTGTCATTGGGGGCGGCCCACGAGCAATCAACGTAAGCCAATTCACGTGGTAGGTTCTACTCATGTGATGATATAACCCAGTTAAGTAACGGCTTATTTTTATATAATCTTTGAAATGAGAAGTTCTCCAGCACTGGCGCTCAAAAGCGTTGCTTAAGCTAGGGATACATAGACGGCATGTCATTTACTCCAAATCAATTATTTGCGTCTTTTATGGATTTCCGCTTCTCATGGAACTCTGCTTTCTTAGCAGGCATAATTGAGAGATTTGAAACTTGTTCAGTCTCAGCCATATTTTTTAACCCTGAGAGAATGTTGTTGTAGCAGTAGTTTTTTTTCCACAATATTTCTCCTCACTGGGAAAGCACAAAAGGGGGCCTACCTGAAAAAAAAATGAAATATTGATGAATAGAACATAAATTAAATGCATTTTGCTACATCAAAAATAAATTGTATTTTTTAATCTACATATACATATATATATATATATATATATATATATATATATATATATATATATTTAAACCTTAATTACATCATAAATTAAAACAGTACATGTGTATTATAATAATTCCATAAAGCTATATTCGCAATGCTCATTTTTATGTAGTGTTGAAGATATGTTTGTTTGTGAACTTATGTAATATTGAAATGGATTATAAAAGGCCTCCAGAATAAAGTTAATTTGTTTAATGATTGTTTAAGCATACATATAACGATAACTTGCATGTGTGATTTAAATTAGAATAATACGCGTGAATATTATATGGGCAACATCCAAAGTTGCTTTATGTGGTGAAAGTCCAAGGATTTAATCTAAACCTTCTCTTACCCACAGCCGAAAACGGTCCAGGTATCAAAACTAATGAACAAACTAATGGGTATACATATGATGGGCCTGAACATATAGGTATTTTTGTGGGGGGGACACCCCCCCCCCCTTTCACCCAGGGGACATTTTGGCAATTAAACAAGCTTTTTTTTTTATTAAAATAAGACCTCATTTCAAATCATGATAATATGATATGATTCACTCGTCGACACTGTGGAACCAAGCCAATAATCGCACAAATTAAATAATAAAAAATGCAGGCTTTAATGATAAGAAATAGGTTTATAATAATAATAATAATAGTATATTCCCTGTCATTTTCTACCCATATTGCGTCAAATCTGCGTAAATTTTATATGAAAAATCACAAAACATCACGCGAGGCGGACATTTTCTCTCACGCCCAAACACAACCCTCTTGGGCCTGTAAGACAATCGCGTATCCATGAAAAAATATTGCAGCCCCCCAGTACTGGGTTTTTAAAACAACACTGATGGCATTTTTATATTGAGAATATTTGAGGGGATGTTTAAAGGGAATATTAGTATAGTTTGTTTTTTTTATTTATTTCAATATATTTCTGCAGGATTGCTCTTTCAGCAAAGTGCTGTTGTTTTTCAACGATGTCCTGCTTCAGTTTTAAACATGAGGGACTATGTATGTAGGAGAGGGGAGGGACCCCCTCCACACACACACACACCCTCACACACACATTGCAAAAGGAAATTATGTCCCTGAACCTGAATATCATCACATCATGCTACTAATTACAACTGTCATGCTGAGCATGACGATAATGAACAACAAGCTGAATCTTTTGTAAGACAAAGTGGGTAGAAAATAATTATGTGTTCATCTTTAAATTGCTGTCTATTCTCTCGGCCACCTGATAAAGTTCGTCTATTTACAAAGAAAACGCAAAATACAATGGTAAATATCGTGTATCGCTTTGTTTTGAAATGTAACGTGATACAGGCTTTGGATTCACCCTCTCTGACGACACAATGGTTCAATCTAATACGTCCTTGCATTCTCGTGGTGTAATATTAAAGCTTGTCAAATGAAAGATTAAGCAGATATGTGATCGAGGCCAATGCAATTGCTATGTATTTCCGCCAAATAACCATCATGTGGAAGACATTTAATTATGATAATAATAATAATAATAAAAATAATAATAATATGAACATTTATAGATCGTGTATGTTCAAAGATTGCTTTGTAAATGATATCATATATGTCAAATGATTTCCCGTTGGTCATCGGGCAATTGCTAAGGTTTTGCGCTCATGGTATTTTATATAACTAATTCATTTGAAACTGGTTATGTCTTGGTCTATTGTATTGTGAGATTTCGAATATTGAACCCTTGCGAAACACTAAAAAGGTGAAAATAATTAACTCCAAGGATATGAAGCAACCAACTGTGTAACACGTCTCGCGATTTTTACATTACCATTGTTCCGGTTTTGCGATCTGCCCATAATGTAAATGACAGCTGTATATCCTTAATTATATGAATAAATTATATTAAATAATCTGTAAGCATATCGTAAAATACGGACGACGACTCAAGGCAACACCGAACAAGTGGTAATTCCTGTTCCTTATTGGCAGATTATTTGAAGGATTTGATATCATTTGTTATAGCAGTCTTTAATATACGGGTAACACGCAAGATATGTTATCATTTATATATCAATATTTGGTTTACGACTTCTCTTTTATGGGGCCTTTTATTCGCGAGGGTTTAATTTTCGTGATAACTGCCCTTTCGCGAATATCGCGAATTTGTAAACCTCACAAACAATAAGGTAACCACAGTATCTGAAGGAGTCAAAGGTTAGATAGGGAGGTACCCGGTAGATGGCGGATGTGTCTTCAGTCAGGTCATACAGATCTCTCGTTTGTGGTGCCTGGGATTCGGACTTTTGCCAATGGTTGCTTAGTGTCGCATTTTGTTTTGCTCATTGCTCAAGTCTGGTTCTTGACCTGCCTATTATTAGTCTGATAAAAAAGTAACTCATATTTTTTTTTGTATCGGCGTGAACGCTCGGCTCTCTACGTGGCTATTAGAATGGGTTGTAATGGCCCGTCCAAGGCCGGTGGTTTTCTCCGCGGGTTTCTGTGGTTTCCTTCCCCTCTCGACACTACCTTGAGCCATGGTGAGTTCGCACCTTAAATAATGCTACATATGGCTAAGTAACATGATTAGGGTTTATCTTTACTTCGTTTGGGTATTCAATATTTCTACAAATTCCGCATTCCAGTTGATAATCTAACGACTTATGAAACATCAAAGGGTTTAATAAAAAAATCACACAAATAAGGACAGCTGATTATATAATTGGTTTATTCATATTTTTCCATCCATTTTAATACCATAATCTAGCATCTCCATCCGTCGGTCATGCTATTATACGACTTTCTCATATATAATCGTATTTCTATGAAGGTAATTTTCTTAATTAAATGGCACAAACATGTAAGTGTTTCTGGCGCACGATGAAGTGAACTCCATCTGTGAAAGAGCCAAACGTTATGAATTACATGAATGTAGATCACAAGCTTTAAAGTGATTCTAGAGGGAGCCATTTTGACGATGAAGAATGGTGAGCACCTCTGATGCTGAAGTATCACGTGACAGATTTGACGTCATTATTCTCAGCATCCCTCATCAATATGCAGTATACACTTTCATCAGATGTGAATTAATCGCATACTTCCAGACTGAGTGATGAAAACCTTATTTATGGTGTCAATATATTACCAATGTTTTCTGTATCCAGGAATCGTGGTTTTGTATGTTAGAGTTTAGTTCACGTTGGAGCACAGGTGTTAAATTGGATTGAAATCACTAGACCACATACACACCAGCCAGCTGAAAAGATCATAGCCTCTAATATCAATAACCATCCCTTATTTAAAAAAAAATCCGATACGATTAAAGCTTCGCAGTTCTCACCTCTTTACGAAGCTTCGGTTTAATCTTTTTAATCATGGATGTTTTGGCGTTTTCGGGCCTCAGTCAGATAGAGAAATATGTGAGACACATTCAAACATGCTCGACTTTAATGTCAACATTACACGTAATACGGAAAGACACACTGACACATCTAAGAAGGACTGATAAATACACGCAGTTACCCACCCACACATAAAACTAATAGACTCATCCTCTGAACAAATAAGTTCATGAATGAATGAATGATTTTATGAGTGAATGAATGAATGAACCAATTAATTTGCATAAATATAAGTATATATTAGACAAAAACTCATTTTGCACAAATATTGCTGGTCTCAACTTAACAACCTTACAAAATGCTATAGGGGCGTGGCACCTGTTATTTATATCTACAGCTATAGTTTAATCTCGGTGATCTTTATCTCTTGGACTTTGGTGTTTGACAATTGTCAATTCTCTCTGCTGACACCCGAGTGCTGTTATAACACAGCAGACGCAGGAGAAATCCTACGACACAATTTGACCATTACAGAAATAATTGCAATCGGATGAGTTCGCGGCCTCAATTACTCGAAAAACTAAGTCACACGGGACGTATTTTACGGGTCGGCGCAATTACTTTGTTTAGAGGACATGGTACTTTGATATTTCTAAGTTATAACCTAAATGTATAAAAAATACAAACGCATATATGACGTCGATTAGGGTTTGAGGGTCTAGCCTTATTATTCATATTTCAAATTCGAATCCGCTCTTGTGACTGAGAGATAATATATTCGGTTCAAAATGAATGTTACCATTCTCGTAAATGCACAATCATTTCGGGTATTGTTTTTTGAATTTATATTTTCAGTGGAATATCACGTGGAAAAAGTTAAATAATTTTACCAACCGCCAATAAATTCAACCCTCGCATATGTAAGAAGCACTTTAATAACCTCATTCCTGTGAAATACTCCCCCTTTGTAAATCAAAGCTCTTTGGAATCTGCCCCAATGTTTTTTCTTTATCTTTAGATTTTTATATTTTGTTCTTATATTTAGATAGTTAAAGACACCGATAATACTGATTCGTTTATTACCTGTGAGTACCATTTATTTCCCTTTGCCTCCGCCGGGAGGGGAATGCGCTGGTTCCCGTTCGTTTGTTTTCGTGTGTTTGATCACAACGTAACTCACACAATTATGAAATATCACGATATTTTCAGGATATTTTGGGAATGGGTCAGGGAGGAATGGGTCAGATTTTGGTATGGATCTGGCACATGTTAAGGATCCAGGAAAATCATCAGGTAGTATTCACAAATGTACAGTCACTCATGTAAAAATGAACCTGCATGGGAAAATGGGACAAAAAATAAGTTATTGGCGGAGGCCTGCATTCCATAGAATGTAGATTTCTAGTTCTGGTATTGATGCTTGGACCCAAGCTGGATGAACATCAAAGTTTGCTCTTTTCAAAATAGCTTGAATTATGTAATTCTTAAACTCCCAACGCATTAGTATCTGATTATTGTGCTCTGTTCAACATAACAGTGTCCATCTGGTTTAAGGGAATTTTATTTAAAACCTTACATATTTTGGTATAATTTTACAGTAAAAACTAAAAAAATATGTGCATTATCTTTGGCTATAATTTCATTTTGGAAAATACAATTTTTACAAGCAAAACATTTCGCCACACGGACCTACTGTCTCCAGTTTAACCGTGTTATATGTTGGTAAAGTCCTCCTGTGTGAGTAAACACAGTTCACTTGATCTGTTTACCAAACCACGACTGTGTGACAAGAGATCCGATCTTGTATACGAGCAACAATTCACAAACAAGGAGAAGAAAAGAGAAGAAAAATTAGGGAAATTTGGTTGAAAGCCGGACATTCTTGTTTTGTGAAGTTACACGTTCCGGCCACGATGTTCCATGGAGGATACATTATATATTGCATGAATATTTAATATACTTGGTATGTGAAAAGCCAAATAATGCCTTTTGCAGAATATGATCGTACGGTAAGGCTGACACCTGGATGACTAGGCTTTCTGTTAGAAACTTTTTCCGAAATGTTATTTAAGGATTTTGATTAAACTTTGTGGGATTTTAGGAGAGCACCCGAAAATTATCCATTAACTTTACAATTTTGAGACGTGATATTTACAGGATCAATTACCATTGTAAGATGTGATTTTTACAGGATTAATTATTATTGTGAGATGTAAATTTAACAGGATTAATTATCATTGTAAGATGTGACTTTTACAGGATTAATTATCATTGTGAGATGTGGTTTTTACAGGATTCATTATCATTGTGGGAGTGATATTTACAGGACTATTTACCATTGTAAGATGTGATTTTTACAGGATTCGTTACCATTGTAAGATGTGATTTTTACAGGATTAATTACCATTGTAAGGTGTGATTTTTACAGGATTCATTACCATTGTGAGATGTGATTTTTACAGGACTAATTACCATTGTGGGAGTGATATTTACAGGACTAATTACCATTGTAAGATGTGATTTTTACAGGATAAATTACCATTGTGAGATGTGATTTTTACAGGATTCGTTACCATTGTAAGATGTGATTTTTACAGGATTCATTTCCATTGTGAGATGTGATTTTTACAGGATTCATTACCATTGTGAGATGTGATTTTTACAGGATTCATTACCATTGTGAGATGTGATTTTTACAGGATTCATTTCCATTGTGAGATGTGATTTTTACAGGATTCATTACCATTGTGAGATGTGATTTATACAGGATTCATTACCATTGTGAGATGTGATTTTTACAGGATTCATTACCATTGTGAGATGTGATTTATACAGGATTCATTACCATTGTGAGATGTGATTTATACAGGATTCATTACCATTGTGAGATGTGATTTTTACAGGATTCATTACCATTGTGAGATGTGATTTTTACAGGATTCATTTCCATTGTGAGATGTGATTTTTACAGGATTCATTACCATTGTGAGATGTGATTTATACAGGATTCATTACCATTGTGAGATGTGATTTTTACAGGATTCATTTCCATTGTGAGATGTGATTTTTACAGGATTCATTACCATTGTGAGATGTGATTTATACAGGATTCATTACCATTGTGAGATGTGATTTTTACAGGATTCATTACCATTGTGAGATGTGATTTTTTTACAGGATTCATTACCATTGTGAGATGTGATTTTTACAGGATTCATTACCATTGTGAGATGTGATTTTTTTACAGGATTCATTACCATTGTGAGATGTGATTTTTACAGGATTCATTACCATTGTGAGATGTGATTTTTACAGGATTCATTACCATTGTGAGATGTGATTTATACAGGATTCATTACCATTGTGAGATGTGATTTATACAGGATTCATTACCATTGTGAGATGTGATTTATACAGGACTCATTACCATTGTGAGATGTGATTTATACAGGATTCATTACCATTGTGAGATGTGATTTTTACAGGATTAATTATTATTGTGAGATGTGATTTTTACAGGATTCATTACCATTGTGAGATGTGATTTATACAGGATTCATTACCATTGTGAGATGTGATTTTTACAGGATTCATTACCATTGTGAGATGTGATTTTTACAGGATTCATTACCATTGTGAGATGTGATTTATACAGGATTCATTACGATTGTGAGATGTGATTTATACAGGATTCATTACCATTGTGAGATGTGATTTTTTTACAGGATTCATTACCATTGTGAGATGTGATTTTTACAGGATTCATTACCATTGTGAGATGTGATTTATACAGGATTCATTACCATTGTGAGATGTGATTTATACAGGATTCATTACCATTGTGAGATGTGATTTTTACAGGATTAATTATTATTGTGAGATGTGATTTTACTGGATTCAATATCATTGTAAGATGTGATTTTTACAGGATTAATTACCATTGTAAGGTGTGATTTTTACAGAATTCGTTACCATTGTAAGATGTGATTTTTACAGGATTAATTACCATTGTAAGGTGTGATTTTTACAGGATTCATTACCATTGTGAGATGTGATTTATACAGGATTCATTACCATTGTGAGATGTGATTTATACAGGATTCATTACCATTGTGAGATGTGATTTATACAGGATTCATTACCATTGTGAGATGTGATTTATACAGGATTCATTACCATTGTGAGATGTGATTTATACAGGATTCATTACCATTGTGAGATGTGATTTTTACAGGATTCATTTCCATTGTGAGATGTGATTTTTACAGGATTCATTACCATTGTGAGATGTGATTTATACAGGATTCATTACCATTGTGAGATGTGATTTTTACAGGATTCATTACCATTGTGAGATGTGATTTTTACAGGATTCATTACCGTTGTGAGATGTGATTTATACAGGATTCATTACCATTGTGAGATGTGATTTTTACAGGATTCATTACCATTGTAAGATGTGATTTTTACAGGATTAATTACCATTGTGAGATGTGATTTTTACAGGACTAATTACCATTGTGGGAGTGATATTTACAGGACTAATTACCATTGTAAGATGTGATTTTTACAGGATAAATTACCATTGTGAGATGTGATTTATACAGGACTAATTACCATTGTGGGAGTGATATTTACAGGACTAATTACCATTGTAAGATGTGATTTTTACAGGATAAATTACCATTGTGAGATGTGATTTTTACAGGATTCGTTACCATTGTAAGATGTGATTTTTACAGGATTCATTACCATTGTGAGATGTGATTTATACAGGATTCATTACCATTGTGAGATGTGATTTTTACAGGATTCATTACCATTGTGAGATGTGATTTATACAGGATTCATTACCATTGTGAGATGTGATTTATACAGGATTCATTACCATTGTGAGATGTGATTTTTACAGGATTCATTACCATTGTGAGATGTGATTTTTACAGGATTCATTACCATTGTGAGATGTGATTTATACAGGATTCATTACCATTGTGAGATGTGATTTTTACAGGATTCATTACCATTGTGAGATGTGATTTTTTTACAGGATTCATTACCATTGTGAGATGTGATTTTTACAGGATTCATTACCATTGTGAGATGTGATTTTTACAGGATTCATTACCATTGTGAGATGTGATTTATACAGGATTCATTACCATTGTGAGATGTGATTTATCCAGGATTCATTACCATTGTGAGATGTGATTTTTACAGGATTAATTATTATTGTGAGATGTGATTTTTACAGGATTCATTACCATTGTGAGATGTGATTTATACAGGATTCATTACCATTGTGAGATGTGATTTTTACAGGATTCATTACCATTGTGAGATGTGATTTTTACAGGATTCATTACCATTGTGAGATGTGATTTATACAGGATTCATAACCATTGTGAGATGTGATTTTTACAGGATTCATTACCATTGTGAGATGTGATTTTTTTACAGAATTCATTACCATTGTGAGATGTGATTTTTACAGGATTCATTACCATTGTGAGATGTGATTTATACAGGATTCATTACCATTGTGAGATGTGATTTATACAGGATTCATTACCATTGTGAGATGTGATTTTTACAGGATTAATTATTATTGTGAGATGTGATTTTACTGGATTAATTATCATTGTAAGATGTGATTTTTACAGGATTAATTACCATTGTAAGGTGTGATTTTTACAGGATTCATTACCATTGTGAGATGTGATTTTTACAGGACTAATTACCATTGTGGGAGTGATATTTACAGGACTAATTACCATTGTAAGATGTGATTTTTATAGGATTAATTACCATTGTGAGATGTGATTTTTACAGGATTCGTTACCATTGTGAGATGTGATTTTTACAGGATTAATTACCATTGTGAGATGTGATTTTTACAGGATTCGTTACCATTGTAAGATGTGATTTTTACAGGATTAATTACCATTGTAAGGTGTGATTTTTACAGGATTCATTACCATTGTGAGATGTGATTTTTACAGGACTAATTACCATTGTGGGAGTGATATTTACAGGACTAATTACCATTGTAAGATGTGATTTTTACAGGATAAATTACCATTGTGAGATGTGATTTTTACAGGATTCGTTACCATTGTAAGATGTGATTTTTACAGGATTCATTTCCATTGTGAGATGTGATTTTTACAGGATTCATTACCATTGTGAGATGTGATTTTTACAGGATTCATTACCATTGTGAGATGTGATTTTTACAGGATTCATTTCCATTGTGAGATGTGATTTTTACAGGATTCATTACCATTGTGAGATGTGATTTATACAGGATTCATTACCATTGTGAGATGTGATTTTTACAGGATTCATTACCATTGTGAGATGTGATTTTTACAGGATTCATTACCATTGTGAGATGTGATTTTTACAGGATTCATTACCATTGTGAGATGTGATTTATACAGGATTCATTACCATTGTGAGCTGTGATTTATACAGGATTCATTACCATTGTGAGATGTGATTTTTTTACAGGATTCATTACCATTGTGAGATGTGATTTTTACAGGATTCATTACCATTGTGAGATGTGATTTATACAGGATTCATTACCATTGTGAGATGTGATTTTTACAGGATTCATTACCATTGTGAGATGTGATTTTTACAGGATTCATTACCATTGTGAGATGTGATTTTTACAGGATTCATTACCATTGTGAGATGTGATTTTTACAGGATTCATTACCATTGTGAGATGTGATTTTTTTACAGGATTCATTACCATTGTGAGATGTGATTTTTACAGGATTCATTACCATTGTGAGATGTGATTTTTACAGGATTCATTACCATTGTGAGATGTGATTTATACAGGATTCTTTATTATTGTGAGATGTGATTTTACTGGATTAATTATCATTGTAAGATGTGATTTTTACAGGATTAATTACCATTGTAAGGTGTGATTTTTACAGGATTCATTACCATTGTGAGATGTGATTTTTACAGGACTAATTACCATTGTGGGAGTGATATTTACAGGACTAATTACCATTGTAAGATGTGATTTTTACAGGATTAATTACCATTGTGAGATGTGATTTTTACAGGATTCGTTACCATTGTGAGATGTGATTTTTACAGGATTAATTACCATTGTGAGATGTGATTTTTACAGGATTCGTTACCATTGTAAGATGTGATTTTTACAGGATTAATTACCATTGTAAGGTGTGATTTTTACAGGATTCATTACCATTGTGAGATGTGATTTTTACAGGACTAATTACCATTGTGGGAGTGATATTTACAGGACTAATTACCATTGTAAGATGTGATTGTTACAGGATAAATTACCATTGTGAGATGTGATTTTTACAGGATTCGTTACCATTGTAAGATGTGATTTTTACAGGATTCATTTCCATTGTGAGATGTGATTTTTACAGGACTAATTACCATTGTAAGATGTGATTTTTACAGGATTCATTACCATTGTGAGATGTGATTTTTACAGGATTCATTTCCATTGTGAGATGTGATTTTCACAGGATTCATTACCATTGTGAGATGTGATTTATACAGGATTCATTACCATTGTGAGATGTGATTTTTACAGGATTCATTACCATTGTGAGATGTGATTTTTACAGGATTCATTACCATTGTGAGATGTGATTTTTACAGGATTCATTACCATTGTGAGATGTGATTTATACAGGATTCATTACCATTGTGAGCTGTGATTTATACAGGATTCATTACCATTGTGAGATGTGATTTTTTTACAGGATTCATTACCATTGTGAGATGTGATTTTTACAGGATTCATTACCATTGTGAGATGTGATTTATACAGGATTCATTACCATTGTGAGATGTGATTTTTACAGGATTCATTACCATTGTGAGATGTGATTTTTACAGGATTCATTACCATTGTGAGATGTGATTTTTACAGGATTCATTACCATTGTGAGATGTGATTTTTACAGGATTCATTACCATTGTGAGATGTGATTTATACAGGATTCATTACCATTGTGAGATGTGATTTTTACAGGATTCATTACCATTGTGAGATGTGATTTTTACAGGATTCATTACCATTGTGAGATGTGATTTATACAGGATTCATTACCATTGTGAGATGTGATTTATACATTACCATTGTGAGATGTGATTTTTTTACAGGATTCATTACCATTGTGAGATGTGATTTTTACAGGATTCATTACCATTGTGAGATGTGATTTATACAGGATTCATTACCATTGTGAGATGTGATTTTTACAGGATTCGTTACCATTGTGAGATGTGATTTTCACGAATAATAACTTTTGTGAGATGTCTTGTTGACATGATGCTCTAAAACTGTGCGATGTGAATTTTATACGATTCGACTTTATCAGATACTATCCTATTACAGAATTCTTTACCATTGTAAGGCCTGATTTTACAGGATTAATAACTATTGTGAGACGTGATTTTTACATGATGCTTTACAACTGTGAGATGTGAATGTTATAGGATTAGTCACCATTGATGTTATCCGAACATGATGAAATCTTTACCATTGTTTGGTGTTTTTTACGGGATTATTTACTATTGTGAGATCAGTTTTTTACCAGATTTTTTATCTTGTGAGATAGATTAGACCGTCCTCGATTTTCGAGTGGAATGAATGATGTAATTATTGGATACCTCTTTCCTCTGGCAGACAGAGCTAAAGTGAATCAACCGTCGGGTTGGTGAACTCTAACAAGCGAATGTATTTCCTGTGCTTACGTACTGCATATGAACGATTGGTAACCATCTTGTAAATATATTGTGTAATAGATTACATCTGAATGTCGGCGAAGGCACATATCCATTTATGGGTATTTTATAGTCATAGATGTTTTGTTGAATTTACAAATGTAGAAACGTCCCTTACTCGTGTCTTTAATTGTATATGTTCCATGGTCCCTTTGCAGATTAGGTAATAATATACCCTTTTCAATCCGTCTCTCTTTTCAATAGTTTAATTTGACAATCTAATTAATGGAAGACAAAGACAGAGAGTTTTACACATTGATACATTATTCTGTGATTTATATGAATGAAACTGTTTGGAAGGTTTGAATGATAGCAGGAGGTGATTAAGGGTGGCTATGATTTATCTAAGCGTATCAGTTTAACAAATTACATATGTATATGCCAATAATAAAGGTTCAGGCGGTGACGGAGATTGGATTAATGAGTAAGGCGTTTTCTTATAAATGACAAAGAGGGAGTAACAAGACAGTGTTGATTAAGGACCGCACACTAGTCCTTTGAAGATGTGAGAAGATACTTTAATGATTGAGAATAAGTGAGATTTAAAAAAAAAATCTTTCAACAGAGCGTCGTCACAAAATGCGGGACAAGGCTAATTTACAAAATTTTAAATTGCGTTGTAAAAACAAACATTCGGTCGATACGCATTAAGGATCATATTCAGATATGCAAATGTGATATCCGTTGGAAAGTTGAGTTCGGTTGACTTTGGTATGACAAAACTAGTGCATGCCTACCCCTGTGTTACAAATGTATTAAACTGGGGAGAAATAGTATATTTTAATAAAGAAAACTTATTCCAGTTGGGAAGTAAACACTGAGTGTAATAAATAGATTGTATTGTGAAAGGATCAAAAATGATTGAAATGATCAATATAACATCATGAAACAAAATGTATATAATATTATAAGATTTTATTTAATATAATGATGATATATCATTATATAATGCAATAAAATACAATATAATATACATGATTATCACTAAAATCTGCATTACACGAAAAGCAAACCTCCGCGATGCCGTGTTTGTATTCAATTAATCAGCCAATATTCCCAGGTTCTTCGTGAATCAGTTATTGGACATTCTGAATATATGTCCTAATATTTGTAAATATTCATTGATGACGTCCCTAAATCCGGATCATATGAAGGATCCACACCAAAATCTTATTGATTCCTTATTGGCCCATTCCTGAACTGCCGGGAAATTTTCAAATTATGCCATTCGTGATTGCGCGAGTAATATGTTGTGTACAAACACGAATAGGGATGAACGCATACCCTAGCCCATGTCGGAGGCAATAAATAATAAGATATAGTACATCAACTATTATACAAACTATCATATATACTATATATACTATAAACTATCATATAACAAAATGTAACAGTGATATTGACGTCAGTGACTGGAAAGTAGATCTGTATTATCCGTATTATAATATTTGAATCAAATTAACCATAAAGAGCGCACCCACTATGGCCAGCCAAGTCATGTGCTCGAATGCAACTAATCCCTTGAGAATATAGGCTGGTCGAAAAACATAACTTATGGCAGCCTAATTAAAGAAAAATGTACTTCCAAGTAAATACGTTGGATCATACATTTTTGTGATCACAGCCACGAGGAGATGCATAATATCAATCCTCTTTTACAAATCGGTTGAGTTCCGGTATTGAAAATATTCCCCAATTCTAGGACATTGTTGCTTAATGTACTCTAAACGCAGATTACCTGGATTCACTCCCCATTAGCAGACACAATTTTCTATTCTTGGTCCTTTATTTTTTTCTGGCTTAATTAACTGACACAACAGGCAGATTCAATAAGACAAGCGTCTTTTCGCGGACGACACAACTCTTTCTCCCAATGGTAGCCTGATGTAAATCTCTGATCTAAATACCTCAGAGCCGCGAGTTCCAAGAAATGACATCAGGTTTAAAACCGAAAAAAAACCCAGTTGTTCCAAAAATCCAGTTCCCATCAATTAGACCGAGGACATTACCGATTCAGGGTTAATCCTGTCATACAAATGAGATGGCCACAGCATGATGAAATTTTTTTTCACCAAAGGTCTGCTTGAATAATCTGAGTCCTACCAAAATGAGATTCGGGCTAGGTCCCAAAAATAGTTACTCTGCTTTAAATGTTGCCGATACCCCTCCCTTGGTCGCCAAACGCCCAAATCCGCGCCCTTGTCGTACGCTGTTTTTTCCCCGTTTTCTCGAAACCGCTGATGGGGGCTGTCATTTTGTGTACTCACTATAGACTGCATGTCACAGGTCGCATGTCGGAGTTATGGGTATACCGTCAGTAGGGATGGGTACCGCCTGCAATTATCGTATTGTAATATATTGTGATATGTGGAAGTGTACTAAAACACGAATTGCGCAGTTGCCACTGTATCAATCTGCGATAAATAGTATGTTTTCTCGTCGATATATAATCTTTTTCAATTTTTGTTTGAAAATATTTTGGTACCAATAAGTCAGAAATTGAAATTTAGTTTACCAAACAAAAAACCAAAATTATGTCATTTGATCTGCCACAACTACTTGAACATTTCCTACTTAAGATCCAAAGGTTTGTCTATCGACAAAGTAGCACCTTTCAGTTGCAGCCTTTCACTAGTCTAAACTCATAAAGATGTCTAAATGTGTAAATTTGAAATAGAAAATTAATTATAACTACAATAAATCTGTTTGAGTTTAGTTGACAAATATCGAAAAAAAATGTTTAGGTATTCGACAGCTCTACAGAAAGGGAAGTTGAAGATCTGAAACAAATATTATAAAGCTGCGCGAGATCTGTAGAAACGAACAGAAGTTAAGTTGCAAAACGTCTGTCATAAGACATTACATGAAGAAATCCGACATACGAGAATGGGATTTTCTCTCAGTAATTTATCTTATATAAATACGAGGACGGTCCCGGTAGAAACACTGTAATAACAGATAATTAGACGCGGATCAAGCAACTAAAATATAAGTCAAAAGATGGGATAATTTTATTATATTTTTGAAGGAGCCTCAATCTGATTACCTGCAAAGAACTTGTAATTTTGATTCCGCCAGGTGGCGATAGTAGCATGTCTTTCCCTTATAGTTCGTCTTTTAGCACCTTTACGCTAAAAAGAAATAGCGGATTCTGATAACAGTTTGTACAGGATTAGAACATCACCAACGGTTCAATGCTTCTTGGTAACCTAGATCATTTGGACACGTGATCAGTGGTTGCTATTGAGGTAGTTGCCATCCTCGCCTTGCGCACGTCACGTTTCCTCCTGGACTCCGCCAGTCTTGCTATTTCAGCGTCTTCTGAACCTTTGTGTGCAGCTGATCGCCATGCTGTTCGATCCTGCGCATGACTTTCCCACGTATCTGTGTTGATGAATAGTTTTTTTTTCAGCTATGCTTTGGGACTGTCACTGTAGCGCCTCCGCTGCCTCCGATGGATATTTTACCAGACACAAGTTCCCCAGACCCCAGTTGTTTTTATAATCTTTTATCTGGCATGCGACAAACGTGACTGCCCATCAAACTTGGGATTAATGCAAGAGGGTATATGTAGATGGGAGGTTGGCACATGTTAGGACCTCAGTGTTTGGAACTTTGTTTTGCCATCCTATGATCATCAGTCGACAGAGGCATGTCATGTGAAAATGGTTCAGTTGTTTCGCATGTCTTGCATAGACAGTCCGCGTCTCGCAGTCACAAAGCAAAGTAGTGGTGACTACTGCCTTGTAGACCGGGATCTCGGGTTGAATATGGATGCCTATTCACCGAAAAGTATTACACAGTCAAATAGGCTACCGCCAGGTGTCCCTGTGTCGATAGTTTGATGATTTTTGACCATACAATAGAAAGTCAGTCCTTAATGATTGTCAGCGCGGTAGGTGAAACATCTTTCACAAGAAATCAATAATCTAATTAGCTAACCGCAGCACGATCCAACCAATCAGTGTTTGATTATTCTTTATTCATGAAGCGTGGAAGGAACGGCATGGTTACGAGAGAAAAAGAGTAACTTGGAATCTGGACATCTTCAAACAACCAAGTCTATGACATGACCACGCATTTAGAGTAGAATTAATCTAATCTCTGATACTTTTTATAAGTTTTATCGTATCGTGAATGATGTATCGTGATGCGTTTCGTATTGTTGGTTAATGTATCGTCACAGCTCTAGTAACTGTGGACTCCAAACACACTTTCTTTGTGTCGGTTTAAAAAAGGAAGACGTTAGATAAAATCTTTAGTAACGCATTTGAAATAAGATCGGGGTTCTTAATATAGTAAAAGGAATTTTTCGTCTAAACGGAAATTAGCAACTTATGTTAAACCAAGCAAGATATCGTTTAATGAAGTATGAGTATATGTATTTAGGCATCCAAACATGTTCAGATGAACAAGTTAAAATCATCCTTTGAAGCACTTTGGTAAATAAAATTTGTTAGCACATGTGGAAAATGTTCCATACCTGACATTTATGTCACATGGAATATTTGCTGGACCTTCAACATGTAAAAGAACATTCAGAGAAATCAATTGTCATGTGCATTGTTGGATAACATTTCATATTTTTATGTAAATTTTGTAATAGTATATACTATTCAGAATGAAAATTGTCGCTTTACCTTTATATTTTGCATCCTATCATTATCATTTTACTGCTTGTATATTTTAATTTATATAAATATGTTTACGGTAGTATCCCTGGCAGAAATCGGTAAATTTAAAATCAACCCAAAATTGTTTTTCAAACGTATATTGCAGATCTCAATGTATATATCATTTCACATCGCACTGACATTTTTCTAATGGCATATGAAATTTTGAAATTCACATTCGTTATCATATGAAAATTTAACATATTTGAAGATTCTAAGCAACCAGTAAGAGCAAATTTATTTTTCACTATCATCTAGATAATTCTGTCATTTTGTTATATTTAATCGTGACAAAAAATAAATAGAAATATTCAGTTTTACACAAACTTTCAAATTTGATAAAATCATCGCACATTCACACCCTTTAAATGTAACGCCCCAAATTGGTGTCCCGGACTCTTTCTTATTTTTATTGAACATGTATATTAGTATAAGATAAATTCTGGCTGGGTTTTATATTATGTAGGGCGACACTTAACAATATCCACTTTACAGTAAACCAGAACATATATGACTAAGTGAAATTTATATGTTTAAAATATGAGACCCAATCATGTACCGACAATACCTTATTCCAGTTCACTTTATTTATTTTATTACAATATCTTATTTATAATGAAAAAAAAGACTTGGAAAAATGAAACATTTTACACAGACTTGACCTCAAAAATATCAAACCTTTATACAATCAAGAAATGCAAACTTTTAGAAATTATCATTATGCAAACTTCAGTCGTAAAAAAATCGAAATATGAGACAACCTTGCACTGTAAACAAAGTCTGATAAAGGAAAAATCTCAATTTATACCAATGATAAATGTAAAAGTTTTACATGACAAGAGAATAATAAACTAGTATCACTGCTTTCAGATCAAAGGTTAACAATGCAGGTCATAGGTTAACAGAGGGTAACAGAAATCTGTGTCGAAGATCCCCATTATCGGTTTCCTGCAGGGCGGCGTGAAGAACTCTCCAGATAACCTCCGAAACCGCAGGTTTTTAGCAATCATGACATTTACTCTCGTGTTTGTTAAATAAGAGAAAGAACAATTATATAGAGCCTGACCTTTTTCCTGAGACACCAGTCAAAACACGAGAGGGCAGAGGGCCTGACTATCTTCGCTCTCAGGCCTCAGCAAAAGCAGAAGGTGTAGGAAACTTGGGCACGTAGTGACATTTCACATATAATTCGATATTTGATAGCGTTTTGAAGGAAAACGCGGCTAATGTTTCGAGGCATGTGCCAGATAAAAAACACCAACGAAAAGCTGACCATTGAGGCTGGAGAAACGTTTAACGAAAAATGCATTTTGTACTAAATACGAGATAAAACGGATTCTGCATCAACTCATACCCTCATTGATACAAGTCTGTTGTTTCTTTTTTTTATTTTGGTTTAGACATTTCCCTTAATAGAATTGTCTCAAAGCAAATTACGTGGTCTTGAATACTTAGTGATAAGGAGCTCACGGTGTAAGTATAGAATATAGTATGCACGAATAGCCACTCTGGTTCATTTTAAAGAGAGATAGAAACATTAATACACAGAAAAGTCGGTTTACTTAAAATTGGAATGTGTATCTGTAAAGTTAACAGAAGTTTTTTTTTCTCTTGAATTGTGAACAATTTTGACTTTGATGTTAAAGTGTTGAGAAAAATAGTTACAGTTGTCATTGCCTGTATTTTATCTAGGGGAAATTATTACATTCTGGTGAGATAATTATCTCCACCATTCCATATGATCTATTGGAGATACTTTTCCCTTTATAATAATAATTATTATTAGTCTTTCACTTTTCTTGTCCGTTTTATTGATTCTTCCCCAAGATTAACCTTATTAGGGCCTATAGGCCAATTACTTTGACCCAGTTTCAGTATTCTTGACCAGTTTTGTTCAAGGTCATAGGATTCAAAAAATGCGTTAATTTTCAGATTTCAGTGTACAGGCAAATGGATAAAAATACATGCAACTTCCCAATCTGGTTCTTGTTTGAATTCACTCATGCGGAACCAAATGATATAGGTGACAAGCACTTGTCAATATGCTCACGTTTCCAGATTATCCATTTCACCTGGTACCTTTAAACCTGTACAAACATGTACCATTTACAATAAAGGTGTGGAGCGGCAAGTTTGCCAGCGATATCCTAATTCATCCTGACAACATTGAACAGGGATAAAATGTTTCTTGATATCTGCAGGAAATAAATACAGAAATATAAAAGAAAAATAAAACCTAAAGAAATCTTTCAATGACAAATAAATTACAAAATAAACATTGGTAAATCAATAGTAAAAGTTATACTTAGTTCTATGAAAACGGAAAATAAAACTCGCTGCAAATTAATGCAAAATAAAAATGAATTCAGATGAACTTGAAAACGGTTAAAATTATATAACGTAAATAAAACTTAACTATAAATTGAAACAAATAAGAAATAAATTTGTTTTGATAATTTTGGGTTACGTGATTCTGCTTGTTATGACAAACTCAATATTTCTACAAAACAGTGATAACCATTGATTGACTGAGTGTACGATAATACAGATCAAAGCCATCAAGGTTTTCGAGGTCAAACAAGTTCATCTTTCCCATTTCTTGAATTTTCTTTTTATTGTTTTATGCAGAATTTATACTTGGATATGGTAATACCCTTTGATACTTGTTTGTTTTATGACTGTCCCCAAAGGGGATTTCTGGTAGACATATGCATTATAGCTAAGAATTAGTACTTTCAAACCAAAATTGGGGATTCAATCTCTTATGATATTGTACTGAAGCCACTTTGTTCTGTTCAATACGTATAAGGGTATCATATGACAACCCATTTTACTGGTATTCTATTGGCCATCAGCCAGATCAACAATAACAATTGAAATATGGTAAACAGATACCTCGCTCTACTTGCAATAAAGCTTATGACACATCCTCTGTCTGTCTGTGTTTATGTAGCTGTCTGTCTGTCTACCTGTTTACCTGTCTGTCTCCCTGTCTGTCTGTTTGTCTGTCTATCTTTCTGTCTGTCCCCCTGTCTTTTTTTCCCTGTTTGTCTTTCTCCCTCTCTCAATGTCTCCCTGACTCTCTCTCTCTCTCAATGTCTCTGTCTACCTGTCTGGCTGTATCTCTCTTTCTCTGCCTAACTGTCTGTCTCTGTCTATCTGTCTGTCTCCCCCCCCCCCCCTCTCTCAGAGGTAGAATTTATGTATATTGGCATCTGACCTATTATATTTGAAATAACAGGTATCAAAGTTTTATATTGAACAAATATCTTTTCTTCAAGCAACTGTCTTTCTCTCTTTGATAAACTAAATTTAACTTACCTTCAGTTCATTCACAGATGTCATAATTAAAATAAATGACTTCAGGATTAGGTATGAGATTTGTTACATCAAGTAATAAGATAGTTCGACTACAGTGACGTGGCATGGTAGTCCAATGGCGTCTCGGTCAGGTTGTATCAATCACCGACTTCCGGAATACAAAGGCAAGTTTCCACGAATCCCACCCTGTTCAGTTGTGATGTCTGCGCTCAAAAACACTGGAATGGAATTTTAATTGCTAAAAGCGTTTGGTAGCGGAAGGTTCGGTGTTTCTGTCTCGGTTTCTTCTTCCGGTTCATTATAGCCAACCCGCCGCCATGATTATAACAGCAATTCACCCGAAAGCAAAACGGAGCCGAAGAAACGTACGAGTAGGAGGAACGATATGACTTGTTTATTCCGAATTGGTTCGTTCCTGATTTCAATTTATTATCATGTTTTCGAAATATGTTTTTTTTTCTGGCAATCTTAAATTACTAAGGGTCACACAATTTAAATCACTATATAATAGGCACTAGAAATGTGTTTCATTCTTTGCCGCAACCTGTGGTCACTATGCTTGAACCTCTTGGTCAGTATGATGTCCCTTGTAGTGTTGTAGGACTCGACTCCACTTTTTTAGGGACTCGGACTTGGACTCCAGGGTTCTGGACTGGTATTCGGACTCGAGGTTAAGGACCCGAGAAATCATGCCGACTCCAGCTCATGTCAAGAAGGGAAAAAATTCTATCACATATTGTTATGACTTAAATACATGTCCGAACTTCTAACAGAATATTTGAAAATAAGACTATATAGCAAGATTTGTTCTGCATAGGGAGCTCAATGGAATCAAACATTTATGTAAAACATCTGTGTAAAGTTACATAAAAATTTTACATGAAAATCACAATTTTCGATTTTAATTTTTCTACAATAAGGACTCGAGTGGCCTTGACTCCAATAAGCACTCAGATTCAAATGGGATAGGTTTGACTACATCACTTGATCTTTGTCTGGTGTCAAAGAGAGAGAGAGAGAGAGAGAGAGAGAGAGAGAGAGAGAGAGAGAGAGAGACATCCCTCTGACCGGGTTCCCATAGTTATACAAGGCATAACTAGCTTAACAGAAGATTTTTTTTTTCGCTTGCGATAAATATTCCAGATTATACTTTATTTTGAATCTAGTACTACCCCCTAACATTGAACATCGAATGTTACCATGCGGTGATACATAAAACCAAATTAAAATGTAATACTAACCAATATATGTCAGACGCTGATC
This sequence comes from Sipunculus nudus, assembly GCA_026874595.1. Taxonomy (NCBI): domain Eukaryota; kingdom Metazoa; phylum Annelida; class Sipuncula; order Golfingiida; family Sipunculidae; genus Sipunculus; species Sipunculus nudus. The sequence goes on from CM049321.1 coordinate 16,016,399, forward strand.
GGTGCCAGATGGCGGTAGTAAAAGAGGCAGCCAACCAAATTACAGCAGACGATCCTTTATGCTGGCGCGTGCGTGTAGGAGCAACTCTTGGTTGCTGGGTCGCGTTTCTGGCCGTTGTCAGATAAATAAATGTCAGCATTTCAACGTCGAATAAATACGATTTTATAGGACGTCTTGGAGTAGGGTTTGCATTTTACGGTGCTTGATAGCTTGAGCAGTGCGTGACCAAGAATTATTATGTTAAAGTGTTACGGCATTTTCCGACCAGAGGTTTCTCCGCTACGCGGAAAATTGAAGCTTGGGATGTTATTCAATATTCTAGTAAATAGAAAATTTGATTATTCGCATAATATTACCTAAAATCTGGTAACTTTTCGAATTAGATTGGTATCAATTTCCCTTTTCCACAGCAAAAGACTGACTTTCCACTAATCAAATTTAATCTACCAAATTGGTAATGTTGGTCGTGAAGTTTGTTACCGGAGGAAGTTATGATCGGTTATCGGCCATGTTTAGCTATCGGCTTTAAATAAAATATCCACATTCATTACAAGAAATCCTGTAAACTTATTTAAGTAATTGTGCCTTGCTGAAACGAAGGCGCCGTTTTGCAATGATAGAAATTCATCGAAAGATTTATAGCCTACCATTGCAGAAGATAGAAAAATGACTAAATGTCTAAGCTGCATTTTATTGCTTCCACCAGGGGGGTATGTGCTAGTCCCCCTTGTGTGTGTATGTGAGTGTGTATGTGCGTGTTTGCCCACAGTATAACTCAACCAACCTTGAACAGAAGCTCTAGAAACTTCCAGGGCATCGATTTTGGTGTGGACCAAGCACATGATCCGGATTCAGGAAAGTCATCAAGGAATATTCACAAGTGCGAATGGACCAAGGAGTATGGGTCGAATACTTGACGGAGGCTTGCATTCCTTAGAATTCACATTTCTAGTTTATATGTTAAAGAAACGTATGACCGTCTCCATTAAGTCTCTCAGAGCTGGTTGGTTCATCCTCCGGACAGGCTGATAAATATTATCCGCAATGACATATATTATAAAAATATATATATATATATATATATATATATATATATTTATATATGACATATGTTGCGAACAAACACAACAGTTTCCAATCCATCCATCCATCCTTCCTACCGATGAATTTGAACCCCGGCATATAAATTTTGATCACAGTTGAAACTAACCAATTTTAGCTCCCGCCGTTCGGATATTTCCTATAAGAAAATAAAAACCGATGTCGATAAAATTTCTTCCCTATTATTATGATGTGCTTTTACCAGTTTAAAGTTATTCTTTGGCGATCATGTTGTCCCTTGATTATAAAAAATTTTAATAAAAATCTATAATAAAATGGTATAAAAAACGCTCGCACTGATTTATGATAACAAGAATGAGAAATCTATCTTTTTGCCAAATAGATGTTAGAGGTTAGTCTCTCCGAATTTCAGGGAATTTCGTTGCAGTGTATCACTTTTGTTACGACCCATAATGTAATAACTGGCCCATAATGTAATAACGGCCCATATTGTAATAAAAACGACCCATAATGTAATAATAGCCCATAATGTAATAAAAACGGCCCATATTGTAATAACTATACCCTGCCCATATTGTAATAAAATCGCAAGTGGGTAAAACGGCCCATATTGTAATAAAATCGCAAGTGGCTAAAACGGCCCATATTGTAAAAAAATCGAAGGTGGGTAAAACGGCCAATAATTTTATAAATCAAAGTTCATGCAAATTAACTTAGACAATTGACGGTGACACGAATGTGTAAGTGAACATACAAGTATGAAAAACCACTGGATTACATAATGACTATTTGTTTAAAACGGTGACCAAGCTAATATGAGCGAAATATGGCCATGATTCATGATTATCCTTTTGTTGAATCAGTGTTTAAAAAGGGTGATAAAGTATTTAAACAAGATAATATATATATGTATATATATATATATATATATATATATATATATATATATATATATATATATATATCGCCAAAATGTAAATAATTTGTCAATTTTAACAGATAAAATATACAAAACTCTCATTATCGATACATTTTAATGTATTTTAATTCTTTTTAAAATATAAATGAAAGTTTAAATTTCAGTGCGTTTTGCTCAATGTATCATAGAGAATATTTTATATGATCTCTCGAAACCTCCCGAGATTTGGAAATTATAAATGGAGGTGCTGCTGCAATTTTTGGTGCCTATATATGTATTGGTTAAGATGTCTTAGGTTAACATGTATAACACGTCGCATAGATTAAGAGCTTTCAACGCATGTATTTGAAGTTAAAACCTGGATGCGTCATTCGTGCGATTCAAGAGTTTACAATTTAATTTTTAAAAATAATTAGCCCAAACAACAAAACAACAATTTGAAAATGCCGGTTTCTGTGTTCTAGAGGTAGAGCATATAGGACGCAGAGCGGGGAGATTCAGGGGCGTAACCAGGTTTGAGGGAGGCCAGGGGGCCATGATTAGTGGCGGATCTAGAAATTCGAAAGTTGTGGGGGGGGGGGGGGGCGCTAATTTGCATACATGGGTACTATAAAAACTGTTATATATACGTGTATATATATATATATATATATATATATATATATATATATATATATATATATATATATGCATATATATATATTATTAAAATAATAATAATAATTATTATTATTATTATATTATTATTATTATACGATATATTTTAGTGTATGAAAATATGATTTTTTTTATTCAATTGTAAACCATGGTTTCATTAAGGTTAGTAACAGGTTCATGGAGAGGGTATGGGAGGGGGCAGGATATTATATAATGACACTAAGCGTGTGCTCTGTCATTCTTGAGCTTAAACATATGTTATTACAATATAAATATGCTATTACAATATGGGTCGTTTTTCCCACTTCCCGTTTTATTACAATATGGGTAGGGTATGATTATTACAATATGGGTCGTTTTTATTACAATATGTGCCGTTATTACAATATGGGCCGTTTTTTATTACATTATGGGCCGTTATTACAGTATGGGCCAGTTTTATTACAATATGGGCAGGGTATGATTATTACATTATGGGTCGTTTTTATTACAATATGGGCCGTTATTACATTATGGGCCGGTTATTACATTATGGGTTGTAACAACTTTCCTTGTATCACTGACATTTGAAGGTCCAGGGGCCTATTTGTAAGTCCTAGTTTTATTCAATGGTTACCCCGAAACATACATTGCTATAGATCCTCAATTGCGGGAAACACTCCTAAAGCTCTGGAAATGTGCTAGTGACAGAGATAGCGGCACTATGGTTTTAAGACGAGATAAAGTGAAAGTAACATCCTTACAGTTTCGTAGGAAGGATCACACTTGCTAGGAATCAGTTATTCTGACATTTTTTCAGTCATGATTACGACAGGTTTATAGCATTGATGGCGTCATGAACGGTTTAAGGAATTACAGAGGAAGGCATCAATCTACACCGGCGTCTTTTATCCTTTGACATCGGTTTCCTGAATTAATCCAGATGAAAGCAAAGCCCGCAGTATTATACATCTCACTACATCAGCTCCTAAGTTGCTGTAAAGATTCTTATAAAGATAATGTCTTGGTAACCTGGATTTTTCGAGGACAGTTGCTAGGCGTTAGGTCTTGACTCAACGATCAATATAAAAATTACAAACCTGTTTTTCCTTACCTAACAAAAAAAATGCACACAGATCTGTGTATATATTGTTGTAATAACAATATTCTGTCGATAATTCCAATAATACCGATAACATCGCAGATATCAACATTTCATTCGATATTTACCACGATATGTTTGATCATTGTTCGGCAATTATCTAATTTCCACATATTGCCAGGTTTTCAAATAAGGAGTCTTATGTAGAACCGATCGTGATTTCTTTCACGAAGGATTTGCCCTTAAACATAGTACGGTCTGCCGGGATAGTAAAGTGAGTGGTGAAGGTCTTGTAATATCGAAAATAGCACTAAAATCTCAATGAGTTAACAATAACTTTTTCTAGTTAGTGTTTTTTTTCTAGACTAACTAGACTATAACGACCTAAAATTATGTACTCGCTTTAATAAATATGCCCAGCCAATTAATATAACTCGGCATAAGAAAATATCTCTCTGTGTTGAATGTATGTTGAATTTCTAGAGTTTGGGCCTGAATATTAAAGGTTCCCATTCTCCTATCTTATGAAAAAGAATTTATGTGATTTCTGGCTTCCTGTGTGTATATATTAATGATCTAAGGGTAACTTTTTGTGAATAGTTCTTATAACGCCTTCGTGAAGGATGTATATAAACTTGTTTATCAACAACATGTTGTAAACAAAGTAATGTCGACAAACGGGAAAATTATGTAACCTAAGATGGTTGGTTGCATATATGCGGAGATTAAAAGGTCACTTGTTGCAAAAATGGCATTTGCAAAGCTCTGGCACATTTGACTTGCTGCCAGATGCCCTTGTTGAATTTATATTGATTATCTAGGCGGGCCCCACATATTATAAACACGTTGATATAATTAAGACAAGCAACCTGTGTGGGTTGATATTCACAATTCCTGGCCTATTTTTATGAAAGCTCCAAGGAATTACCTTTAGTTTATAAAGTTCATATAGGTGAATGGACCCCTTTAAGGATAGACCACTGAAGCGGGGAGTGTGTGGTTAGATCAACGCTTGAGAAGTAGAAGTTAAAAAAATTGAAAAGAGTATCGGGGTTCTGCATTCTTGTCCCTAACTACTAGTTATGACCCAATAAAATAAATACTGCATTCTTTTTTAAAATAAATTTTAATGTGGACAAATCATACAATACACATTTCACACATATTTGTACACAATCACATCAAATACAATATATACAATTTATACAAAGCAGATTGCATGGATATTATTAAAACTTTACTTCAAATGTTCAATCCTTGTAATCTGCACATGCAGTATATACATACATTCTATAGTGGTCTTTACAGAATACATTTTCCCCTTGCTTTTTCTTTCAATACTTAAACTACAAACCTATTGTATAATTGTTTTCTTACTTTTACAACTTACAAATGCGCAGTAATCTTATATTTCTGTTTTGCTATTATATGTTAAATTTTCTCTATTTATTTCAATCTCCCTAAAATATCTGACTTTAAATTGTTTGTGTTCTGATTATATTCCTTTCTTCTTTGATATACATTCACTTTAAATGTAAGGAGCACCTGATTTACTAAAAGATTATTCTCAATTGCAAATTCCATAAAATACTCAAGGTTAATGGTAGCATTATCAAACCATATGATTTCATCCAATCCACAATTCTAAAATACAGATTCTTTTGTTACAAAATATTCACTCACTGCATTCCTGCTTTATTAAGGTTTCAACCGCATTTAGCACACTGTTTCTTTCAAAATAAAAATGCTCAAATTTATTTTGAAATAACTTTAAGTCTACAGTTTAAAGTACTTGGATATTTAATGCCTCTTTGGGGACTTTCAGGTTTCTTTGGCAGACAACTCATTTCATTTCCTAGGCAAAAACGTGAAGTGTTATTTTCCTGCATATCTTTTTACTTCTGCATTGCTGAATGAAAAAGGTGACATGTAAATTTTCCAATCACTCAAATAAACCAAATACTACTTTTATTACTGCAAAATAGATTGTTTTACCCTTTTGTCGCATCATATTTGACGTGACACTAAAACTAACATGTCATCTTTGAGAATGAAGGCTACATATTTTACACATTTGCGGGCTCATTTATTTTGACTTTGGCGTGAATGGTGTTTTTACGGACTGTGTTTAAACAAACATATGAAATGGAACATGTCCTGACTTTGAAGTACTTAACTCCCTATTGTTACCTGGTGGACATTTTCTTATACACATTTTGGTCATATCACGTGGTTTGTCATCATAAAATGCAATACGAGTGCTTTTGCTCATCGTGGTAAAAAATATTATAAATACTATTTAATTGTTTAATGATAAATTATTATTTTTAAACGATTAATTTGGTTTCCAATACAAGGATTTTCATAGTACTGTGACACTAGAAATTCTTAAGCATTTCCATCCGTTATGTACCTACTGGCACAAGAAAACGTAAATGCCAGATTTTATTTATTTAAGAATTCGACGTAAAATGTACTAATAAGGCATCATTGTGTCGATGAGTCATATCGCATTGCTTTACATTAAAGTTAAACAAAATCTGCTAAAACAACAAAACGGTATATTATAATTAGAAATCTAAGGAATGCATGCCTCCTCAATGTGGAGGGTCCCTGTTGTGGAGTGGCTCAAAAACTTTGTTTGCATTCACTTATTCGGCCAATATTCCCGTGCATAAGTGACTGAACATTTGCGCATTTTTCTTGATGACGTTTCTGAATCCGGATTAACTGCCGGATCCACAACACAATCAAACCGATTCTTCGGTGGCCTATTCCCGAAATGACATAAAAATATCATAAGATTCCGTTCATGATTGCGTGAGTTATGTATAGAACAAACACACACACACAAACAGGAACGGGGATAACAGCTTATCCTCTTGGCGGAAGCAATAATAAAGACACCGATGATAAATCGTATCTGGACAAGCGTGTCTCTCGAAATATACAGATCATAATATTATAATTGCCTTTATTGTATAAACAGCTGTTGTCAGCGCAGATGAGCTATACACAAGATATATCCACGGTATATACATGTATTTACTTTTCCCAGGAGTTATACCCAACAGAGACACCTTTATACGTGGTACAAAAATAAAAAACGACAAAAGTTAAAGCGTAACAGTCATAAAGTTACCTATTAGATAATGCTAATTGGAACATTTATATCAATAAATTCTGATAAATACATATTGCTTTTCATAAAGAAAACTGTATGGCTGGGGATGAAAAAAACGAGGAATTCTAAGCCATTGACATTTCGTGAGTCCTCAGGATACGACCAGATCCAGCCACCGAACCTTTCCCTGATCATAAACGTTTTACTGTTTTATTAGATCTATGTATTTAATGTCCCGATAAGACATATTGCATAAATATTACAATGTACTTGCGATGATACATAATAATTAATCATGATATCGTCGTTGATTCTCTTGGCGTCATCTTTCTAAATACAAAATACTCGAGAGAATATTGTTCCTTTTTAATGTTAGTTTTGTCTGTATAATACAAAACACAGACAAAACAAAAATTCTATCACCTGTCTAGCCATTCTATGTCCATCGTTTTAAAATCTCATTTTGAGATATATTGCTATATTTTAGAGAACAATTATCTTTTAAGGCTGACTTGTTTTAAACAGGCATGTTTTAACACCGTGCGTTTGTCATGTTTATTCATAATGAATATTCGATATGATTGTATAATGGGTGACATAATGCTGTCTTTATACTAATATATGTACCTTGTCTTAGTTGATGGTATATTGCTGAAGATGTGAGGCCATTTGTTAATAAAAGCAAATTTAAAATGAGATATCTGCAATCGTCTACCCCCGACGCCCGATACTGAAGGATTATTTGGAAATCGGCTTTTTAGTGAACGACCTAGGAAATTAGGCCAGAGTAAAAATCAACATCACGTGCAAATCTGTAACCTATGACTAACAGTCATCCAAAAATGAGCCAAACTATAGATCTGGCACAAACAGGAAAAGAATACAAATTGAAAAAGTGAAAATATATTTGATGTTTTTTTTCTTCACTCTGAGAGTCCTAAGAAAGTTAAACAACAAACAATCTTACCTAAATATTGATAGAAATAAACTCTTCAACCCCTATAACTTTAACAGGGCAATAAAAATTATTAAAAGAATATTGAGGAAATTTTACCTTTTACACTGATTAAGGACAACAGACAGATTTATTCGTCAATAAGACAATGGTAGAGAACGGACTGTTACAAAATACATGTAACTCATTCTTGATTGTAAGAAAAAGGACAGCCACTGGGTTTTACGATTATTCAAGGCATTAATATATAAAGCACTATGAAGCGTACTGACCTATAGCGAATATATAGGCGGCATTAAAAAAATTCACTGGACTATGTATTTATGATATTTCTGTTGCGTGTCATGTCCGAGATGAAAAATAGTGTATAACTACTATACTTATGAAATTTATCTAAATAATGTATGTTTTAACTGAAATAACCTGACGTAAAATTTTAAAAATCAAACTTCGCTCTGAATGAATCAAGACCGTTTTAATTAATTATATAACTATATCTATTATTAAGCATTACTGTCGTTACAAATTGTATGGAATAATAACTATTGATGACAAAAAGCATTATTGCTATAAACAAAATACATGGGATTATATACGTACAGAATGAATAATCAAGGTTTAACAACTTGTCTCCTACTAGTGTCCAGCCTGCAGTAACAGTACAACGTGTTCTGGAGTACAATGAAACGTAATTAGAGCAGTAAGCATGTTGTTTTACGCAGTTACATCTGAGGTAAAGGCAGATATAATAGGCCTACACGTTGTGATTTCCCTCAAGTTTCTGAACAAATACCATATGCTTATAACAATGTCGGGAAAGGCCCCATCACACTAAATGAAGACCTTACGGCGACCACAGCGACGTGGTCGCCCTGAACATCGGAAAAACCCTCAAAGTATGACTGCAATGCTGCTCTCGCCCCGCTGACACGACGTGTGCTGGCGCCGCGAGCTTCGTCAGTTCGCAGACGCCAGCACACGTTGAATCCAACTGGGCGTAGAGAGAGTGCAGCTCTGACGTCATAAGGGCAGCGGCAGCACCGTGCGAAGCGTGTAAAGAGCTCACTAGGGTCACCGAGGTCTCGGTAGCGGCGGGGTAAGTGTGCTGAGCCAGCGCCGTGGAACGGTAAGGCCTGCGCTGTCAGGAAGCTGGTACTGCGCTGCTGGGACACTAATGGCGATCGAATTCCGATCTGACTGCGCTTTTAATCCCCGGCGACCCCGCGGCGGAAATTTTGTCTATGTTCAAAACTGGTCGCCACTCATGGCGTTCATGGTGACCATATGACGAGCCAAGGCGACACTATCTCGCTCCTACGAAGCTCATGAAAACTTAAGGCCACTCTGGCTGCGCTCTACTGCGATCTGCTCCAATTTGGTAATCGCAGCGAGATCGCCTTCTCGTGTGACGGGGGTGTAAAGCCACCACGGGACCTTGTTACCTTAATTTGACCTACTAAAGCATCGTGTTCTAACACCACCGAACCCCGTTCATCACCCACTTAGTAAATGCCAAACGCGAATTTATACCCCATTCCGTGTTCCGCTACCGCAATCCGCATACACCGGGCCAACTAAACGTAGCTTTATACAGAGTACTTTTAACCAATCTCATACACTTAGTGGCCAAGTGTTGTCGTATTTACAGACTTGGTTCAGCGTTGAAAACTCCTCGTCATTCAACCAATTGTATGTACTTTGTGACCCGACACTGCTTTATGGCGTGTATCGCGTGTAAATGGCGTGTATTCATCAGCTGATGATAGCTGATGATATACCCATCCATTTTATCAGAAGCTTAGGTTACCATTTTAGCGCATTTTAATGTTTGCAGTTTGAAACCAACCGAATCTTTATGAGAATGTCAAATTGGCTTGAAAAAAAATAGAGCTCGATTCTGAGGTATCTAAAAATTGTATTTATAGACACGACAGACACCGACACGCTGTAAGTGTAATTATGTATTTTTAACATCCAAAGAAATGTTTGTTGCTGTAGAGTATGTCTGGTAAAAACTGGAATGAAAAGTATGTTAACCGAACCCGTCTGTACCCAGCCAAGCAACACGTGATTATATATATAATTTACCAGACGATATCGGTCACTTAAAGGCGTCATTCCGTTAGGGGTTTTTAAATTTGACTTCCCGCGACAAGGCCAACTAAAATTCATTACATTGGACTGGAGAATTTGTATTTGGTTTCAAATAAATTATAACTACACACACTCGCCTGACTGTTTATTCAGGAATAACGATAGACACCTTTTATACATCTAAACTATGAATTATTAAAGTTAATCAGTTTATCCCGGGTGATCACTTCCTAACATCCTTGAAGAAAATTAAAGATGACAAGGAGAGTCCAAAGTTCAATAAGAATACATTTATCAAAGAAATCTGCTCATCCTATTTTTCAATGTCACCTGTTATTCTTAACATGTCTGACCTTAACTTGCCATTGCAGATGCGGCATTTTGAATATGTAAAAGTTCGACGAGTAAAATTCATCCGCAATGATGGGTGAAACACTACATCTTAGGCGGGCAGGTGGTATTGCGAATACTAAAACAAAACAGACAAACAATGACTCGGGTGAATAAAGACGTTCTCGTGATACTGTAGAGCGTGAAATTCGCAAAATATCGCTCTCGATATATTTTTTTTCTGATCTGATTCAATTCAACCTCTCTAAACGTGGAAGCCACTAAAGCATGTAATCATTTAAAAGGAACCGAAAAAGATATTGATATCAGCTGTGATAAATCAACGATTCATTTAGTTCTGTAGGAAAAAGAATAAATAACGTTTTCCAACTAAAATCTTACCAAATTCTCTTATCGCCAATTCCTCTTCCAGACCATTTTATTTTCATCTGGTTTCCAGGCGCCAAGTCCAGTTTTATTTATTGGAATTAAATGCAAGCTCGACGAAAAATGTGTTAGGGATGTCTGGATCCTTTATCATAATAGCTTCACCTGAAATTTCTCCATGCCTGGTTCATATTTCATATTTCAACCGGCCTTGTTTCTAAACACTTGAAAACTACACGTATCACCTCAATTTACTAATGCTTTGGTAGCAAGTTCGAAACCCTATCTAACAATGTCCTATTTCTGTCACTGGACCTGTTCCATAAATTTGAAAGCATTTCATTAAGTACCGTGTCGTGGACCACTTTTATGCTCACTTGTAGGCAAGTCGCATACTTACATAATCGATCAACTCAGCCTTGAACATCATATACGATGAATGTCTTATTAATCTGCATCATAATACGTCACAGTTGCGTGCTTTATGGCATAAACAAAGGTTTCCATAGTCTCTATCAGTTTATGTAGCATTAAAAAATTAATTATGGAATAGAAATTGCAGAGCTCACATGGATTAATTTTAATCTGTCTGATAGACGATAATTTATTACCTCTTGTGGTTGATTTTCCCAAATTCTGCTTTCAAAATGAGGACAAGGTACAATAATTGAGATTTTATCAGTTCTTATCTATATTAATGATTTCATCACAAATATGAATGACAAGTGTTTAATTATCATCCTAATGATATCACACTGTTTACTGGTTCTGATTGTACTGATCATCCTTTTACAAAGACAAATTATCACTGCATATATAAATGGTTCAGAGTATGAAACCTGTCACATCAGGTTTCGGGATCTTTAGCGACAACTCTAGACTGATAAATATATGAACTCTATTGATACTAACTTATTCAAAACTGTTGAGATTGTCAACTTCAGCCTAAAATTTAAATATTTTGCAGAATTGTCAACTTCTGCCTATAATTTAAACACTTTGCAGAATTAAACCAAAATTACATGTCCTTTAAAGTAAAAGCAAGCTTCTTCAAACACAAACATATATATTATTTTCCTTTCAAAGCCACACGGACTGCTCCATTGTTATATGAGGAATGATTACAAAATTATGCGTCATAAATCTAGAGACTCTAAAATAAAGCTGCTCGCATTTTTACAACAAAAAAAACTTCCAAACTTTCATTTAATTAAATGACCATCGAAATATATCTCGCCTTTTTAATAATCTGTTTTATATTTATCTTGTGACGCGTCCGCTGATAACACGGTCTTAATAATGAAACTCGTAATATAAAGGACAAAAAGGTAAGCGGTAACCTTAGCGTTAGGAGACCGACAAAAGACAGGTTTAAATAAAATGTTTTCTTTATGCAGTTTCTTCCCACCGAAAACAAGCGAATTAAACAACCATTCATTATTTAAAAAGATTTTTGGTGTAGGTAATCGTCTCCATTTGTTATACTTGTTTACGAAAGTACTTTGTACATCTGCGGAATTCCATTCCGGTTTTGGACTACGTGACAAGGGCTTTCACGCGGTAATCCTGGTGTCAACCACTCCAGCAAGTCATTGATGAGAGAAGAGAAGAAAAAAAAGTCATGGATGTTTGATCCCCATCTCAGGGTCATAACACCGAAAAAAACCCTAAAAGGTGCACTCGTTTGTGGGTGAAAGACGGCTTTTGGGAACAGTCTCCCATAAAGCCCGCAGAGCGCCCATCTTGGATGAGGGCCGAACGTGATAGATTGTATATAAGAGCTGATTTTGCCATTTTCTATGAACAAAGCATATGAACAAGTCTCACAGCAATCGATTTAAGAAAACTGCGCGCATATTGACCTGAGCTGAAATAGAAAATTACTTCCCTATTGAAAACCGTGGTATAACATACTCAAACTTTATTCAACAGTCCGGTTACGTGTACCAGATGTCAGAAAATCTTTCGGTTGTCGTTTTTGTTCGCTTGGTGAGTTTCATGGAAACTCTTTAGGAATTTTAAATCTCATCCGACCTAGGTACATCGCGGTTAACCATGCTACAGATGCCAATTTCTCCTGGCCAGCGTGAAAAAAAAACGAATACCAGCTGAAAGGAATTTTAAACCTCGTTTCCGTGATAGTTGCTAATTCAGGAACAGGAAGCGGAATTCAGCACCGCATGAGATGGTCACGTGACACCCCTATAGTTCGTCTGCCAGCCTGAACCATTAGTTCGACTGGCTGGTCAGATAGACCAGTGACGGACCTTGCAGAGCTTGAGGTATTGAAACTGACGTGCTGTGACAAGTTGATTGTAGCCATCCTTCGGTTCAGTTGACAGCTATGCTGATTTCGACCGTTTAAAATGTTACATAAAGGAATACGGAACACTCTGAGCATAAAAAGTTCACGCTTGTCATGCAAAGCCCGAAGAACGCTCGCTGTAATTCTTGTTCAGCTAAAGGTCAAATGCAGCTTATCTACTGGGATATCTGATATATTGTAAACCCATCGAATCTAGGGGCATGATATAAAAAGAGAGAGAGAAAGAGTGGGAGAGAGACAGAGAGTTAGTTATAGCTGTACACCGTAGCACGTTTAGATACGTATAAAAATATGATCGCAGGGTTGTGAATTCGCGTCACGATTCGACCGCCTTCCTGGCTAACATTCCTAGACACTGTCTTAACTATGAGGGGGTGGCCTTTCCTCTCAGGAGTGAATAGGTACTGGTCAAGGATGTCTGAATAAGGACCGGTTCCCAGTCAGTTACGTTAAATATGCATGAACTATGGTATCTTATCCTTGAATTATTATGGTACATGGCGATCTTTCTTCCCAAAGCCGTTTGCCTACTCCTGTTCAAAGTGGAATTAAACTGGCATCAGGCACGATCAGTAACGCGAAACATAAAGAAAGCACCCGCAACGTCGTAGCCGTTCGATGCAACCTAACAAATCAAGGTTTTACCAACTTTCAGCCGATGCTTCTTAAGGTGTACATCTTTCCTGTTTCTCTCGCTTCTTGTGGCGCATATCAAACAGCTGGCCAGGAGACAGTAAATTATTGTGTCCGGAAAGGTTTTGCTGGTAACCTTTTGTATTCAGCCAAAATGCACTAGTAACTTGATAATTCGCATCAGTTGCAAATGTGCATGTATCTTCAACTTTAAGTCTCTTTTCTCGAAAAGAATAGATCCGCCCACGACCCTGCCATAAAGTTTGATGATGCTCAGGTTGAGAAGTTTGCAACATAAAGCAAACATCTTGCAAACCGGCTTCTGTGGCTCAGGGGTAGAGCGCAGGACTCAAAGCCAGGAGATCGTGAGTTCGAATCTCAGCCGAGGCGGTGAGGTTTTTCACGGTCGGCCCCCACCCAGGGTGAGCGCTCTGCAGGCTAAATGGGAAGGTCGTGCCCAACGGCCGTGTTTCACTCACAAAGGAGTGCGCCTCGGGGGTCCTCGGTGGTATGATTACCAACCCAGGGCCCGCAGGTGCAGTAGTCACCGGGCCTGGTTAACGCCAGGATTTTAAATGAGGGGAAGCGTGTGTTACTGCCCTGTCACGTAGTCAGAAACCGGAATGGAAATCTGCAGATGTTAAGGTAGCATTAAAAAATGGAGGCGGTTACCTCCAACAACAAAAAAATCTTGCATGTGGTTCTGTGTTAATCACGTGACCAAAAATAGTTCTTTCCTCCTAGCTTGATAATGTCTAGTTTTTCCTTTTCTCCTTATATTGTGTGCCCGAGTTACGTGAAAATGGAAATTACCGCGGAGTTGTTTCTAAACCTGTTAAATTTCGAAATGTTTCATTATAAAAGTCACTGTAAACAGGTTTTTTGACATACCAAAAAGGAATTATGACGCCTCTTTTCCGTTATGTTCTAATAGTAGTTTAAAAATATGTTTTAAAATCAGCCGAAATAAATACTTATCCATCAGCTGGAAGGAAAAGGTGGCGTATTTCATTATCTTTGACTTGCGTGATTATTTACTGCACATAAACACGCAAGGTTATAAATAAGGTACTGCCATGGAAGAACTGGTTCCTTCAAAATAAGGGAATATTCAAATGGATACCAGTTTCACTAACAATACAATTTATCATATAAGTATATTTTAATGTATATTCAAGTGTTATGCTCCTGAAAGAATTGACCTGTACACCTATACGACAGTGTTTGTGAGTACGTGTTTATTTGCTTGTATGTACAATAAGGGTGAAGCATATTTCTCTAAATAGATATTTTCCTAAAAAATCTAGACATGATTTATAAATATTTCAATTTGTCTTCTATATCTGCAAACAGATGTGTTATTACTACGATCAGGAAGTGAACTCTGTCCGCAGGGATGATACACTAGAGTGTACTGGATCGTATTTGTTTTATCCTGCTTGTTGCAGCACGGTTTGCCGGGTTTAACGACCAGTGAGAGCGGGATATCTCATAGTGTGTCAATATCCAAGGTTCAAACCCGTGTTTGGCCAGATCAGTCATATTTAACCAGCCTTTGGTCAGACTCGAAACTTTGGACTTTTTTACTGGAGGTAACACCCTCAAATCAATCTAAAAGTTATTTTAAATGCATAAAAGTCCGCATAATGTTCAGTTAATTTTAAACCTGGAACAGAGCTCTTTCTAATTATAAATATATATATATATATATATATATATATATATATATATATATATATATATATATAAAGATGTGAAATTCACATTCATTTTCATATGAAATTGTAACATTTTTTTCAACCAACCAGTAACAGCTTTTTTGTTTGTCTTCTTTCATGGTTCTTTCTAACTTAAAATCGAATTATTTTTCAATTAAAAATGAACCTCATCTTTAAATATGAACGATATCGTTTACATTTAAAACTTATAAATTTTTAAAAAATAATTAAATTTCATTTAAAAAAATGTGGATTCCATTAATATATACCATCAAACGGAACACTACGCTAGGTTTAAAATGATATATACTTGGACTTTAAAGTTAATTTTAAATGACCTTACGTTTGATATTTTAAGGTGGGTTTTGCAAGGGGTGCAAGGATAAAGCTTAAAGAGGCTCAATCACCTATCTCACCTTTATAACATAAAGGTAGTTCTTTCGAGCTTTTATTAAAAAAAAAATGGCCAGAAAATGGATATCATTGCAAACTGGCTGATTGTTTTGTTTATATCAATGTGTTTATAATATGTGATGGCCCACCAAAATAATCAAAATAATTCAACAAGGGCATCTGGCAGCAAGTCAGAAAAGCCAGAGCTTTGCAATTGGTGTATTGCATAAAGTGACCTTACTAGCTATGGATATATCTGACCTACCACCTTCGGTAACATGTTTTTCTCGTTTGTCAACAATGATGTGTTAACAAACATGTTGTTTATAAATAAGCTCATACACCCTTCAAGAAGGCGCTTTAAGATATTTTACCCTGAGATCATTAATATGTACAAAGAGGAAGCCAAAAATCACATCAATTTATTTTCAAACGGCAGGTGAATTGGCACCTTTAAAGAGATACTAAGATGTTCATTTGTCAAGAAGTATACTCTGGGCACTGTAAAACATCCCGATAGAGCTACTATGTGAGTTTTTTATGTTATTCAAACCTTACTATGCTCTACCTCATACTAAACTTAGTGATAATACTTTAACATTTCTTTAAAGCTTTTTTCCCGAGCAATGAAGCATTTTTCTCCAAACACTGTGCAATACGATGATGAATGTTAAGAAATATAGTTCTTTTCTTAATGTTTATTGCCGTCGAACATTATCCGTTAAAATAGCTATTCTTAAGTGAACGCCACTCAGTTCAGATATATAGCGGGTTTTATTTATGCTTTGTTCATACTAAATACAAAATAGTGGATCATGCGCTGATAATTATAGCTTCAGGTACATTTATATATTTAATTATTTTATATCATATATTTATTTTAGTTATTCTCTAAAAAAAACAAACAAAACAATACACAGCTTACGTCACGCCGGATATCCAACATTCCGAGCTTCATACATAGTTCCTTTATTTCAGGTTTTGGTATTTGTAAAGAAAGTAAAAATGAATTAACTTCTGTAGTACCTTATGTTAAACGTTAACATTTCGTATATTCTACTTGATTTGTACCTTTTCTTATCTTGTTTTGGTACATTCGACGGTTTTTAGAAGTTTATGTACGTTGTTTACGTGCACATCGTTGCTCGCAGCTATACTTATGCGGCATTACATTAAACAGACTTCCTATTGATCTGTAATGATAAAAGATAAAAGGGATTCTGCAGGCATTTTGGTACAAAACATCTAGCTTTAGAAATGACGACGTTTGAAGTTATCCCCTTGGAAAACTGTCATCTTTAGATTCTTGGTTTTAAACTATTCTCTAAAACGTTAATGAGTAATGAAGACGGTCTGATCCCCGGAATTTCCATGAATTTCAAATCAAAGAGGAAAAGAATATTCAACCGCAAAAACAAAGATTCCACAACACGTTAAAGGAATTTGCAAAACAAATATCTTTTATTAACTCCGAAAATCCATAGTGGCGTTAACGCGAATTAATTGTAAGGCGCTTTGAGAAAATACAACTATGATACAAGAGACGGGGCCCAACACACGTCATTATGAGAGAGATAATTGCTTATATTTTCTTCCTCTCGAATTTACTTGTCATATTCAGTGATTAACGGGCACATATCTCAACAAATGTCTATTTATTTAATGTCTAAAAAAATAAAGAAAATCTGAAAAATCTCCAACAGGCCGCTTATCTGATCAGATTGGATTAGAAAAGGTTTTTCTTCTGGTAATCTGTCTTCAGCCGATTTCTTTGCTTTTTTTCTTCACTTTTAAGCATGCCAAAGAATACTGATCCAATAATGTTATTACTTTTTATATTCACTAATAAATCAGACATTCGTCAGATTTGTTTTTATCAATGCTAGCTGTACACATCGGGGCAATCTAATCTAGCGCCAGCTGGAGTGACAGCATTTCAAATGTCTTTTGTGTTTCTTAGATTGCAATAAAATGTTAGTGTATGCACACAATAATTTTATATTTCCTAAGTTGATCACGGTCGAGACAGCATAGCGAGGGTTCATTTTTTAAAGGGTTTTATAAATGAAATAATTGACATTTGAACCCTTTAAGCTAGTACCTCCAGGTCTAGGTCATGATAATTGCGTACAACGCAAATCACAAGTGTCAAGGATTAAATTCACTATAAAAAAACGCATTATATAGATAGCTTAACATCGAATTTGCAAATCCTTTCAGTTTAAGACAACACTTTTTCTAGATACTTTAGATAATATAGATATATTATGATATATTGGCCATCTTTTGATACGTGTCCCGGGTATGATTATGTTTAATTTCTTTATTACTCTGTTACTTCTTTTGGTGGACGTAACCGCCTCCATTTTGTAAACGGTGACTTATCTAATTCTCTAATAACCTAAGTATGTATATCTGCAGAGTTTCCATTTCGGTTTGGGACTACATGACAGTGCGGTAGCACTCGCGTCCCAACATTTTTCTATGTTTGTATCTTAGTGTCACAAAGGCCCGTTGTCTACCGCACCTGCGGATCCTGGGTGTTTAATCAACTCCATTGCTCGGCCATAACACCGAGGAACCCCCAAATACACACTCGTATGTGAGGGATGACAGCTGTTGGGCACAGCCTCCCCATTAAGCCTGCAGAGCGCTCACCCTGCGTAGGGGCCGACCATAAATACCTAACCGCCTCAGCTGAGATTCGAACCCACGATCTCCCGGTTCTACGATCTACAACTAAGCCACAGAAGCCGGTTACTCTGTTGCTTCTTTCCATTTTTCGGCTCGCTGGTTCCTGGGGTCGTGAAGCTGGCCCAGACAGCAGATTTAAATTTAGATCTAGACACTTGTTTCACGACTCGGTAGTCTTTAAATGAGCTCGATTGGGCTTACTGGAGTCGCGGACGTCTGCCATGCTCAAGCCTGCTTTGCCTTAAAATGGCTTTTTTGTCTTGCCTTGGCCTTGGGCAGGTCGGTCCCACTTCGACCGGTGCGCGTTTTCGAAGGGCCGAGTTTGAACTTGTCCGTATTTTAAATGGGTTCCTTCCGGCCACCTCACCGGTTAGTAGCTTAAAAAAATCTAGATTTTGGCAAGTTGCGCGGTACGGCTACCAAGTTGTTTTGCCAGTTGTGTACAGGAGTAAGCAAACGGGTTATTGGTATATACCATAATGATGTGAGGAGAAAACGATATAGTTCATTTTATTTAACATGCCTGGTATGTGAATAGGTCCCTTTAATTCAATTATCGCGGCGATAAATTAACAGTGCGCTGACGGATTTCCACGAAACTCACCATAATTACATATTAATAGACTATCTCGCTCGAATTAAATAATAGGCAAAAGCCACCTATATTTAATTAGGTCAAAGGTCACCAGGCTAATTTGTGGTGTCGCCGCGATATCTTACGAGGAGTATGATGGACTTTTATGAAACTCAATAGAAATAGTGACAAATATAATATCTCGCCTAAATTCGATTACTGGCAAAATCCATGGAAATTTAATGGGGTCAAAGGTCCCCAGACTTTGTTGGCACCGTGAGGGATTACCAAATATCTGATGCATATTCATTAAACTTATTATAAATATTATCCAATATAGCTTCTCACTTGAATTTACTTCTAGACTAATTTCACGCATATGTATGAAGTCAGGTCGTAATAAAACATAAGACGGGCCTATCATGCACATCTGTGGACGGTATTGTTATTTATATGTTTTAATTTAAATTTCATGTATTTAGCATCTCTGCTAGACATATATATATATATACCATCTGTGTCTACTACTTGCATCCCTACCTCGGTTTGAGTTCTCCTTACATCCTGGATTTTTCACTTAATATTCTTTGAATGTTTACATTTTACTTTTGGTATAATGGTTCTAATAGGATTTTTTTTTCATTTTAATTCCGCTACGCATTACATTATCCTTATGTAAAAATATATATATATTATGATTTAAGCTAACCTAGATGGGTTTGTTATAAATAAATAAATAATATATGTAACAGTATATAAATCAAGAGAGAGAGAGAGAGAGAGAGAGAGAGAGAGATTTAAACACGACAGAGATCACAATACCTATACTATAACAATAACCAATAACATATAAACATTTCGTCCGATATACAAGTATGTTTATAAATATTCTTCTGTGTATACATATAAAACTAATCCACAGAGCAGACATCCAATATATTAAAATACCCAGTAAGGTTATAAACTAAAGTCTATACAACTTTCTTGAAATAAGAAATAATAGAATCAAAATCGGTGTTTTCTATTAAAGATTGGAAAGCACTTAAAACAATATCCCAGTCTAAAACGCAATGGATTTAATCGTGATTGTATTATAAAATAGTTTCTAATATACCAACCGTTAGTTCAAAAAGGCAGGTTTTATTTAAACTGTTTGAGCATTTTCAAGGGGAGCTAGACGTTACCTAAGTTTCCGGACACGAACAGGAAAATGACGACGTTTTAATGCTAGAGGTCCCTCAGAGAGTTAGGCACTAGTTATACACCGGGAGACACAGCTGGAGAGACAAGGGAGAGAGTATGGCGGCTGTCAGATATTGAGATACAACCATCTAATATGCCCCTGCGGTGTGTATCAGACAGATCACCGCGCCTTAAATACATGTTGTGGTTTGAATGATGATGGGGCGTGACCTGACACAGTTGCAGGTGAATGGTGATGGGAGATAAGGCCGGGGCCAATGTCACCGTGAGGGCAATCTGTTAAACAAAACGATCACTTTCGCGCACCCGGCAGTTTAAACCCAAGTCGGACTTCAATATTTACATGGAAAATAAACGAAGAAACAGGGAATCCATATCCTGGAGCCCCAGTTCACCCAGGAGTACGGAAATTTACAAATTGGGGCCCAGTGGACTTAAGTACTGTTGGGAAAAAAACTAGCCCGGGACTACTTTTGGCACATGACTTAATGTATTGCTGCTAAATACACAGGTGGTCGGGTATATTTTGCGCATGACCCATCAACCCTGAGCACCCGGGTCACAAATGACAATCTGTCTTCTTTAATGAGAGACACTTTTCTTCTCAGGTCCCAAAAAAAATCAAAAGTATTGTTCTCAGACACTTTTTTTTTTCAAAAAATCAGTCCGGGGGGGGGGGGGGGGTAGCGATTTTTTTTATGTTTCGATAAATATGATCAAAGAAAAGCATGATAATAACAGAATATTTTTTGCTAAAAAGGTAAAAGCACTACATAGCGAAACAAATTTGTATTATTTTATCTTCTTGAAAAATGAAAAATAAAAATAAAAATGTTTGATTGGGGGGGGGGGGGGGGGGGGATTAAAATTGACACGGGCGGTGACTGACAACCATACCTTTTTTTGCCTAATAGAGTAATTTTCTGACCTCTCAGAGTCTATGTTTGTTTTTCCGTATCCATCCCTGCATCTCTCAGATCTTATATATATATATATATATATATATATATATATATATATATATATATATATATATATATATATATATATACTTACTTATTTATATTTATTTATTTATGTATGCATGCGTAAACTATTAAAAAAAACTATTATTAAACAATATTACCAAGCTTTAGCTCTGCACAAGGAGCTAAATGTAATTAAACATTCAATTAAAAAGCATGTGCAAACGTACATACAAAATACTTATGCTGAATTGCAGTTTTCATTTTAATTTCTTTGAATACTTAAAGTTGATTGGACTCGAATTTTTATTTGGATGCAGATGACTCGGACCCGAATCGGACTTGTACTCGGACTTGAGCAGCCTGGACTCGCACTTGTACTCAGACTTGAGCAGCCTGGACTCGCACTTGTATTCGGACTCGAGCAGCCTGGACTCGCACTTGTACTCGGACTTGAGCAGCCTGGACTTGCACTTGTACTCCGATGTTGTTGACTTGACATGTAGATCTTTACATCATTGATTCAGTTCCTCGATAATGAAGTCATCCAATCATGATACCGAAGGGTGTAAGTATATTACTATATCAATACTTGGGTCATCAGAGGTATCATTGTATTTGATATAATCCATATCTGTTTAATGAATGGCCTCAAATGTTCATTGACTATGGGGAGATCATCACCAAATGATTACAGGTTAATGAGAGTACATATAGCGGTTGTCATTTGTTCATCCCCGTGTAATGTACTGGTGTTAAATTAGTAGTGGTAGGCGCCTGTAATTTAAGTGTTTGTGTCAGTTTAGTGCCGTCAGTGCTATGAACCCATAATCATGAATTGTGTGCCTGTTGTCTGGTCAGATTCGGAAGCGCAAGCTATAGTTGGGGAAAGTACGTTAAGTTGTCACCGGAATGCGGTATGCCATATGTGGTTAAAATTAATTCGAGTGTGTATTAATTAGGAAGGCGGTAAACCACGGCGCAATGCGCCGACAACCACGCTTAAAACGCTACAGAGTACTCCACCCGTGGTAACTTTAGTGACTTGAGCGAACATTGGACACTCATTATTCTCCATTATTCTTCTATATTCCTCGTTTTTATCTGACAATAATTTGAACCGCATACTGGAACCAAAAACGATATTAATTTAACGTAGTCCGAGGGGCGGTGAGGGTATGTCATCAAGCATTCCAACGTAGTCATGACAGCATAACATCCGGGCATTTTTTAAATAAACTGATAGGGACCTGCGACTCATGACACAATTTATAATAGAACACTTATTCAAAGGGTCGGATCAACATATTTGCTGTGTGGTAGTATTTGACATCAGAGGCTTATACGGTGGTGTTATATTTGCCAAATAATGAAGCAAAAATGTTGGTACACAACATTTTTGTTGGTTACCCTGGTGGCGAGAACTGAAATTCCGTCTTCCACCGTTTACGCTTTTAAGCCGTGATGACAGACTATCTTGTGCTCCCTATAACGCGCGGTATGCGGATCGGTTCTCCATGGAGACTTACATTTTCCGAATGTGAAAAAAACCAAATGGCAATAAAAAAAACTTTTCCCAGCAGGATTTAGACGCAAACTTATTAGTTCAGATGCTAATCCCCATCATCCGTTACAGAGGCGTCACAAGAAGTAGAAATTACCTTCAGTTCATTGACAGGTACAGCGGAGGAAACCAGAATCTCATAAATTACGAAAAAGAAGTTTCAGTAGCAAGATTTAATTTTTAACATTGAATAAGCATGACGTAGGCGTCTAAACACGCTACAAATACCAGCCCTTTAAATTAGTTGTTATTAACCATATAGTAGGTGTATAGCTTAGACAATCAAATGAACTAGGAGAACACCTACGCTTAGTTTCGGTGATGTACTGTCACGTTTACGACTCATGGATACATATCTCTCCTCTAAATTCACCATTGTCCTGAGAGCGGGTCAATATACTGTGACATCTGACCAGCCTCACGGCTAGATTAGAGATGTCAAAGCTCTAGGCCTTTGAAGTATTTTGTTGTGGCTCCCACGGCAGTGTTACGTCTTTATATCCTGACTTGTCACCAGAGTTGATAAGACCTACTACGGGGCAGGTTTGATTTGATATTGACTTGTTTCACAGTTCTAAGTGTTTCTTGATACATTCATCTTCCATGCTGCCTGTCTTGATTATTGCCTAAGCCACGAGGGTATGCGTTCATCCCAAATGTGTGTGCTTGTTCACAACGTAACTTATGCATGCAAACATGAAGGAGATCTCATATAATTTATAAGGGCATTTCGGAATTGGCCAAGGAAGAATCGATTAGAATTTGGTTTAGACTCGGAACATGATCCGGGTCCAGCAAAGACTTTCAGGAATTCTCACAAATATTCAGTCACTTATATTACGCACAATAAACATGGTTATATGGTCCGAATAAGTGAATCCAAACACACGGATTGGAGGTACATCTGCACAAATGAATCTTGGAGTTTGAACCGAATAAGAAAATGCAAACACGTTTTGTGGGGCATCCCACCTTCAGGACAGCCCACATGGCGGAGGCCTGCATGATTCTCGTATAGTAATGCAGCTTTCTAGTATGGCAAAGGACGGGAACTAAGGGGGCAGGAGGATCTGACAGACAAAAAAATAAGGCCACCAATGAAATTTCAGTGATATTTATTAGAATATATTTGATTTAATATCATTGTGAAGTTCTTGTTATATTCTTATCATAAATTGAATGATATAGTGCTTCTGTTGAGATCCATATGTATTAAAAAATCGAAGTCTCTCTGGATTTTTTAAAATCCGTAATCTCTGAAGTCAGGACCGTTAGCAGTTCTTCCTAACATCTTGGCAGGCAGATATACGACCACAATTTACGGATTTAAAATAAGAAGGCCATACTTTTAAATTCTTAGCTTACTCTGAATAACGAGAAGCAAAACCTAACGGACTAAAAGGGAAAGAGGCAAAATGAAAGGAAAACATAAAGAATTATATACAGACGGGCAGGCAACACTAGGACACAAATATATAATATATAATACATATAAGTGAAATATTGACCTAACAAATAATAATCTGCATGACTGGTTTCCAAATGGACACTTTGGGCTATGACTCTAGCTTCAAACAGCTGGAAACGACAAGAGTAAAAGGAGTTAGAGGCAATAATTTACAACAAGACATCAATAATGACCCTATCTGCATGTGTTCAGAACCGGGATTGCTTTCCTATCCCTATTTATCAGACGGCCGGGGGCAGATCAAATATGTATGCAATCAGTTATTGCCTAAACTTGATCGAACGTATTCAACACGTGCGGCTCTTGCTGGAAGATCTATTGCTTTCATTTAGAAAAGCGTCGCGGACACGATGAGTGCTGAGAGATGCTGATAAACCGCATCATGTTTCTGCATCCCAGCGAAAACAGAAGATCAAAACCATTTATCAAAGCGCCGGGCATCCAGTGGGAAAACGTCCGCAAAATGATGGAAGGGAAATAAGCTCTGTTTCTTGATCAACTTGATATTTTAGTAATGTCTAGTTGACGGAGTTCGATAGCGTGTGATTTATACAATTTCTGATGTCAGATGCTGGTTTACATTGTACTTCAGCTTTATACAATATCTATATCTCATACGTTACTGGCCGATGTGTTTAAATGTTGACTTAATGAGTATTATAATAATAATTTCAAAGTTGTTAATGTTTTGGATATTTAGATATTTTATTGTGAATTATTTAAGAAACTTTTCCATCAACTTAACATTTGTATGAAAACCAGAATGTGGTTCTCTAGCAGAAACAATCTACCTTGGTTTTCTAATAAAACTAATGTACCTGCCCTACATTGATTTCCATATTCATATATATATATATATATATATATATATATATATATATATATATATATATTCCACAGAAAATCTTATATTAATATGACCCCAATTAGTAAAGAATTAGCCAATGCATCCATCCGTTACGTCGAAGACAAAAAAACACTTTAACATTAAATCAATAGTTCTTAACAATCTTGAATTGTCAGGCACATTGCTTTATCCTCTTATCCTAGGCAAATCCTAATGTACTGCAGCCGTCATTCATCCTTTTGCATTAATATCGTGATAAACAACCGATGATCTAAAGATTAGGCTACAAATGATGAATTAACACAAAATAATACCTGTGAACTCACAAACCGAACTGGAATCTGTCTCTATGGTGACGAGTCAGGTGAGCTGCCGTCTAGTATCCTGTGCATGCCATGCTTGTGTTCATGGGGTCAGATATTCAACAAAATACAGAGGGATTTACCAACATACTGCGTTGCAATGGAATTATTTTCGCAAATGGTAGGTGTTGTTAGAAAGTATAGTAAAAACTAAGATTGGTCTGGTTTATATCAAGTGACAAAGCACTTTTAGGCCACGGGGCCTTTAAAACATTACGAAAATATTTGCACCCTCATAGAGATTTACAGTGCGGTCATTGTTTAATCACTGTATAATCAATGTATAATCACTCTGACGCCAGTACGCTGATCGTTGACTCTCTAGTCTCAGGAGGGCCGAAATGGCGCTACACATTGGCATCCTTACGGTTACTGCTGCCTCGCGAGTGCCAGTAATGTACCATGTCTAGATGTAGATCGGGACAAACGAAAGGCCATGAATATTGAGATAAAAACTTGTTTAAATACGTGCTCCATACTCACATTCGCATACTTATAATAAGAAACGCCAGTCCTGGTCATTCAGGGACCACCATAATATAATACCTGTTTCCACCTACAGTCGTAATGATATGACAAAGTTCTTGTATGATGATTGCATTTATTTGGTTGGGTGAGCCCACATTATGATCATTTACCAAGTTTATTTGCCTGCCGAACAATGCTTGTAAGGCGTTCTTGAAATATATCGTCCTGGTAATTACTGACACCTGCGTGGTCTGTCTACTCGATCGGCGATCATTTCTAATAAAGTGTCTGTTATCTCACCCTACTACTTTTGATTGAATATAAGAGTTTTCCCGCAAAGCGCTGAAGGCACACCACAGTACCCCCCCCCCCCTTCACCTGTTTTATACATTGCTATGGTGCTGGGTGTGAGTAAACACATTAAACGTGTACATATGTATGACTGTGGGACCACAGGTCCGATTTTGCCCATGTGCGACGACTGCACGACATAGAAATAAAATATGAAGGAAGAATCACAGAAAATACCGCCAGTTAAAAGAATGCATAATCCGCAATTTTAAGGTTGTGCAGTTCGGCCACTATTTACCGGGCGTACTATGTCAATGTTTTGTACCACTGATCGTACTTGTTGCATATTTATGTCCACTCGTGTACAGGAGGTAGCAAACAAGAATTAAGAAATAATGAGAAAGTAATTTTGGCAGATACCACAATATTTCATGGAGAAACACTACATTTCACAACTATATAATATACAACATACCTTGTATGTAAATAGGACCCTTAATTACAAATATATCAATACAAGTGACAATAACGTTTTCAATAACCTGTGCCACAATCCGAAACGAGGAAGTATGGCTGAATTATCCCTGCAATTTTTAAGAGTCTTGATGTAAATCAAGTGTTAGTCGTCAAATTCAGAAATCGCTATTTTCACTGGAACACGAACTCCACAGTGATCTGTGACTGGGCGCAAATATTGATTTTTTTGTTTGTTTCTGCAATAAAAGAACTACATGGCGTTTCATTCTGTATAGTAAAATGATTTGTTTAGTTCAGCAGGCATTGTAATTAGAAATTCTAGAGCATACGTCAGGTGCCAATGCCACCGAGGTAAGGATTTATACCCTAGCTTTATCCAGCTAATTAAGAAATTAACGTACTGGCTAGAAATTAAATAACTCGACTTCTGCGCTAAAGGTCCCCGGTTCGATCTCAACCATAACCTCAAACACGAAATGGTGGATTATAAACATAACCACAGGTCCGCATTAATGTCTTGACGACAGGTTATGATATTTGCATTTCACCTCTCATTCAAAAGCCTTGTAATAACATGTCACTCTCGTACTGCGGTTACCTCCATCCACATTCAGTACCCATTGTTATCATTTATTGGCAGTCAATGGGCCTTTATTTAAAAGAAACATTTGCTAAATTTCTAATTTTGTATCTGCTGGTATTAAACTTTGACAGAAAAGAAATTCCAAGATATATTCGAAGAAAATTTTTTTTACAGGTCGTAATGTGAGAACATCTCATCATAAATTCTCCCATTTGTCTCATTTTACAGACTTATTAAAATTCCCAGAAAAAAAACGTGTCTCAGGTTTTACTTTTCTGTCGGGCTCAATGAGGTATATTGGATTGCAAAATAATAGAAATACCCAATTCAAATCATGCTTAATTGTGACATTTTACAGGTGTTATAACATTTCATTGTTAGGCGTTAGCAAGTCATTTTAAAGAAATTTGATGTCTAATTTCAAATAATTACCATGTGCTGATTTGATCAGCAGATGTAAAAATAAGAAAATTACCGTGCTTAATGAAAACGATACGCTGCATGTTATTAATATATCACATTTAACCTAGGATAATTAAACTGCTTTTTGTTGTTAAATCAATTCATATATGTAATTACGGATATACAAAACTGACACTTTAGTCAATTTAATTTTCTAATGCTTTCATAAATGTCACGTATACAAGGAGATAATGTTAATACGGATGTAAAAATAAGAAAATTACCGTGCTTAATGAAAACGATACGCTGCATATTATTAATATATCACATTTAACCTAGGATAATTAAAATGCTTTTTGTTGTTAAATCAATTCATATATGTAATTACGAATATACAAAACTGACACTTTAGTCAATTTAATTTTCTAATGCTTTCATAAATGTCACGTATACAAGGAGATAATGTTAATACGGTCACCTACAGAAGAATGCAGAATGCAGTAGAAAAAAAGTGTCGCAGGTTGGCATGTGTTATTAAATCGTGGGCACAATTCAATTTATTTTCACGT
Organism: Sipunculus nudus; assembly: GCA_026874595.1. Lineage (NCBI taxonomy): Eukaryota > Metazoa > Annelida > Sipuncula > Golfingiida > Sipunculidae > Sipunculus > Sipunculus nudus. The sequence goes on from CM049321.1 coordinate 16,044,545, forward strand.
GACACTAACGGGCCTTCGTAAATAAGGTACCGTTAACGAAACTTGAGTAAAACACATTTCCATGTGATCACATTACCTCACGTGATCTCAGCTGGTCTTTGCACGTGATCATGTGCCCACGTGATCTCAGCTGGTCTTTGCACGTGATCATGCTTGAGCCACGTAATCTGAGCCAGTCTTGGTACCGGACAAGAAGGGAAAGCTTAAGGAAACATTTAAGACTTATCGTGTATCAATTTCCAATGAATTGTACAATTAATTTTGTTAAAATAATTAAGACTAGGCCTCTTCGTGGTTCATTATTTTGACGACGATCTGAAGTTTAGAGAAGGGGGTTCCGGAGGACCTGCAATAAAAACCCCACCTAAATTTAGCTGATAAACCACAAACCAATCTAATAGCCATGCTGAGAATCGAACCATGGTCGCCATGCATGGGGAGAGAACCGGGCTCGGCACCAGTCAACTGTCCAGGTCCCCCGAAAAAAATATGAATGTATTATGCTCATCTATAAATAACTGCTCACGGCATTAAAAATAAAAATTAGAAACAAATATAAATTAAGGAGCAATCCTTTTGCTTCAAATAACCCCTCATAAGTGGACAATTTATATAAACACATCTACGTGATCAGATGTATCCTGTATTGGTGATATTACATTTCAGAAAACATTTCAAGACCCTTCTTGCTCTTGGGATATTGTAACTCATAATAAAGTTAAATGATACTGTGTAAAGAATATTAAGTCAAAAACATTTAATGATATATTAAAGTATATCTGCAGGTATACGTTAAAGGACCAGACCTGTGCATGTGATGTATCATTATTGTACTATTAGTATATAAAAACAACTGCCAAAGTAAAAATATATTTTTCATTAAGGCATTTTTGTACATTTTTATGAAAGTAAAATTATATATATATATATATATTTAATAACATATGTGTACATACAAAAATATCTTTGCTGGGAATGAAAACCAAATGGCAGGAGAGGCTTTAGGAAACTTAGAAAGCTTTACAAATTTATTTAAGTTGACACATATAGTAAAGGTTTGGTGATTTCCTTTCCGTTCATCGCCAGGTTTCGTGCCGTATGGCCGCAAATTAGACGCATGATATGAAGCAAACTTTAAAATTGTTACCCGGAGCCCTGAAGAATTGAGTGTCGTGAACTCCGAAGATCTGTCTGCTGTAGTGACACTAAATCCTGTCCCACCCCCGTCCAATAAATGTCCAGGGTTCTTATCCTTTGACCAATAAGCGTGTACATAGGTTAATTGATACCGGTACTTTGAACAAGATAGCATGGAGCACCAATAACTCACCGGCTGAAAAGTGTTCGGCAAGACCCGGAGTAACCTTGGCGTCACTCGGATCGTATCGCGGGATTTATATTGGCCAGTGCTTCAGAAGACACTTGTCTAAATATTACTCAACACAAGAACCTTACAGATGTCTCTATGTATCGCTAAACACGAATCTTGACTTTTTTAAAAGTTTGAGATATGGACAGCTATGTTTATGTTTTTCTTAACGAGGTAATGGTTTTTCGTCATGCTTGCCCTCTGCTCAAGATGCCAGTGCTGTAAGATGACACACGAGGCACGTTTTACTGACCCGCTCCCAGATAAGAGTTTATCTATACTCGGTGTGGAGACCCTTCAGTATCGGTTTATTAGTTTTTAATGCGACAGATCATAGCGTGGGGATAAAATCTATTATAATAAATATGTGTCCCCTATCGAGTGTGTAATCAAGTCAATGTCCCATAAACTTGTCTCAACGTCTAATTTAATGGGGTCAGGTATATGACCCAAATTTGTCTTCTAAAAGCCCCTTATTCTAACAGAGATAATATACCTATTTTTCTTCAAACCATAATTATTTTTTTTAAGCATATGATTGAATTACTAGAAATCTCTGCAGTTACCGTACATCTGCTATTTTCCAAAGTGATAAATATTAATTATTTGTTGTAGGAACTGATTTGTAAAACATAATAGACCATTGAAAATAAAAATGACCGATGATCCATTATTAACCGATTATTGTATTACTTTCTATACAAACTTGAAATCTTCTGTATACTCGCAACTAAAATATTGACCCTATTTAACACCGTGACATATGTACATCGGTATTCATAGAAACCATCAGTCCACCCGCATCTAAGGTCAGCTTGATGTAGGACGATTATTGGCTGCTCAAGGTTCCGTTTTGATGCTGTTCGTTTACCTTGTGTTCGTGTATCTCTGACAGGATAAGATATATTGCATGTGCCTACATAATAGTTTATAATCGATTATGCAAAACAGGTATGGATATAATTGATTTGAAAGAAATTTCATCGATTTCATTTCTAATTATCTTTAAATATTATTAAGTTTCCACAGGAAATGCAGGTTTAAAGCTGGCTTTAATTCTTCCATAATAAGAATGTATCAAGAAAAAGATGAGATTATATTTTCATGTAACATGCTGTGCCTTGTCACGTGACATATCCAGGTGTGAGTCTTAGAAATGCCATGATTTTTATCTCATCTCTAGAGACGCCGATACAAAATATAACAAAACAAGAAACAAAATTACCTGCCAGAAACACATGTACAACCGTCACAGTTCAACAACCGAATCTCTGGTCACTTCAAGGTAAAAGCCGCCTCCTGTCGCCAGTGAATAGCTCTAGTTAAATGAAATAACCGCATGAAAAAAATGGAATAGAATCCTTTGAATTATAAACATATTATGCCTAACACTTTTTCTTACATCTCAAGTTTTTTAAATTAACATCGCACAAAACAAAACAAATAACCAAATGTAAAACATAATAACCCACGCAATCAAGCGGATGATAGACAACTCTAGCTTCAAGACCACTTTCAACACTTTGTGTAGACAAAGCTAAAACTGAATTGTTTCGGACAAATGTTGCATATGTGTATGTGGACTGAGTTTCAAGAAACATGTCCTTCCATTTTCTTATGGAATATAGGACGCAACATATTACATAATATAATTAACCGGCTTAAGATCTGGGCCAAAGAATTCCTCGTTAAATCGGTCTTTACACTACATTAGCGGTGCACCCATAATTTCGTTATCCGACCTGTGACATCCGTGTTTTAGTGTGTACGCAAAATGACAGACCCCATGGAGAATTAAACCTGTTGAGATTCGGCACAAATATACTCAGAGGAGAATGGCCAGCAGAAAATCTCTCTGTAGAGAGATTTTGGTGGCATAAGGACAGATATCGGCAAACTTCAGAGCGGAGTGATGCTGTTTCTTGGCCACGTACTCAAATTATACCAAAATCAGGTATTTAAGCTCACAAATGTTTAGTCATGAACAAATTTGGTTATTCCTCAGTAATTATTTTGAAATATGTATTTCAGACATATCATTTAGATATTTCATTTATTACATTAAAGACGCGCCAAACTAAAACGCCATTTAGCATTGCGCCAAGGTTTATTTGAGTTCTCACTAAACTTTAAAGGGATCCTCTGAGCCCATGTCCTTGCCCCACTCCCAAATCAATGACGTTATAACTGGTCTTATACCTATGTATTTTTTGAAAGGTACTTTTAGTGGGGATATCCACCTCAATGTTTACTGCTGACATATATAATTCTGAATACATCTATATACAGAATTAATTTCCGGTTTTGGACTATGTGACGGGACAGGAGCACATTTTTTTCCCAGTGCCTCCCGCATCTGCGGGTCCTGGGTGTCTTATCATCCACAAAGCTGGCTCATAACACATTGCGCCCAAAAAAAGACACACTCGCTTGTAAGTACTTCACGGATGTGTGGCACAAGCTTCCCTTTTGAGTTTGCAAATCGCGCACACTGGTTAGGGACCGGCGGTGGAACATCGCACCGGTTCCGAGCTGAGGTTTAAACCCATGACCTCCCTGATAGGAATCCTGAATATCCATAGACCACAGAGGCTTGTCGATTAACGTCCATAATGAAGTGTCATCCTGCTAACAGACTGACAAATGTCAAACAGAAAAGAGTCAGATTGGGATGAAACATCACCTCGTTAAAGGAGTAATATGAAAATACAATATAGATACATTAAATGTTTAGATTTCATAATTATTACCTTACTATGCTATAATGTACCTAATAAGTGGTTAAAATAACGGTTTATATGGGCACCGATGTAATCGCTGATAATCCCCCCCCCCTCTTCCCCGTCGATTGCCAACGTCAGAATAAATTTCAGGTGCAAATATGTCACCTATGACTGAAGTTATGCCCAATGGCTAGAATTTAGAAATTATATATGAAATCTGGCGTAAACATTACCAGAAGAAAAGGAATAAAAGAGAAAAAAATGTATTAAATGATTTTGCAATCCTACCACAAATCAATGAAAGAAAAATCTAATTAAAGAAAGTTCCTTCCCCTTATAACAATTTTGACTCAAATAATTATATAGAAATAACCTAATCAACTGCTCTCGGGTTTAACAAACCCATGCCTTTAACTAAAAACGATATGTGCATTTATCCAGAGGTGAATCTTTATTCTGCATACATGGGTTTTCTACTCCGGTTAAACACAACATAGTGATTTCATATGTAGACTATCTAGTTATGAATAACTAGAAGTAAATCTGTTCCTATTCTGATAATATGTGAAGTGAGCAGGAAAGTCCTAATATCTATATAGATACAAGGTTCCCCTGTCCAGCATATTAAGTAGTTCAGTTGGTGCGCATTAATTTTATCTGCACATCCTGCTTGAAGACGGACTAATTCCTCTTGCGGGATCACATCCATATTGCCGTCCTCCCGGAAGTAGTCCCTGGCGACAATAAGTCCCTCGTAATGATACCAAAGTGGCCTCTTTACTTGAAAGAGCAGCAATAAAAAATTGTTTATTTAAAGTGGCCATGTCTACAATCGGGGTCTTTTTTCTAAACATGTTTCTCTACAAATTTATGTCGCCGGTTTGAAACATACGAGCACAAAGAGGAAAAATTCAGATGTATATAATTGTTATTGTTTGAAACACAGTATTCTCAGTTGAATCACAAATTGTTTAAAAAATTGTGTAACCTATGGCTCACATGTAGAGTGAACATGTAAGAAGACGTTTCATTCAAAATATCATTCTAATCTGCCTGAGATTACGACTGAAAGTTAAAGAAATACATATTAAAGGGCAATTGAAGTGACTTAATGAAATTAATAAAAAGCGGGCCGTTTTTTTCCCCTGATACTTTTTACATTACCATATACAGGAAATGTAATAATTCGAAATGTTCATCTTTCCAAAGGAAATACAGGTTTGCCTTTCCGCTGGAAAGATTGCTTTTCCGCCAAAGATTCATCCTATTATCATATAAAATTTTCAGTCACACTTCGCTCAGAGTAAACCTGATTCTGCCATCTGACATGTCATCCTACATGCACACATGCATGCAAACAGAACTGAATCTTTTCAATAGAAACACTGTTATATCAGACACACGATTGTGCAGCGAAAATAACAGAAAAATATTGGAGGTGAGGGCATAAGAACCGAAAAGTATAAAAAAAATTATAGAAATTTTGATTTTTACAGGAAAATATAGGAGATCGGTAAAACACCATCTGTAAATATTTCGTTTTTAGGTCATGTTTGTTACTGTGCTTAACAGCTACTAATGTGGAAAACAAACAGGAGTTCACCTTTTCTAAGGGATCAGTACAAAATGAAAAAAAAAATTCCTTGCATGTGTTTGCCTGTCTGAGACAGGCGGATCAGACAGGCGGAAAGGCGATATAACAACACCTGAAAAGGGACAGAAATAGTATCAAATTCCTAACGAGATTCAAATAATTACTTCTCAGGTATGGATAATGTTTGTGTTAATCACGTATTCAACACCTTCAATAAAACATTAAGTTAGCTGATATATTATATGAGAGTTTACCTTAGAAACTGAGGAATCCTTATCACTGTACATGGAACAATTATGACCAGAGTGGTAATTTGATGAACATACATTAATATAATCTTTCTCTCGGAAGCAAATGTAATCATAGCATCCAGATAGTTTTAATCTTCCTTTCATCTTAACTTTCTTTTATTCTTTTTTCTTTTACAAATATATATATTTGAAAGAGTTAGATTGTATCATGGTGTCACAGAGAGCTCTAGAATTGTGAAACACAGAAAAGGAGCCTATAAAAGGAATACATTAACTATATTCTGCTTGCGTTGAAATTGGTAAAAGCTCCCTTCATGTTTCATGTCAGTGCTGGTCATTCTTGAATTTTTTTTGCGATTAGACATGGACTATTTGTAAGTTAATTATTATTATTTCATATATTATATTATATTTGTAAGTTAATAACATTTTTAAAGTGGAATTTGGAATAAACAATGATATTAAAATGGAACTGAAGAAGTTGGTTATGGTTACTTTTTCAATAGTGAAACGCCAATAGTCAAGAGAAACATGATACATCAAAAATAACACAAATAATACTGGTCTCCACTGTTTTATAAATATTGTATTTTAAATCCGAACAAAGAACGCTTAGCATAGTAACTGGCAAGAAAGTAATATCAGACAGGCTTCCGTTCCTAAGATCGCAAGTTGGAACTTTCCATAGAAGCGTTTATTTTATTGATTTTTTTTTTTTACTTTTTTTAGTTTAACATATATACGTTCTCAAAACGGGGTTTTCAGCTTTTAAAGTCTTCACATCGGAAACCAGTATTATTCCGCACGTTACCTTGTCCGCTACAACAATTGCTTCACTTGGCAAAAGGCGTACCGTACCCGCAGTGATACGCTGGAAAGAACTCCGGACCGCACAAATTGACATAATTGTTCATATTCCTTTGTGAACATTTTTAGCTGCATCCTCGTCAGCGCAAAAGCAACTGGACACATGGATTTAACATTCTTCAAAGAGTAATGCCATTGTTTTGTTTCATCTGCTCTGTGACCAAATTCCTCTGGGATAATTTGACCTTTAAAACGATTTTCAAGATTTTCTGGAAATCAGCTTTAATCAAAGCTAAGAGCAGAGGAACCCAGTGCGCTCTCTAAGCGCCCCTGAGTGCCGGGCCTGATGTTAAACGCTTGTTCCTCTGGTTAGGTCAGAAGCAATTCCAGACATCTCTAAACGAATTGGTACCCCCAGTGCAAGAACGGAAATCTGTTTGTTTCCCTTATGCCGTGTATATAACCGTTTCCCTCGTGACTGATAGAAAATTGCTAGGTTTAAGAAGAGGAGAGAAATAACTTTTCAATCTAAGTTTGACTGATTGCTTTTACAATCACCATGTTTTCTCATCATTGTCAAGAAAACCTATTGAAAAACTCAATTTTTTTATGTTAATATCTAGACATTAGACGTTGGGAGATGGAACGTCATACATACATACATACATATATATATATATATATATATATATATATATATATATATATATATAGTTACTTTTGTCATATGTATGTTAACGTCATTTTAATTTAAGGAATATCTTTGTAGAATTTATATTATTGTAATAATACTAATACTTTGGTACTGACGGACTATTTTCCATCTGGCAATTTACCACTAACACCTAAAAGGACTTACTGTGTTCCGGGAAATAATCAATCACTGATTGAAAATCTGAAAGATACCCATAATGATACAACAATCTATGTCCTAACGCCTGTCTAAAAGATTATTGTCCGTGTTTTTTTTTTTATTATAGCCGTCTCGATCCAGTCCGGAAGTCAGTAAAGTTAACTAATCAGATTTTTTAAAGATGATAACCATGATGAGCTGTTTCAAACGAAGCATATATCATAAAACAGGGTTTTCAGTTGTAAGACAAGTCTAAGAGTCTGGGACGCTCGGGATAAAATGTTGGAGCGTCATGTTGAAATTTCGAGCGTATTATAGGGAGGGGATTAAGTCAAATGTCGTACGGTTAAATCAAATTAAACAATTTCATTATCATTTTATCGTATCATCGTAGGGTTATATATCTTATTTTTATAAATTAACCTACTTAAGGGGAAATGGAAAGGTCAGCTACCAGCGCAGTTTTTGACTTTTGGGCAAGTTGGGACCAAATTTTTTACACACTTATCATCAGGTCAGTAAGGTCACTTACTCTAAAGAAAATTGACCTTTCCATCACAGCCCTGCTCCGATTATTAAAATGAACCCCCAAAACGCTCCTACACAGGTCTTCCATGTCCATGATAGCGAAGCTGTTTACAACATAATAATGACGTCACACAGGTCGATGACGTATGATGTCGCATTGACTTACGTCATCAACTGGTTCGCTGGATATAGACCGGTACCCCGCTCTATTATGGCACCGCTGCTCTCAGCCAATCATAGATCTAGACGGGCGTAAAACGCCATTTTCAGTACTCCCGGCAGACTGGTTCCAACTCAAGTATGTATTACATATGATAAAAATAAGCATTTCGTTTGCTCAGAGAAGTTGCTTAAAGTTGGCTGTACATTCCGTGTGACATTTATGATTAGATTAATAGATATTGATAATAAACCAATGCCACATACCGTGGAATATCAAAGACTCAGTATATCGTATCAACTACACATCCATCGGTCAATTTTTGTGCAGCAACTCGTTTTTCAATATTTGGAAAATATAAATAACTAAAGAAAGTAATTTTATAAGAAATCTTCACGGATAACAAGCCAGGATCGCGTAAACGTCCATGACAATCGGTATGAGCGTGCAGACTGGAGTTGGAACCAGTCTACAGGTAAGGCAGGAGTTGCAACTGGGCGTACTTAAGATGGCGTTGTACGCCTGTCTCTATGCTTGGGTGAGGGCCATAATAGAGCAGGGTACCAGTCTACGCTGGATACGTCATCGCTGTTCTGTATTGTTGAATATATTGCAGTCTTTATGAATTATCTTGCAATATTTTGGATAATTTGTCTCAAACGAATTACGTGCCAGGTAGGATTATATATTCACTCTGTAGTCGGAGAAATGGCTCCTGCAACCTATGTTCTAATTGGGAGAGTCGATGAAATTTTGCGAAACTTGCAAACATTGACCGTTTACTTTGCCAACGGCAACTTGATTGGTTAATCGCAATTGCTCTGCTCATGATTATTCATTGAATGAATATGCGATTAAGGTCACAGTTCATGGAAAGGTCAATAAGATATTATCTCTTCTCCAATGGGCAGCTGGAGCGTGTATGTTGGAACAACCAAAACATTCACAAACCCATATTTAGATGATATACTGATGAAGTTTGATACATGGTACGTTTTTGTGCTAAGTATGATTGAATTTCAATCACACAGGAATGAACTTTTCATCCTACAAAGCAGGGCCCCTGCCAGGTTGCTAAGAAATTTAGGAATTCAATAGGATTTCAGACACAAGTTTACAAGAGTTGTCAGCAAAAGATAACGGTAAAATATATAAAAGTTTTCACTGCATAACCGTGTTTTTCTCAGTTACTTGCAAATACCATCAGTTCTTAGAAAAGCATAACTGCTACTCAATAACATAATTATTTAATGAAAACGGTCATGTCAGATATACCAGAAACGTGACTCAGCAGTTAAAAAAGGAAATTAAGGTGCATTTTTTGTCTATATATAGGAAAATGTGATTCGCCCGGTTAACTCTGAATGCCCTAAATACTCTGTATCGCTAAACCAGCTGGGTACTCAGATTATAGCACGGTAAAATGTTTATTTAATTAATTAAATGGTTATGTCACTCTTCAAACGTCGAAAAAAACGCGTAGGTGAGAATTCTCATTCGACTGTATATTAATTCCTCTTATGAATAAATGAGTATGTATGAATGAAATTGTGGTAACTTTTTAATTCTCTTTTACAGACATAGATTCATTTATGAGGTACGTTAAACATACAGGAAATATAGTGCCAATATTTCATTCTTGAACCACGTGCTTACTCCTGGAAAGAAGTTTGCACCGTTCACGATCATTTACGTTGAACAGAAACAAAGCGCGCACGCCACCTGGTGGCCGTACCGCTTAACCCCAAAGATCATGAAATGACAAGCTTCCAACCGGCGGTTTTTCGGTATTTCTTTCATGTGTCATCTCGCCCTCTGGTCAAGTAGTCTTGACACACGTGTGGTCACCAAGAGAACCATATCAAGGTATATCCCCGGAGTGGCTATGAGAGTTGCTAGTAGTTGCCCGTCCAAGGCCGGTGGCTTTTTTCTGGTTTTCTCCGGGTTCTCCGGTTTCCTCCACCTCTACAGACTACCGAACGCCATCATCGGAGCAATGGAGAGTGCCTTGATTAGTTATAAAAACTATTTGTACAATCTATGTTAAAAAAATAAGTTTATATTATAAAACATTTGAATTGGAGAAAATTGGAGAAATTGAAGAAAAGTCCATGTGCCGAAGTGGTTTTGCTGGGAAACTTTTGTAGTCAGTCAAAAAGAATTATGGCGTGATATAAAACAATGTTATTGCAAAAAAAACATGGGAAAATATAAGCTTTCTTTGTGGACACGTGTGTAAGTGCTCACTATTTTTTCATCAAACACACCTTGACCGCTAAAGGACAAGAAAATTGTCTCCATATTCGCATTGGCGAAACCAATCAAAAAACATAAACCAGTAAATCAATCAGAGTCGATCCCTCATGCACCTGCCGGTTGATACATGACATTGTGTAGCTGATTTGACTGGTCTCACTTCTAATGGTCTTATATTTTTGTCCAATACGTGCGCATAAGGCTAATATCTTATATATCTTCTTATATGCACGATCCCTAGGTAAGGTAGCTAGCGGCTAAGTTTGTATCCACGTGTAAAGACTTCGGTTATCCCAATTCCAGCTTAACCCCCCCCCCCCCCGGCCCGGTAATCTTAATTCGATTTAAGGTTACCCCTGCCCTGCTAAGATTACCAACTGGCTGATTTATCTTAGTGATAAATTTATATGTTATTAATTAAGCATCTCAGACAAAAAGCCCTAAACTCAAATTCAATCAAAGATTTGTTTCAAATGCATATAAGACCCAATTAAGTATACATCATTTTAAACCTGGTACAGAGCTCTTCCTAATGGTTTATGTATTTATAAAATTCAAAATCATTTTCATGTGAAATTTCAACATTATTTATTTTTTTTTTAATTTTATAAATGGTACACATTTTTAAGCAAACACTTTTAGTGGGCTAATATTAAACTTAATAACAACATCTGAAAACCTTTTATTTGTATTTCCTCCATCATGTTTTCCTTAATTATGTTTTTCCTCTATCATGTTTTTCCTCTATCATGTTTTTCTTTTATCATGTTTTTCCCCATCATGTTTTTCTTTTATCATGTTTTTCCTCTATCATGTTTTCCCTTTATCATGTTTCTCTCTCTCATGTTTTTTCTATATCGAGATTTAAAAATTAGAATTAATTTATGTAAAATAAAGTTGTTTCAAAAATGTTAATTGGTTTGTTGAATATATTTCTACTGACTCATACACGTCAATAAAGCACATGACACATACATTATATGCAAAATATGCTATGCAAAGATTGAAACGAATTTAAGAAATATAAAGAATAATGAACCAACAGGTTAAAAGGGGTGATCTGAAACCATAGGGGGTTATCAGAAATGGATTTCAAGTAAGGCCATGGGTTATCAGGATTCGACCTCAAGTAACCGCACCGTGGTGGTGGTTGAGGGGGGGGGGGGGGGTATCCGAAGAGGGGGTAATCTGAAATCGCTACACCAGCCCTTTTTTATTGCAGCTGAGGTTCAGGTATCCATAAAATCATTACGTGCGGACGGTATTCCTAATTTCCCCTGCATGCCCATGTCAGTTAATACAAGCACGAGCAAACTAGATTGCCTCATAAGATTGATTGCGCCTCCAGTTCGCAATTCTGCACGAAGACTATACATTTTAGGCTGTGTGCAGCAAACATTACAAAGATCCAACCGTTTTGTGTTAGAATTATTGTAATTGTACATAAAGAGCAGAAAAGAAAACTTAAATTAAATTTGATTTTACATTTACAAAGAATGTAATGAAGTGACACAATTAATTTTTCTTTTGCAAACACTTAAAGTCAGCTATTCACTTATTTTTTTCTGTAGAATGTAGGTGATATCTAGCTCACTACTCGTACATATGTTATTAATCAACTGTATATAATTCATAAAATTATGCCCATGTGACGGATGTATGAGTTTGTTTATCAACCAGCTTTTACTAATGTTGTACAAGCGCCGATGTTTACAACAGAAAAACTTTGTAACCTAAGACGGTTAGTTGCACATGTGCGGAAGGGGTACGTCACTTTTTGCAAATCGACCTCTTGCAAATCTCTGGTTTGTCCAACTTGCCGCCAGATGTCCCTATTGACTATGTCTGAATTTCGAACCTCTCGGATCTCAAACCTATCAGAACAAATTGGCGGGTATATTATAAACATGTGGATATAAACAAGCTGGGATTTGGTAACATTTACATCACCTCCATCGCGATCACTCACGGAAAACTGACCGCTTTGTCGCAAAAATCAAAAGGCAACGCACCTGCAAACATGATTTTCAAATACTTTTGAACAGGACTCAAAGCCGGGAGATTGTGAGTTCGAATCTCAGCCGAGGCGGAGAGATTTTTCGCGGTCGCCCCCCCCCCCCCCCTCAAGGGTGCGCCTTTCGGGGGCTCCTCGGTGGTATTACCCAGCAATGGGGGACGATTACGCACCCACGGCCCGCAGGTGTAGATGTACATATATGTGAAGTTAAAATGAAAAAAAAATGGAGGCGGTTACCTCAACCAAAAAGATGTATTTTATACATATAAAATAGGTTGAATATATACGCATTTTTATAATTTGCGTCAAAGCCTTTAATTTTTAAAGACGTGGGAATGCCGACCGAAGTTCTGAAGGTCTTTTCGAAAGCGAGAGTTTATGAAGGCAAATGAAGACTCAACTTAATTGACAAGGAATCTTCTCCAGAACCTATTAGAAGCGACCGGAGGAGAGTCTCTTTGGCAGGTGTAATTCCTGATATGCTATACCTGGGTTACTGGGATGTCCATTTGTTCTCGTTGTATACATCAACAATGAACTTATTGAATTATGAAGCCCCTTCTGGTTCTGAATATGTGGTATGCGGCATGGAAAGATGGTATGTCTCCAGTTGTAGGCTTAACCTTAATCTGGTGGTCATCAACGGACTTGACATTGGTTGTGTTTGTCCTGGAAGAAAATCGTGCACCACCGGCACTGTAGTTCCATACAAACCAATTATTTTGTTATAAAAGCAAAAACTTAGGTGAGAAGATAATCTCCTGAAATGTCTATGACATAAGCACTGGAACTCATAATATTTGGGGAAAAGCTATCAGGATCGAATTTGCCAAAATTAACATTTAATTGTTCGCATGTATTTGATGAATTTGGGAAGTTGCGCCAGATTTCCTGACTCAACAATATCTCTTACGTTGTTGAAATATTTTCTCTTAAATAAATAATCTGTCTCAATTTGGATTGAAAGCTGAATGGCAGTGTAGAAGCACATTGTCGGTATTACCAATTAACTTGTACTCGGCAGTATTCTAGTGTGATATAAATCTGCACACTCCTGCGACTAGAGGCGGAACTGAGCTGTTTAAATGATTTGAGTACGGTGTACAGATCACTAGCTCTATCTTTCGACCCTCATAAAGCATTTGATAACGGCAAGGGACAAGGAGTACGGGAAAACAGTGACTGTTGCTGACGCGTAAAATTATTTTTACAGGATGGCGAAATACTTTTACTCTTTGGGGTATAGTTGGGTTGTACTTTGCCTGTTATACAGAAGTTAAGCCTCTTCAGAGAATAATGGTGAAACAAATAACTTGACTTTTATTCACACGTAATAATTACACCAAAACCAGAACAAAATATCATTTTGTAAGAAAAGATATTAATGGTTTCACGATTGTTTTAGTCCAATTTATAGTAGGTTTTATTTATTAATGTATTTTATTTTCAAGAGATCATGTCCATTTTATATGTCATATTTTAAAACATTTAAAATAAATGTATGTCGAATATAATGTTTACCTTTAAACTACACAGTTAAATTATAATATGATGATTTTTTAGTTATACATGCACATGGGTTTTAAGCTTCATAATTTATCCCTTGACTCGAGAGCAGGACTCGAGGGTACGCGTCTCATTCGGACCATTTTCAGTGCTAGATTCCCTGGTCCTTCATGGGGACCGAACACGATAAAATAACTATTTTCATTTCAGATTGATGCAAACGTTTTCTCTTTGGTATTAAATTAAAGCTTAGGTTCCAATTGATAACTCTAGTTTTGGAGGCTGGTTCCTGTAGGAGTAGCGGGCTGGTAGATCGGAGACGTCTTGATGGCCCATATGGGACACAAGCTGGTACAAATATGCAGGGACTTAACCATTCACACATTGATAGGTTAGACACAAAGCTTTGAAATTGACCCGATGATTAACAGGAAGCCAGTGAAGATCTCTCAGAATTCCTGTTATGCTGTCACGCATACGCTTCCTGGTGACTATCCGAGCTGCACAGTTCTGAACGTGCTGCAGTTTAGCGATCTGCGCAGCTGGTACATTGAGAAAGAGTGAGTTGCAGCTATCAAGCCTTGTTGAGATAAAGGCGTCTTTCTGTGGCGTCACGTGTAAGCATGTGCCTTACCACAGCAATGATATGAAGATTGATATAGCATGATTTGAGAAGTGACGAACATGCTCTTCCATTGTTGCAGCCTGGTCCCACATTGATCCCAAGTTCCTGATGCTGGGGCTAGCAAAGACAGTATCTTCCCCAACACGAAGGGCTGGAATGTCAACTCTGTCCCGAGACAGGTTGATGTTAGCACCATGAGTTCTGTCTTATTTCCGTTTAGGTTGAGCCTATTCACAACCATGCATACATTAAGACCAGCAATGCACCATTTGACGGAGGCCATTGAGTCGTCATTGGTGGGTTTTGTAGTGTGGTATAAGTTTTGCATATAGAAATCTACCCCATACTGACAATGTGCAAGACACAAAGGCAGCTTATTATATAGGGTGTAAGAGATGATTGTTAAATGTTGGAGAGTCATTTAACATTTTAAAACAAAGGAGAAATGAGTAAATAGGATTAAAAGAAGATATACATTTTAAAAGAACATTAGTAATGGGAAAAAGTATAGGCTCTCAGTGATGGTAATCTTTTCAGGTATTCACACCCAATACTTCCCACACAACATGCACCTTCGCATCGCATTCCCTTTGCTTCATAACTTTATATACACAAAATGGCTCAGAACAGCTTCTGCGTGCGGAGTTTCTTTTTCTATACGTTTAATACGTCCATGAAGCAATCTGTTAGTGATCCCCGGATTTGAATGAAGAAAGGAAACGTTTAAATAAAAACTTTTCATACCTAAGGATATTCATTTATATTAAAGGAATAGGAACTCTGATAACTTCATTTAACATTAAGATATACAGATAGAGTGAAATACCCGAAAGCCCCTCAAAGGAACTTGAGAACAATTTTAAAAATGTATCTAGTAATATGACTGAATTTAGGCCACTATTCCTTTCCAGATGATTTTTTTCCCTCTTGCTCTGATTAAAACAAGAATTCACAGTATCCAAAAAAAATTTCATTGAAAAATTGTAAACCCGTTTTAACAATTTATCAAGATATTAGAGCAATTCTCTAAGGTTCTATAACAAGTTTAACCTTTAAGCTTTAGAGGCTCCGGCGGGGTTCTAACTGGTGACCGTCAGCTCTGAAGTCCAACGTCTTGACCACTAGGCTACGTCCTATCACTGCCATAAAAATTTATGTTGGTGCAATCTTTGCAAAGTGTGATAACAGTTTTACTCTGTGATTTATTATTAAACATAGTCTGATATATAGGGATATATCTAAGCGCGCTCTCATTCTCTATTTCGTTCAGGACTTTTTTGTGTATGGTTCAACTACAAATGAAAAATGACCCTGTTAAAGTGGATATTTCTTATTTTACTTTACAAATGGAACACATAATGCATGCAACGCTCTACAATGATTTTAAGCATACCTGATAGCATGTTACAGTAACCCGAAACATGTTGGCAACATCATCTAGATAATAATCAAACAAGACATCCTGTGAAACATCTTGATAACAAAAACGGTCGCAATCTGGTGGGTAATGCTTTTCTTCTCCCTTTATTAAATAGTGGGCATCAAGATAAAATGCACACAACGTTTAATACTCGTTTACCATCATTTGAACAATAAAGCCTATTTTAAACTTTTTTCTCCGTCCCCTAGCAGCCATGGGCGGACCGTTGTCCACCCATACTATCATTTATAAGCAAGTATGTTCAAATATATATTCAAACTGGGCCATCCATTAATACAATATGAACCGTTTAATCATTTCATTATAGTCGTCAGAGAAAATTCAGGTTCATCAAGACCCCAAGTGCCCCCTAGTGGACTGACGGTTGTCCACCCGAACTGAAGTTATCGATAACAACCTAAGCTTTAAATTTGATACTAAAAAGTAAAGTTTGAATGAATTGAAATGACTGGTTGCCGGGCCTCCACACTATGGCCAGAACATTAGCCATAAGAGTACGATCTCGTGATGACCTGATTTAAGGCTGTGGAGTTGTATGAGACTGATAAACGAATGTTTTCTGTTTGTGCAGAGAGGGACGGCAGAGCAACTGTCAAACTGTTTAATCAAAATCTGTTACTTTAAAAAAAAACACCTGTTTACATCTGTTTACATTTCACAAACGCATGTTTTCAAAATATTACTTATTCGGATAAGACCACAAGAACACTCATGTTAATTTGCCTTGAAACAATTCTTATCAAATTACCTGAACCAACTACATTGTCCTCTTCACTACATTTATACCTACGCCGCTGGTGTATTTAGAAGCCCCGGGGCATTGTGGGGGTCAGATTTTGACTCCAACAATCCCTAACCAGCTGAATCGTACTCAAGTGAAACCGAGGTCGGCAAAGTGTGTCATGCACGCGTAAATAAAATTAAGTTTGGTGTTTGATTACCATTGTTAAATGTTGTTTGCAAAAAGAATTAAATTGTTGTGAATAATAACTCTGATATCCAAAGCTTGCCGTACAGTTCCCTTAAAAGTGTGTTTCTCCAATATTCATAAAGAAAATCGAATTCACCGTATTTAATCTAAGTAAATAATGACATTTTTTATCAAGTATTTACGGCATATGAGAACCTTCTTCATTTCTCATAAGTGAAGGGGCATTTTTTGTCCGTTACTTCGGAAGCAAGTCATCAAGAGATATTTCTTCTTTTCTTGTAAGTGCTCAGCCAAATTAATATCTCTGCCTGTCGTTGTCCACCCTTTCCCCAGTCTTATCGCTAGAGTTCAATATATCTAGCAGGTGTAGATATTTTTACTTGATACTTAGATTAGTGGTCGTCGCTCCTATAATTATAACACAATGGTGCGAGCCTGCCATCACCTCGCCCTGAGCTACATCTCTTAATACAGTTCCTAACATTGCCATCTGAACAAACTAGCGCTCTGTTGTCTGGAAACCTTACCAGATCACCCATTAAACATCCCAGACGTTATCATTACACATCTAAAACCCTCACCGCTAGAATGATATTTTTCGTTCGATAAGGGTCGCTTTTGTGTGTCAATGGAACCTAGAAGGACGACAACACAATAAGGGTGTCATTTATGTCTCACACGTTTATGGAAAATAACAGTCCTCGGTTCGAGGGAATGTTCAATACTAACTTGCAACTGTAGATTTGCTATCATCCGCAGAGAGAGCGATTAATCTTTTAGGATGGATATGTGTTTTATATCGAGTTTGTTTTCTCTTCGCGTAAATTAGGGCAGGTTCATGCACTTTCGTGGAGCGATATATGACGTAATGGTGATGTTTTGTGTCTGTTGTGTTTCACAGCTCGATTCTATAAACGAATCTGCCAGTCCATATATTTCACGTTTTAATGAAAACAAAATATTTATCGAGGCTTTCCAAAGGTCGCAGATAAAAAGATTCCGTGAAGGCGTTGGACTGTCGCGGTGACTCCTACACAACGTTTCATTCAATAGAGTCCGAGGTGTAACTGCCAATATTGAACATGTTCCTCGATAGACGGTAAAGAAATTGATTTATCATAAAGATGAACAGATGCATATTATTACATGTGTATAAATCTGGTAGAAATTTTGCTTTCGGCTACTTCATCGTCGTCTGTTGTCGTCGTCTGTAGAATATCTTGTGAACGCGATAACTTTTGAAGGGCTTCATATTCGAAAACCAAATTGTTTCTACCAAAATCTCGTTTGAAAGTTTGAATCAAGTTTGAAAACCGATAACCTTGACCTTTATATTTAAGGTCAAATCTGCCGTAATGTACCATTTGTATGTTACATTCAACGTAACATTAATGTAACCCATAACTTTTTGAAGTATTTCACATTTTGTCATCAAATTTGGTTCATTACTTGTTTCATCGAAGTTCTGGGACGAGTTTGAAAATGTGCGAACTTGACCTGTATTTTTAAGGTCAAATAAGCCGAATTATAGTAATTGTCTTGTAAACACAATAACGTTTGGTTATAAAGTATTGTGTATTTTTTTTCATTCAGATTTAATGCAAGTTGTTTCTACTGATTTATCGGAAAAATATTGGTACTGGTGACCTTGATCCTGATCTTCAAGGTCAAATCTGCGCAATTTTAGGGTTTTCACAAGCCAGTCCTTTTTTGCTGAAATCTCGGAGGAGTTCGAAAACCGATGAACTTGATCTTAAAGGTCAAAACTGCTGACATTTAGAATTATTGTTTCGACATAGTCCATATTTTTACCCCTTTTTATTAGAGATGGCCATAGGAAGGAGACGTATATCTGTTTTGCACTGCAAAAACAAAGTCATTCTAGTTATATTATACATTGCAGATTACAGAAGCACAGCAAAGTCATATTTAAGTTTCCTATTTTATGATTTTAGGGCTGTACTTGCCAGTTGTCCCGAAAATGAGTTATGACTTAACCATGACCTAAGATTTTCTTAGTAGGGCCAAGGAATCCGACCATTATTTCTTTATAATTTGATTTTATGTTTTTGCATTGTGTTTCAAATGGTTCCATTATCTACAAATGAGAGGTCCATAAGCCGGGCGTCACTAGTAGAAGTACTTATAACAGGGGCGAAGTCAGGGGTATGCGACGAGCCCCCCCCCCCCCCCCCCCCCACCACCAACACAAACACCGGACTTTGCAAGAAATATTGAATATATAATTCACCTTTACGTTTAATATTACCAGGCATATTAAACTGTGAAAGTATTAAAAATAAAAAAAATAAAAAAAATATACGTCATAATAACATTAGGGTTCGTTATTGCGAACTATCATCGGCTGCAAATTTTATTATCTGAAAGGTAATATGGTTATGGACTCATTTCAGTGTCTGAGAGGGCACACATGTTCAGGCAGGAAAACAACAACCGTTTCTTTTCAAGGAGAAATCAAAGATACGTTTAAAGCAGTACAGAACGAAGACGGTAAGAGAAATATATGAGAGAGAGAGAGAGAGAGAGAGAGAGAAAGAATAAGTCAGAAGGAGAGATCGACAGAGAGAGGGAGGGAGCATTCTTAGATGTAAATGTGTATTATATAAATTATCGAAATGTTACACTTTTTATTCTGGACTTCAATTACCCGATCTCCTAGTTTTTTTCAGTAGCTTCTCTTAAATTGGTTTCCCATGGTAATAGTTTGATATCCATCCGTCGAGTAAAAATACCTCCCTACAGCCTGCATGTCAACATTTCTTACTGATCATTCCATGTTAGGTAAAGGTATACGGGGCTGATTAAACCAAAGATTGATTTAATGGCATACTGGCTGCCAGTCTTCATCCAACGTGATACCTCGCTCTCGGAACGGGACCCCAATAAGATTTGTGACATATAGCGACCGTCCAATTTGAGCTTGGTGGTGCGAGTCAGGGAGCCATTGTTTCTATTTGTACCTGTCCCGTGCAATCAGACACGATTTGTATTGCGCTCCTGTAGAAGTTCCTTGTTTCTGAGGAACAAAGCAACTATTTTATTGTTCTGATTTATATCAGTTTATTGATATTAGTTTAGCTTATGGTATTATTGTGCTGAATTAAAGTGTAACATAATCGCCTATTACGCTTATTTACGGCCTTTGTGTGAATTAATACGTATAAAATGTGCGCGGACGTGTTTTTATATGTCTGACCGATAACGGTTGTATAGAGCGATTAGTTTTATGTGGGGTCACATATGGCACATTTTATTTTTGGGTGTAAAATGTTCCTGAAATTAGACCAGAGAGATACTAGATGTGCAGACAGAACGATGCAGGTAAAATTACGAAATTATTTATGCACAGACTCAAAAAGAAATTCACTGATCCGTTCACAAAATGGGTAGATGAGTCGACTAGTCAGATCATAAAAAAAATGAGTCATTAATTAGTCAGAATATGCTTTCTACTTGCCGAACTGTTTTAGCCCTGTCGTTTTAAATCTGGGTGAAATTATCAAAAGTTAATGATTTGTGTTATTATCTCTGCACAAGAGGTCATGTTAGGATGGGGCGTGGGATATCAAATTACAGAGCTGGTCAACGCCATTAAACAGGAGCAGGTCCAATTAGTTTGGTTTGTTTTGGCGGAGGTATGCGCTCTACTTGGGTCACTCTAGTTATATACTGAAAAAGGGACCTCCACAGATCACTTATCATCCAAATTTCAACGCATTATCTTTCATTTATACACAAAAGTATATTACTGTAAACTATATGTACAACATTATTTTTATTGTATCACACTGATATTATAGGGAAAGTGCAGTATTAGTGACATGCTTAAGAAGGACTTCCTTCACCAATGGC